>JAOQMS010000005.1:37037979-37065906 GCA_027563885.1 Erythroxylum longipes | reverse complement strand
TGTGGTATGATTCTGTTATATTAAAGGTTTGGATAATGAGATGTGTATGTGCATGCTTTGCTTGACGAATTTGCCAATTGGTGTTAATTTTAGAATAGCACGTAAGTGGGAAGGATTGCATATGAAAAACACAAACGAAAGGAATCGTCTATGATGATGTCACAACACAGAGGCAAGGAAAAACATAGAGGAAGAGTATCGTCTGTGCTGACATCAGAACACAGAGGCAAGAAGGAATAGAAAGGAGAGGTATCATCTGTGCTGACGTCAGAACACATAGGCAAGGGAAAACATGAAGGAGAAGTATCGTCTGTGCTAACGTCAGAACACAGAGGAAAGGATGAATCAAGAGTAAAAGGATCGTCTAAGGGGACGTAAGAACACAGAGGATAGACCACAGACGATAAGGGGTCAACACAGAAGATAAAAGTCAACCACAGAGGATAGATCATAGGCCAAGGATTATAAGAAGGAGATAAGAAGTGATATTAGTTGAAGAGTATCGTCTGTGTTACTGTTCACAGACTTCGTCTGTGGTACTGTTCACAAGGATCGCTCTGTGTTACTGTTCACAGACGAATGAACTTCGTCTATATTACTGTTCATAACTCCTTCTGTGTTTAGCTTCTTCTATGTTGGTCTATACCTATCTTCTGTCCCATTGTTGACCCTTCAGAAGATAGAATTGGACTCGGAGTCTGCATGGAAGTTGTAGATTTTGAAATCCTCTTTCAAACCATATAAAGAACACCTTGATCCGATCCCTCTAGAGAAAGTTATGGCAATCGGAAAACATCATCTGTGTTAATGTTCACAGACTTCATCTGTGGTACTGTTCAAGCTATCGTCTGTGTTATTGTTCGCGCTATCGTCTGAGTTACTATTTATGGTTATCTTTTGTCCTATTTTTGACCCTCCAGAAGATATAATTGGCCTTCGAGGTCTTCATGAAAGTTTTAGTTCTTGAAATCCTCTTTCAAACTAGCCAAAGAAACCTGATTTGGATGTCTATAGCAAAAGTTATGCCAACAACCCTGAAGCACGTATATGTAAAGTGTGGACTCGCCAACGCTGTTCTTTGAGGTTCTTCAGGTTGAAATGGATAAATGGATAGTCGAAGAGCGGAGCTGAACTAAGAAGGAGAGTTGTTGAAGGCAAGTATGGGTGATGAATATGTGTAATAAGTATGTGACATTGGTGGTATCGGAGAAGAGAAGATAAAACGATAATGTTCAAGGTGCTCTCTCTTTGGGAGATAAACTCACGTATTAAGATATGCTGCATGCGAGTTGGACTTCGAAAATGGGGTCCAACAATATCACTTCATAAATAGTTCCAACAAAATAACATAAGTAGAATATGAAGAAATGACTGCATATGAAACAACCAAAGGAAGCAATAAGTAAGAAAAACAGTTCTAAAAATTGATGTTTTTTCCCAAAAACAAACCAATTGTGTATAGTTGAAGAGAATTGCAGATAAATAGAATTTCTTAAATCTCAACACATCAGAATCATATGACCCAAAATCCATAAAATTTAAACTAAGAAGCCAAACCTAAAAAGTACATTTATAGAAGAATCCTTGAGAGATTTTTCTTATATATTAAAGGCTCATCACTACAAGAAAAACCAATATGATCCAACAGATGGGATGCTTCCAGAAATACATTTGATGTATCTAAAAATCACATGTCGAAGAAATAACAAATGAAACAATAGAGGAAGCAACGAGCATGACAAGCAGCGCATAAAATCAATATTGTCCAAAAAATATAAAATTGAGAATAGTTAAAGAGAGAATTGGAAATAAATAGAAATTATGAAATCACAACACCTAAGAGAAATACAAAGGCACAGGTCGACACAGGACCAAATCCATACAAATTAAGACAAGGAGCCAAGAGTTAAAGGCTCATCACTGCAGGTAATACCAGCATGATCCAACAGATTCCAAGAATACATTTGATAAATCCCGAAACCACAAACTAACGAAACAACGAAGTGGATAGTCAACCACTTTATAAAGGACATATCGAATAAGTTTTCTAAAACTAAACCAGAGTAGCAACAATATAAAAGAATGTAAGTTCTATCTTGAACAATACCTAAAGGATTCAATAAAGTTACTCAACAAGAATATTTATCCAAAGAAAATGAATAAAGCAATTCGAGTAGTAGCAAAAAAGCTAAAGGTTTGCAATCATTTACAAACATTTCAATTAAGAAGGACCCGTATAAAATATTTATCAGATTAAAAAAACCAATAAAGAGCATCAATAAGTAAAAGAGACGGATAAAACATGAAAATGTACTTGGTTCTTGATAACCTTAGCCATGTGACAGAACTCTTTGTTCATGATAGAATCATGACGCAAAGCAGCAGGCTTGTTCTGTTTCTTCGTCTTGGTCGTACTCAGAACAACAAATAGGTCCTTGCCACCAGCTTGAATGATCATTGTTTTCTTGTTTTCCAACCCTAAATTGAACCCCATGAAACCTAAACATCAATTTCCTGCACCCACCTCCCAATACCCCATGAACCAGATCAGGAAACACAAAAAGTTCCAATCGACACATAAATTTAGAGAATAAAAAAAAATACTAGAGTGTTTGTAGGAGTTGAGTTTATAGAGATTGTTGGGCTCTTGACTGAACTAAACTTTGGTGTTTCCTCTACTGAACTACTTCACTAAAAAATAATTGTTCCTCTTCACTGTCTCCTAAACCAACTTTCTTGGAGCTGTCATCATTTTGATCTTTCACCGTCTTTTGGTCGCCGCCACTGCTCTTCCGCAAGAGAGTTTACAAGAATTTAATATGGGGGTGGAAATTGTGTCCAACAGAAAGAAAGGTTGAGTTTACCTATTCCAAATGTGTGTGAAATAGGTAAAGATAGGGGGATAGCATCTTTAGCTATTCCCCCATGTCCACGAATCATTAATTTATGAAATGGTTATTCCATTTGTATTTTTCTAACCAAACAATGATTACCTAATACGTAGGAATTGAGTAATAAAATATCTATTACCCTCAACCAAACGGATATCAGAGACATGGTCGAATCAATTTTGTCTAATTAATTAGAATTCAGATAAATCCTATTTGAATTCTAATCACTTATATACAATGAGATTCATCTTTTCCAACACATTCCTTGTATTAAGGTACTAACATTTATGTAAACTTCATCATTCTCTTATTTTCATTCTTAAAAAAGTTTCCCTGTGTATACCTTTCACCCTACCGGTTTCAACACCCTAACCAATTTATTTCTATATGCATAAGAGCCGAAACATCGATCTAAGCCCACCCAAATGTTTAGACATCACTAATCAAATTTAAAATTGCACACCATCAAGTATGCTCAAAACATACAAGTAGCATAAAATGTTTATAATATTAGTATTTTTATCAAGACCTCTTGTGGTTTCATATTTAATCAAATTTAACTTTTTGTGATTAATTAATTAGTTGAGGGGAAAGGTCTAATTTGCAATATTTTTCTAGTGTTAAAATGTTATATTAAAAGTTTAAAATATGTATTCCACATATAAGATGGATAAGAATTTAAATAATCTAATAAAATTTGAACTTTGACTGCAAAATTTAAAACAATCTCGTGCATAACTAAAGTTATTATTTTTAAATACTATAGAAAATTAAGAAGTCGTTTCGTTCCACTTCTATTTTTCTGTTGTGGTTTTTAGTTTTATTTTTTTATTTTTGGTTTATGTTTTTTATTAAAAAAGACAAACACCCGTTTGGTTGAGAATTGTAATAAAAAAACTAAAAACGAAAACCTATTTAGTTAAGAGTTATAATAAAAAAACTAAAAACAAATACATGTTTAAATAGACTTGTGAGGAGAGTGTTTAAATATACTTGTCATGTAAAAAGTATAGTTTATGATCTATCAAAGAAAAGAACAAAACATCTTTTGCAGATGAATGTGCATTAAATAGTTGACAGTAACTTTACTGTCTACATCATGCAGCTGTGGTTTATGAGCGGGGATTCTACTTGTGTTTGCTTCCTACTTCCAGATGGAATAAAAAGAAAAGCCAGTACAACATCATCTGAAAAGTGTGGTAGGTTTTTGCGTTAAATTCTAGTTACAGATAAAATTTTGAAAGCAAGTAACATGAAGAACCCAAAAAGTAATAACAGTAAATGAAGAAACAAAGAAGCATCTGAAATAGGATGAAGAAATTGGAGCATAAAAGACTCAGAGATGCAAAAGATGTAGAGACACTAAACTTGTTTTTATTAAAAAAATGTTTTAAAAACATGCGAAAACGTGGTTTTTTGTTTTCTTAAAATTATTGTGGTTTTATTATTTTTGAAAAAAAAATGGCAACTATACTTGACCAAATGTGTTATTAGGTGTTGTTTCCTTTTTTATGAAAACAACAATAAGAAACGGAAGTAAATAGGCCCTAAGCTTTTGCATTTATTTTATTTAGTTTAGTCTTCACTCTAGAAGTTGTATTTTACTTTCAAAATATGTATCATAATTTATTATTGTTCCTCTTATATAAAATTTAATGGATTGAAATATTTGACATGTTAAAAATGAAAAAATTATGCAAATGCACTACCCAGATTACTTTGGCATCTTGCAAGCATTCCAACAACATACAAATGGTCAAGACAAATGTAGCTCTAAATGTACATTTAACTCCTTACCGCCGACGCGTAAGGGATTCATAACAAACTTGGATTATATGTCATTCTCATAATACCGTTTTAGGCTAAATTTATCTCTTTTAGATACAAAGGTATTATAAGGTCTACAAATTTTTATGTCAAATTGATGTTGTACCTTTTTCATGTAACCCTTTTGTGATAATCTTAAAATTATATGAGAATGATCACGGTAAATCTAGATCCTTGACATAAAGTACGCTTCACCAAGGTCTTCTTTCATTTCAAATTGCTCATAAAGAAATTTATCGGTTTCTTAAAGCAGTTCTACATCACTACTAGTAAGCAAAATATCATCCATAAAGAGGACAAAGAAAATGAATATACTCCCACTAAACTTATAATACACACAATCTTCAATAACACTCACTTTAAAGCCAAATGAGAGAATAATCTGATGAAACTTTTGGTACCAGTGATGGGAAGCTTGCTTAAGCCTATAGTTAGATATCTTAAGTTTGTAATCCAATTGGTTAGTTTCCTTAGAAGCTAACCCCTTTGGTTGTTTCATATAAGTTGTTTCCTTAATGCCTCTATCGAGAAAAGTCTTCTTTAAATCCATTTGATGCAGCTCAAGATCAAAATGTGCTATAAGTACTATAATAGTCCTAAAAGTCTTTAAATGAAATTAGAGAGAAAGTCTCTTTATATTCTATGCCTTCCCTCTTAGTAAACCATTTGGTGACAAGACAATCTTTATATCTCTCCATATCGTCCTGCTAGTTTCTTTTGTTCTTAAAAATCCATTTATAACTAATAAGGTTCACTCCTTTAGGAAATGGGACAAGATACCAAATGTTGTTATCTCTCATGGATTACATTTCCTCATTTATAATACTAATCCACTTATAAGAGCTAGAACATTTAATTGCATCATAGTGGATCATCTCCCACTAAGTCAGCATTTTCCTTATGTTCTTAGAAAAATATATTATAATCATTCATAATTTCACTTTTTTGTTCCTTTGAGGATCCTTTTAAAGGCACTTGTTCTACTTAAATTTAACTGTGCTGAGTTTGATCTCACGCTCTTTATGAATAAAGAATTGAGGAATGATCATATGAGTTTTATGGGTAAGAAGCTTAACATTGTTATGTATTTATACTAGATGTCATTGAATCGTATTAAGAATGAAAACTTGATCATGACCAACAACAACTACAGGGAGAGGAATAATGATTAACTCCTCTTCAGAGACAAAGTCATTGCTTTTATCTTCCTCCTCCCCTAAAACTTAACATCATCAAAAAATCAAATATTTCCTCTCTCAAAGAATGTTCTTGTTTTAGAATCATAGTATTTAAATCCTTGTGATATTTCAGAGTATTGTATAAAATAGCTACTAACATTTCTTACATCCAGTTTCTTTTCATTTGGCTGATAAGAATTTACCTCAATTGGACATCCTAAAACGTGTAAATGCTTTAAGACAGGTTTTTTACTTGTCTATAACTTATAAGGGGTTTTATTTTCAGCTTTTGCAGGAACTATATTTAGTATGTACATTCTGGTCTTTAATACATCTCCTTATAGTATGTAAGATAAAGTTGTATGACAAATCATACTTCATACTATATTCTTAAGATTTCTATTTCGTCTATCTACTACACCATTCATATTTCGAGAACTAGACATGGAGTATTGGGGAGCAATTCCATACTCACTTAGGAATCGAGTAAATGGACTTGGACATCATTCACTTGATTTGTCGTACCTTCCATAACATTCACTTAATAGCTTTAACAAGTTGATTTTCAGCTTTGGCCTTAAACAACTTAAAAACATCTAATGCTTACGACTTTTTATGAATTAAGTGTAGGTAGCTATATCGAGAATAATCATTTACAAATATGATAAAATATTGTTGACTATTTCATGAAGTTGTAGGAAATGACCCATAAATATTTGTATATATCAACGCTAAAGCATCCTTAGCCCTCTTAGCTCCTATATTTCTCTTGTTTTTAGTTTTGCCTTTATGCACTCAACACAAACATCATAATCTAACTCATTAAGTGCTTCAATAAGCTTTTGGGTTATTGATAATGGTAGGTTGTATAATGTTTTAATGGGTAGTTTAGTATGTGTTTAGTTGTTAAATTGAATGATTAGTGCATGTTTAGGTTAGGATTGTGTTATTTAGTTAGACATTTATGTTTTGAGTGTTTTATGGGTTAGAGCATGCTATTGAACTTAAATTTTGTATATTTGAAGTGCTTTGATGTGTTTGTTAGTGTTTTAGATCAAATATCAAAGAACGGAGAGAATTCTAAGGAAGCTTGGAGCGAGGCCCAGGGCCACAATCGTGACAGAAGCATGGAGGGTCTGCCACGATCGTAGCTCCTTCTGCCACGATCATGACAGAGAGATAAAATCAAGTGCCACGATCATGGCCTACGTGGCAAACAATGTGGATAGCCTCCTAAACTTGACTCACTAAGGAACATTTGGGACATTTTAGACCTGGAAAAACCCTAGGGTACCTAAAATGGAAAAGACTATATATAGAAAGAGAAAAAACCCTAGGGAGAGCTCCAACCTCTGCCACTTTGAGAAAGATCCAGGGAGAGAAGAAAAAGAAGAGAGAAGGAGGAGAAAGGAAGAAGGAGAAGAAGGGGCTACAGTGCTGCCATCTTCTTGATCTATTCCGAGCCTTCCAAGTGACTTTTCATTTCATCTTTATTGTTCTTTCTTTTGAATGTATAATATGGATTTGATAGTGATGGATTTGGGTTTGATGATGATGTTATAAACTTCTTAGGGATTTGTTCTTGAATCAATGTTAATGTGATTTCTTTCAATGTCAATCATTGGGTGTTGTGATTATTTGTTGCATTTACATTCTTGTAACAAATTGAGAGAGTGAGCCAATAATAAAACAAATAGATTGGGTAATAAGAGTTAAACAATCTAATAGATCACGTAAATAATCAAATCAGGAATTTAGACGAAGAGAGATCTTGTATGAGGACCTAGTTGTCTATTAAAGGGCTTAAGATCTTATTGGAATTGTGGTCTTTTGTTAATTGTGAAATTGTAAATTTCATAATTTAATTAAGGGTTATAATTTAGGGTTTAATGATTATAACTTGGGAGAGAGTAATCCACCCGTTAAAAGTCTAGAACTGATACCATATTAACTTAAATGTAATCATGTTAGCATTTGATGATAGGACAAATCCCCCTTCTCATATTCAGTTAATCTTCCTTGTGTGATTTCCATTGTTAATTTGGTGCTCATTTTGACTCGTTGTGTGTTAATTTTACATTTTTATTCCAATTAATCATCTTCACATGGTTACTTTTCTGAGTAGTTTTTATTTTCTTTTTAACAATTCTTTAGCCTTAAATAAATTAGAATTAGATTAGTTTAACAAGTCCTCAACGGATCGATACCTCACATACTACACCCATGACCTGTGCGCTTGCAATATTTGGAGTGTTTTAAATAGATTAAAACTTGCCTCAATAGTTATCTCTCTAAAAAAAGAATTAACAGATTTGTTTCAAAAATCCCTTCTGAAATAAGCCCGTTAATTCTTTCTTTAGAGAGATAACATAAATGCTTATGGTACAATGACAAAGAATTCTTGTTTTATAATTTTCAATTAGTACATTTGGTTTCAACATTATTGGACTCATTATATGAATTTATTGTATCAAGTAAATAAAGGTTGTCATAATCAAATAAATTACTAGTTCTGATAAGCATAGAATTAAAATAAACATCACATTTTCTATTTCTAAATGAACAAACATGTCCTTCTTTATCCAATACATAAATTCAAACTAAATTCTGCCTAAAAGATGGTACAATAAATGAGTTCGTTAATTCTAAATAGAAACCATTATATAATAACATCCAAAAACTCCTTATGCCTAAAATTTCCACAGGATTTTCAGCCCCTATATAGATTTACTTCTCATCATCACTAGGCCTTCGCTAGTTCAAGGAACATTGCATTGATATACTTATGATTTATAGCACCAAAATCCAACTACCAAGTATGTCTTGGTATTGAAGCCAAATTGACTCTAGTATAAATAAGAGAGAAAGACAACTTTTCTTTACTTGTCAAGTGTGATATTTAATATAGTCTTTCTTTATATAAGAAAGGTCCTTGCTAAAGAAGCATTTCTTTTCGTTATGACTCTTGGACATATCCTTATGCTTCTTTTACATTACATTGGCTGAGACAAAGGGTCTTAATATTACAAAGGTGAGCTAACTCTAAAAACCTGTCCTCAATTCGAATTACAAGCTACAATATCCTGTATGGAATCGAAATTGTTAGTAATCATTAGTTAGTTACATGAAGGTGAATTTGTTCTCGAGCCTTGGTTAATACTACAATCTCTTTGACTTTCCTCTTCTTAATATGTCATGAAGAGGTTGATACCAAATGTGCACCCTCAATCTTGTATTGTCTCATTCTATCTTCCTTTTGCACCAAGTGAGAAATAAGCACATTCAATGTCCATTTTTCCTTTTGACAATTATAGCTCACCTTAAAATAACTAAATTGTGGAGGATGAGATATCAAATCCTAAATTAATTTGATAGCTCTATTTTTAGTGTCTTTAGTTTTCCTATAAGATGAAACATTTCAAGTATATAATCCCTTATGCTTCCATTACACTTATACCTCATGGAGACGTTTCCTTAAAGCTGCATCTATCTCTACCTTATTGTTTTCAACGAAGGGCTTCTTAAAGGTGTCAAGGAACTTCTTAGCATCTGTTCCTCATACATAGTGACCAAAACCATCTCTGTGATAGGATTCTTCATGATTATAAAACTCACGAGGTTAGAGTGATCTTACCTCTCAAAAACCCTTTGATCCTTAATAGAGCTTTGATCTATAAGAGGTGCAGGACATGACTCTCTCAATGCAAGGTCTAGATCTATACGTCCCAAGACCATAGTCACCTTATCTTTCTAAGTCTTAAAGTTACTAATACTAAGCACTAATATGTTGTTAACGTTAGTAGTAATAGAATAAACATTAATAACATCTATCGTATAGAGAACAACATATAAAACACAATCAACTCATAAGTACATATAACTATAACAAAGTAGTGATTAATTATATCAATAACATCCTATCTTAAGATAAAAGGAGAGACATGGAATCTAGTCATTGGATAGAGAATCAACTCACAATTAGTATTCTTGGTGTAGTAATCGATTACTAATGATAAGATTTATTCTATTAGTTAACTTCTTTAAACTAACTCAGTACTCAAAACAGACAACTAATAATTCACACATTCACTGCCACATGCATATGTAAGTCTCTGCTAAGTAACAGTTTTCTTTTAGGTTGACATATTGTTCACATGAAGAAAAACACACACAACTTCTTTAATAATTCAAAATAAAAAAAGCTTCCACAATAGAGGTACACACAACTTCTTTAATAATTCACAATAAAAAAAGCTTCCACATTAAAGTTCATTTTGGTGACTATATTGATTCAACCAATCAAAGAGAAGAATTAAGTATACTTAATTTTGGAGTTATTTAAAATTAATCACCGACTATAAGCACACATTTATGCAACGCCAATTGCATATAAGATAGGCATAATTAATCCATATAAACAAAAACATAACAAAATAAAATTATGAATTTGGTCAAAATATATTACAAAATTATTATTATTATTATCATTATTCTCGTCGTCGTTGTTGTTATTTTCATCACAATAATAATTATTTCATTTAACTGACATCATGATGATGATGATGATGATGATGATGATGATGATGATTCATCATCATAATAATAATAATAATAATAATAATAATAATAATAATAATAATAATAATAATAATAATAATAATAATAATAATAATAAAGTATTAGTTATTGTCTGTTGATTTGAAATAGAGATAACAAAATGCAGATAATACCATCTAATTCTAAAAATATTGCAAATTTTCCAAATACTATCATAATAAAATACATAGATTCATTTTTTGTACATGGAAAAGTCACTTTATGATGTTCTTCACATCACCATTGTCAAAGAATGGAAGAGTTTATCAACTTTAAATCATTAAAATAATGATCATAAAGTAAAAGAATGCTCTTGTTGCTCTCACTTTTATTTATGAAGTCATCCGTATTCATTTTAGTTCAATTTTATAACATTTTAAAGCATATTCGTTTTGAATACATTTTAATTGAACTTTTTGTTCGGAAACAATCAAGGTTTTTTTTTACAATTCTTATTCTATTTGAATATATTTTAATCTAATTTCTTGTTCAACAATAATCGAATTTATTGTTTGATAAATATCATTTTCCTTGAAAATTTCTATTTTAAAAGAGGAGTAGATCACACAAGATGATGCATATATTCCCTTAAGATTTTAAGATATTAACTTATGAACTTAAATTCTTTGCTCCGACTCTAAACTTATAACAAGTATTTTAATATAAGATCAATTAAGTTTGATATGTTTACAAACATAGTTGTAATGCACCATTTTTGCAAAATACTTGGAACCTATTAGTAATTTACTATAGAATAGAAGATAGATGAACTAAGATTCAGTAGTCTAAAATGATAAAATTTGAAGATCGCTAATTTTCTCAATTTCAATTAAGTATTTGTTTGTAGTTAAAAGTAATTATCATTATGATTCCATCTTCAAAAGAAAAAAAATATTAATATGATTCAACAAATTCTTAAAAATGTGAGTCAACTAAATCTAAAGTCCTTCAAACAAACTGGAAAAAATTGTTTATATTTGATAAATTAAGAAATAATATTCCTCTAAATATGAGTTATTTTGTAATGGGTGCAGCATCTCTTCGAGATAAGTGTCGACTTTTGAAAAGTTAACTACCAAATAACTTTTTAGCAATGTTTTAAAAACCGGACTAGATATTGAACCGGTCGAAGGAAAAGTTTAAGGTTTAGAGGTTCAACCGGTAATGAACCACTATAAAATCGGTATATAATAAATAAGAAGTAAAACTTATAAGAATAAGTTACTATTAAACTTTGCTCCACTTCAAATAGCCTAACCGAAATATTGCTAGTTTTCAATTTTGGTATTTTAGATCAACAAATTAAATAACTGAAAGAATATATAACCCAACTATTAAAATAGAGTTCTAAATATTACAGAAATTGATATGAAATAGAGTTCTAAATATTATAGAAAACTGAAACCAAGTATTTCTAATTGTTACAAAAAACTAATTGGCCCTGTCCGTTGGTTTTGGCTGAGATCAAGATATTCAATATTTTCCTACGTGGAAATTTTGGTTATATTTCCTTTAAATTGATTGTTTGATAGATCAAGCACAACACAGCTTTCAGTCAACAACGGAAGTCCATCCATAAGTGCATTTGAAGACAGGTTGAGGAGACGCAAGAGTTGTTGGCATGACCATACTTACAGCCCCAAAAGAGGATGTTATGACGTTACGTGACATGCTAAAACAAATTACAGAACTAATTTATGCTACTAAATGAGAATAAATTCAAAACAACTGGGATTCCACGTAGATAAAGAATAGCTAAAGCAAAAATTGAAACACTACCTAAGAGATTATTAGCAATTAAGTCGAGCTCGGTCAAAGGAAAAGAATCTCCTTTCAATAGGTCATTAGGAAAAGATAACTGATTGTAGCTCAAATCCAACACGTTCAAGTTTGCAAACAAGCCAAGGTCACCTCCACCTATAAGGGATCCTGCAAGTTGGTTGTGACTAAATTTTAGGACCTTGAAGCTATCAGAAAGACCAATCCCTATCCAGTTAAAGAGACAATCACAAACTGTAAGAACAAAAGAAAATAAAGGATATACTCTGATTATGCTTTTAACGAAACAAAACCTCTATTCAATCAAATATTTAATCTCTAGCGCTAGAGTTCTATTTAATCAAATATTTCCCTGCAGTTCTTCACAAACTCCTGACTAAGTAGTAAATACGTGGGTTTGGAGTAAAACCCCCAAATATCCAAACCCACAAACAGTCAATACAAAGGAAAAAGAGACGTAACAAACAAAATCATTAGAAGATGAGTGTAAACTGTAAAGAGATAAGAATAGGAATTACTTAGTTCCTTTTCTTAGCTCCTTTTTTATTAGTTTATTAGTTTCCTCTGAGGTTTCGAATTTGCGGTATAAGCTATTACTGTGATTTACTATGTTTCTTGCAATTGCACCTCTGTAATCGCAGTATATTTGCTTCCCTCTTTAATTAAGGGTTAAAAGATTTCATGCTAGTTAAGTACAAAAATATAACTAGGGAAGGGAACAAGTCAAGCAAGAAAAGAAGAAATTGCAGCCCATTAATATACACAACTTACTGACATGTGGAAATTCCACCTTAAAAAATCCAGATAAAGGATAATATTTCTCTTCCGTTTCTTAGTTCTGTTGTATATTCTTGAAATGTAAGGAATATTGAAAAATGATACATACAAAGTTACCACAACCAAAAATCGTAGTTTGCATACCAAAAGAAGAGCCTTCCTCAAAAACTAGTTGTATACCATCGCCACTACTGTAACCCTCTGGCAAGTTGTTAAGGTCTAATGGGTTACTCTCAAGTCTCCTGGACAACAAACAAATAGAAGAAAGAATGGTTAGAAAAAGAGTCGAAAAGGTTAGGTGAGAACACCGATAGACTAATGGGAAGATAATAAGCAAAAAAGTAAAGGAAGGGAGAGTTTTGTGGGGGGAGACCTACATGGTACCGATAGAGAAAAACAGAAAAGAGAAAAATATGCAGTAAATGATCTTTCAGATTGTAAGTAATGCAAAAGCTTTAAAAAATTATAAGACTTCAGTTTGAGACTGCAACATAGAGGCTAGTGAGTAAAGGTGGAGGAAAAGTGTTGAGTTGGAGCTAGAGAAAGGGTCACCCTCACAGAGTACTGACATCGATCTACCCACCAAAAAATCCAAGCAAAAGCAAACAAAACAGATTTATACACGGATAATAGTGAAAGAGTGAGAGCAAAGAACACAAACCCCAGAATCGGAATCGTGGCGGATGCGGACAAGCTCGTTCCTAACAGAATCATTTTAATGCTTAAAAATGGCTGTGAGGCTACTATCACTACGCTATTCTCTTTCACACCCCAAGTCAATCTTCTTCTTCACGCCCAACCCAAAAAGGACAAAATCCATTTATAAATCAGTTCAACTCTTCCAATGGAGATCTAAAGACTTGATATTTATGTTATGCTTCCTCGTATGTTTGTGTGTGAGAGAAGAGCTTAATTTCTTCTTCCATGGAGGCGGTTAGAGAAGGGGAAGACGAGATGAGAAGATGGTGAAGAGAAGGCAGTAGAGAGGAGGAGAAGTAGAAGATTCAAGGAAATGAACAAGAAAATAGCTTTGTTATGTCTATCTGTAAACCGGCCATTTTTAATTCAAAGAGGTTATTAGGTGAAACCGAACCAGACCACTGGCTAGCTTAAATTTTTTTTGGTCAGACCAGCTGATCCGGTCTGGTTTTTAAAACATTACTTTTTAGGCACTAGGATTTATACATTAAAATGGTATTTAAAATGTTGTTAAGATTCAAAAATCATAAGGTTCTATCAGTACCTCAAATTTCAAAATGTAAAATACCCCTGAGAGTGAGACTCCTGTTCTTTATGCCATTAGCTACTACTTTTGAACAATCTACACATTCACTAATTAACAATGTTATCATTTTATACAATAGAAAACGAAGGAAAAATGAAACTGCATATGATAGTAATTCAAAACTTTTCTTTAGGTGCCTGCATTTATTGAAGTCAAAACTATACAGCATGCTCTGCTATCTTAATTAATAAGATAATCAGACATAGTATATCAATATCTACCTCCTTTTCGATCTTTACATCTACATATGTCCCATTACATACTGTGCCATCATTTAATCAGTCAGTATTCTAAAATCACCAGTACTCAAGACAAGTTGCCAATTGCTACCGCATGCAATTTGCCCACTTATTGTGGAAAAATGGATTCCTCATTAGAAAGTTTACCTAGGCGTAGACGTATGAGGGTATAATATGCTAGGACGTCAGACAAATTAAAAGAACAAATTATTTTTCTTGGGCACTCGCATGTATTTAATTATTTTTCTTAGGCACTCGTATGTATTTCTTTTTGACTATTATAAGTGGTTTTAACTACTTTCCCTTCATAAGAATAAGGTTTATAAAACCAAAGTGACTACAATTTGTATTGATTGTATATGTTGGTAAAATTCATTATCTCTTGTTGAGCTTGGACTAAGTTCGATAGATATATTCTTTGTATTAGAGGCTCGAAAAACAAGGTCAAACAGAGTCTATGATAAATAATCCTACACTTAAATCAAACTTATAATATTTAGAGTTGTAGAATCGAACACACTATTTTAGAATATTTTATAAATATCAAATTATATGAGATTTAGACACCTGGACTTATTTCATGACATTGTTAATGTAAAGGAAAATGCCCTCGGATTAGATACCTGTTAAATTTAATAGCCTGAATCTTAATAACGAAAGATAAAGAAGAGGTAAAATAAATGAGACAGGACACAAGAATTTATGTGGTTCGGTCAATGTGGCCTACTTTCACGGCCGGAGGGTAAGCAATTTTACGAATATATAGAGAATGTATAAAAGTACAAAGGCTGGAACAAAATGCTTTTAAAAATTCATCAAACAAAAGACTGAAGAATTAATGAGAGAATTTGTGTTGTTTTTGGTGACTGAAGGAGAGGAAGAAATGGTGTGCTTGAAGCTTCAGCAAACTCCTCTATTTATATGCAAATGTTTGAGCTTCCATCCAAGCTTCAATCCAAAAATTCTTCAATCTATGTGCAATCTTCACTCACCAAAAAACAAGCTTGAAGATTTTGAAAATTTTGACCTAACATGGCCAAAATACAAAGCCTGCCTTGGCCAACAAAATTTGACTTGTGAGGGGCCAAGGCATGCATTTGTCAACAAATCTCCACCTTGACTTGGTCCTGAACAATTAGTGATCTGTTCCACCTTCTCTTACAATGCTCAATGGGCTGTTTCACCAATATTGAACACCAATCAAGTCCAAGCATTGCTTGAACTTGTACAATGGAAGAGCCTTCGTAAACATGTCAGCAGGATTGTCCTTAGTGTTGATCTTCTGAATAAGGACTTTCTTCTCTACAATAGTATCTCGAATAAAAAGATACTTCACGTCAATATGCTTCATCCTCTCATGATATATCTAGTCTTTCGTCAAATGAATAGCAGTTTGACTATCACAATAAATGGTAGTAACCCCTTGATGTAGTGATAACTCGCTAAATAAACCTCTCAACCATAATGCTTCTTTGATAGCCTCAGCAATTGCCATATATTCTACTTCAGTAGTAGATAAAGCCACCACATGTTATAGAGTCGCTTTCCAACTAACAGCACAGCCTCCAATGTAAAATACATAACCTGTTAGAGACTTACGTCTGTCGAGATCACTGGCATAATCTGAATCTAAAAAACCAACCAAAGTGTTGCTGGTTTTACTAAATGCCAAATAAAAGTTTGAAGTGCCTTTCAAGTATTTGAGAATCCATTTCACCGCCTGTCAATGTTCTTTGCCAAGATTGGCCATATATCAGCTAACAACACTAACAGCTTGGGAAATATCAGGACGAGTACATACCATTGCATACATAATACTGCCGATGGTACTAAAATACAGAACTCGTGCCATATAATCTTCCTCTTCTTGTGACTGTGGTGATTGAGCAGCAGATAATCTAAAATGACTAACAAGAGGAGTACTAACTGCTTTGGCATCTCGCATGCCAAGTCTCTCCAAAACTTTATTGATATAATTTTCGTGGGTCAAGAATAATTTACCAGCTCCTCGATCACATCTTATCTCCATGCCAAGAATTTTCTTTGCTGCTCCCAAATCTTTCATCTCAAATTCACCATGCAATAAGGCCTTCAAATGGTGAATATCTGTGATATTCTTGGCAGCAATGAGCATATCATTAACATATAACAATAAATAGATAAATGAGCCATTATCTAACTTCCGGAAGTAAACACAACTATCATATATGCTTCTAGAGAAATCATGACCTAACATAAATAAATCAAACCTATTGTACCATTGTCTTGGAGACTGCTTCAAACCGTACAAGGATTTCTTCAACAAACACACCTGGTCTTCCTTTCCTGCAACTTCAAAACCTTCAGATTGTTTCATATAAATTTTCTCATCTAATTCACCATGTAGGAATACTATCTTGAGTTCAAGTTGTTCTAATTCCAAATCAAACATAGCAACCAATACAAGTAATACATGAATAGAGCTACATTTCACCACTGGTGAGAAAACATCATTAAAATCAACACCTTGTACCTGACTGTAGCCATTTACAACTAAACGTGCCTTATACCTTGCATTTTTAATACATGAAGTACCTTCTTTTCTTTTAAAGAACCATTTGCAGCCAACAATTTTTTACCTTTTGGCAGCTTCACCAGAACCCAAATATCATTCTTGTGCAGAGATTCCATTTCTTCATTCATGGCCACCACCCACTTATCAACATCAACACTTGAAACTGCCTCTGTATATGTGAAAGGTTCACCATCTCCACCTGTTTCCTGTGCCACTGATAAAGCATATTCAACTAAATTTGCATACCTCTGTAGTGGTCGAATCTCCCGTCTTGGTCTATCTCTGGCTATGGAAAATGATTAAGATGTGGTTCATCAACTTGATTTGTTTGATGTGTAGAGGACATTTATGAAGGACCTGAACTGTCAATCTCTAACTCCACCTGCTTCTATGTACTATCATCTTTTTCTAAATTACAAGGATTATAAGACTCTTTTCTAGGATACAACATAGAGGACTCATAAAATGTAACATCCTACTAATTACAAATTTAGGTCACTTGGGATCAGGACACTACAAACAATATCCTTTCACCCCTGAAGCATAACCAATGAAAATACATTTCTTAGCCTTAGGCCCTAACTTTCCCTTATTTACATGCATATATGCTGGACACCTAAATATTCTTAAAGTAGAGTAATCAGCAAGAGTACTTGACCAAACTTCCTCCGGAGTCTTGAAATTAAGAGGAGTATAAAGAGAGAGGTTGACGATGTAGCAAGCTGTAGCAATGGCTTCTGCCTAAAAATCAAGTGTCAACCTTGCATTAATGATTATACATCGATCCTTTTCTAAAAGAGTCCGGTTCATGCACTCGGCGACTCCATTTTATTGCGGAGTCATTTTGATAGTGTGATGCCGAGCAATTATTTCATTTTTACAAAATTCATTGAATTCACCTCCACAAAATTCCAAACTATTATCTGTCCGTAGCTGCTTAACATGTTTTCCTGTCTGCTTTTCAATCAAAACTTTTCATTGCTTAAAGGTTAAGAAAACATCATTTTTATGCTTCAAGAAATACACCCAAACCTTCCTTAAATAATCATCAATAAAAGTCAACATATACTGGGCACCACCTTTAGATGGAACACGAGAGGGCCGCTAAAGATCAGAATGAATATAATCCAAAGTACCTTTAGTTTTATAGACAGCTGGAGAACTGAAACTGACTCGTTTCTGCTTCCCAAATATACAATGCTCACAAAAGTCCATCTTAGTAGTATTTTGACCACAAAGTAGGCCTCTCTTGCTTAACAACATTAAACCTTTCTCACCCATATATCCCAAACGCATGTGCCACAATTTGGTAATGTCACCATCAGTAGAGACTACCGCAACACCTGTTACCATAGATCTCTGCAAAACATACAAACTACTAAACCTACAAGCTTTCATCAATATAAGAGCACCTTTAGAAATTTTGAAAACTCCACCTTCAGCTGAGAACTTGCAACCTTAAGAATCGAGAGTGCCCAAAGAGATGAGATTTTTCTTCAAATCAGGAACGTGTCTAACGTTAGTAAGTTTTCTAATAATACCATCATACATTTTGATCCAAACTGTACCTTTACCAACAACTTTACGGGCAACATTATTACCCATCAAAACAATTCCACCATCCAATGACTAATAAGTGGAAAAACACGCCCTGTCAGGACTCATGTGGTAAGAATAACCTGAATCTAAAATCCACTCCTTATTAGACCTAACTTTATCTTCTGTGGCTACAAAGATAATTCTGTCATTCTCATCTATTACTAAACTAGCCTCAGCGGTGTTGCTGTTATTCTACTCAACTTTATTTTTCTTCTTATATTTCAATTTATAGCAGTTGGCCTTTATATGCCCATTTTTCTTGTAATAATTACAAATTTTATTTCTATGTCTAGATTTTGACATGCCTTTGGATCTACTTCTTTCAAAATCTCTGTTTTCAGATCTACACCGTACAAATAGCCCCTCTGCCTGACTTCCACTAGTCTCCCCAGTGATGTCCCTATCAATTTACTCTTTTGACTTTAATGCAAACTTAATACCATTATATGAGACTGACTCTTTCCCATAAATCATAGTATTACGAAAATATTTAAAGGATTGGGGAAGGGAACATAACAACAATATGGCTTGATCTTCATCCTCAATTTTTACATCTACATTCCTCAAATCCAAACTAAGAGAATCAAATTTATCCAGATGTGAAAGAATAGATGTACCTTCTGTCATCCTCAACATGTACAACTTCTGTTTTAAATAAAGCCAATTTTCCACCGTCTTCTTCATGTACATAGCTTTCAACCTGTCCCACATACCTTTAGCTGTGCTTTCACCAGCAACCTCCTGCAAAACCTCATCGGAAAGATTCAATATAATGGCTAATCTAGCCTTTTTATCTAGATCTGTGAATTTATCTGATGTCACATCTGCTAGCTTTTTGTCCACTCCATTAAGTGCAATCTCACACCCATTTTGTATTAAAATAGCTTACATCTTGAACTACCACAAACCGAAGTTAACGCTCTGGTCAAATTTTTCAATAGAGGTCTTCGTTATCGTCATGATGGCTAAAAAATTGATATTTCGACTATTTTTTGACAAGTGGGCCCCATAAGTGAAACTGGGACAGCAGGCCCACAAAAGCAATGGATGCGGCCCCCACAGGCAAAGTTAAGACGTGGGCCCCACAGACAAAGTCGGGACGTGGGCACCACAAGCAAAATTGAACTCCTTTTACAAAACTGAAGTAGTGAGCCCATAAGTTAAACCGAGACAGTGGGCCCTGCAAGATAAATCCAAGGCAGTGGGCTCCATTTAAACTCATAATAAAAATATATAAGTTACTTTCTGATGTGGAGGGTCCACCTTAGTGGCAACCAAATAGCATACGGTAAGTTAGACCAACAGGAGAATCTCTGATACCAGTTTGTAAAGGAAAATGCCCTCGAATCAGATACCGATTAAATTTAATAGCCCGAATCTTAATAATGAAAGATAAAGAAGAGGCAAAATAAATGAGACAGGACATAAGAATTTACATAGTTTGGTCAATGTAACCTACGTCCACGGCCAGAGAGTAAGCAATTTTACTAATATGTCGAGAATGTATAAAAGTAAAAAGGCTGGAAAAAATGCTTTTGAAAACTCATCAAATATACAAAAGACTGAAGAATTAATGAGAGAATTTGTGATGTTTTTGGTGACTGAAGGAGAGGAAGAAATGGTGTGTTTGAAGCTTCAACAAACTCCTCTATTTATAAGCAAATGTTTGAGCTTCCGTCTAAACTTCAGTCCAAAAATTCTTCAATCTACGCATAATCTTCGCTCACCAAAAAACACGCTTGAAGATCTTGAAGATTTTGGCCTAACATGGCCAAAATACAAAGCCTGCCTTGGCCAACAACATTTGACTTGTGAGGGGCCAAGGCATGCATTTGTCAACAGTTAAGATCGTGTATGAAATTAGATTCTTAAGAATTTTTAAAATTTAACATGAATCATAAGTTTTAGAAATTAAACTTGATTTAATTGATATTTCTAGATTACTTAATTATGAAGATTTTGATTCGGTCAAATTAACAAGTAAAATTTATGTTGAATTCTTTTTATTAGTTGGAAATAACTATTTCACCAACTTTAGAAACCTATAAATATGGTCATTGGCCATATGATGAAAGATATGCATAGAAAATGAAATAGAGAGATGTGTGTAAATTTGGGTTGTTAGCTTCAACAAACTAACACATAATGGGTTTTTGGATTGTGAGAGTTTGTATTTGTAAAATTTGTATTCTCTCAATCAAAAAAAAAGTGAGTGTGTAATTGGGTGTCAAAATCCATTTTCTAGGCAATTTTAATTTTTCAACATCTGGTATCAGAGATCGGTTAAAGTGCTCAAGTAGATCAAGACGACTTCAAGTTCATCAACTGAAGCTCAACCAAAGAAATTATCTATTTTCAAGTTTGATGTCAAAAATAACGTTGCGGTGTGAAACGCTTGATGGGGATATATTTGAGAAGCAATGGTTATGCTAAAATTTTGGAAAAAGGCTTAGTAGAAAAAGAGACACCAATGGTTAAAGAATCACTACAACTTGTTCGTGATCCTTTATTAAATGAAAAGGCATTATTTATAATTTGTCAATATGTTGAGTTTCGATTCTTGAAAAAAATATTCCATGTTAAAACAGTAAGGGAGGCTTGGAATATTCAGCTCAACATGTATGAAGGAATGGACATAGTTAAACGAACAAGACTACAAGGTTTGAAAAGGCAATATGAGTTGCAAAGATGAAAGTATTCGTAATTATTTTTCATGAATGGAAAATTTGATCAATAAGATAAAAAATAATGGTCATGAAATTACGGAGAAAGATAATGCGGAGAAGATTGTGCGCACATTGACAAGCTGATTTGATTATGTTGTCATGGCCATCAAAGAGTCTAAAGGTTTGGAGTCCATGATTCTTAATTATTTGCAAGCCTTGTTAGAGTCCGTGAAATACATATGAATAAAAAATCACTAAACATGACGGAGCAAGTTCTAAAAGCCCAAGTAAGTTTGAGAAATGAGAAGGAACTTGCAATCGACAAAACAGAGCATACTCAAAGAAGTTCAAATTTTAGAGGTAGAGGAGGCGAGGGAAAATTTTAGAACCAATTCTAGACTAGTAGTAAGGGAGAGTGAATCTCTTAAGATAAATCTAATATTCAATGTTACAAGTGCAAAAAATTTGGTCACTATCAATCTGAGTGCAAGTCACATATTCAGTGCCATAATTGTAAAAGGTATGGTCACTATAATAGAGAATGTCATGCTCGAAGACAAGAAAATAAAGATAATCAAGCTGGAGTTGTTAAGAATAATAACCTAGAGACCTTGTTGATGGCTACTCATGAAACCAATACTAGTGACAATTGCCAATGGTTGTAGATTCAGGTTGTAACAATCACTTAAGTGGAAACAAGGAAGTTTTTGCCAGATTAGATGAATCATTTCATTCTTCAGTAAAGCTGTTGATAAACTACATAGACACAAGTATGATAGGATCATATTGTACAAAGTCACTAACTATAAGGAAGGTCAAAGGTGGATGTCAGAAGAGGAGGAAAATAACTATATAAGTATAAAATTTTGTTTAAATTTTAAGTTTATTTATTTATGTAGTACTAACTAATAATATTTGCATTGAATATTGGTTTTTTTAATTATTTTAGAATAAGATGCAAGAGCTGTTACAAAATTCAATGTTTGAAGGCAACGAGGTCTATGTAGAAGAAATTTACAATACCGTATTCGGTACATGTTCTAGTTATATCAAAGGTCTTAGCTTTGGCCATAAGCCAAATGTTTCAACCTCATCAAAATCTCCGTACGTTCACCATCTTGAAGAGGAAAACAAGTCTCTTGATGTTGAATTACAACATACTCAAAAAATTTTAGCCAAGTAAGATAAGTACCTTAAAAAATACTTGGCTCGGATCATCAAAGTAGTGAAGATGAAAGTGAATGGTATTAATTACATCTCTTATACTTTTTCTCTTAATTCTTGTTTATTTTATAATTTAAATTTAATATTTTTTTCAGGTTACATATTTGAAGAAAAAGCAACGGCTGAGTCATTTGTATTATAATTTTTAAACTAGTCTATGTATTTATTATTTTGTATATAAGAATTGTTGAAGTTGTAATTAAAATCTTGTATACGTTTAAATTTAATGATATTTTAATTTTTATATAAAATGCTTCAAATTATCAATTATTTTTGTACAATTTTTATAATAAATTAACAATAGAAATATATTGAAACATTATATATGATAATATGGATTTAAAATGTAACAAATAATTTATTCCAACATGGTATAACATTTTGTTAAAATGAAGAAAAATTTTGACTACATTTTGCAAAACGTAGTAAAAGACATTTAGCTATGTTTCTAGAAGTGTAACTAAAAAGATTTGGCTATGTTTATAAAAACGTGGTTAAAAACTTTAGGCTACGCTTCTTGAAACACAGTTAAAAACTTTTGGCTACACTTCTAGAAACATAGCTAATAGTTTTTAGATACAAAAAAAAGCATAGCCAAACTTTTTGGTGACGATTCCTCCAATTGTTAGTAAAAGTTTATTGCTACAAAAGCGAAGCATTGCTAAAAGCTTGTTTGCAACAATTAGCCCAAAATGTCACCTATAGTTTTTAGCGATGAAGACTTTGTGATGTTTTGGGCTATGAAAATAAATCGTTGCCAATCCTTTTTAGCGACGATTTTCTTACCTTTAGCTATGAATTTTATTATAGCCAAAGGTGAACTTTGTTATAGTGCAAGTGCAGGTCGATCCCACGAGGACTATAGGTATTAGTAGTTACCATTATCTTATATCTAGTCTACGAATTGATTGTGATTTTTAATAGTAAAGAAAATATAAACTTAAACAAGTAAAATATTTAGACATTGAGATTGAATCAGAGAATTGAAGAAGTGCATAGTAAACTATCAATATTTGAAAAATAGTATCTAGGTTTCCAATCCCCCTAAAATCAATAACAAAATGATCTTTTATTATGTTATTATTTTATTGATTTATTGGATCTTGGAGCTTTTTATGGTATGATAATAGCTGACTTTGAGTCTAATAACAACGGATCCTAGAGTTTTCAAGATGATATTATATGTTTATGATGGGTACAGAGGCTGATTCGTGGTCATCCAAGAAGCAACAAATTGTCACTTTATCAAGTACAGAGCCTTAAATTGTTGCTGCAATAGCTTATGCTTGTCAAGCTATCTGGTTGAGGAAAATTCTTGAAGAGTTACAATTCAAGCAAGTAGAAGCTACAACAATTTTATTTGACAGCAGTCCAACAATTAAACTCTCTAAAAATCTTGTGTTGTATAGAAGAAGTGACATATTTTTGTGAAGTATTATTTCTTGCGAGATTTGAGCAATAATGGAACAATTGATTTGAAGTACTACAAAAGTGAGGAATATCTGAATGATAGATTAACTAAGCTACTCAGTGTACTTGCTTTCCAGAGTCTAAGAAAATTAATGGGAGTTTGTATTTTTGAAGATCTTGTTTGAAGATGCTAATCGCTCAAGTAAAATGAAGCTTGAAAGCTTTCAGTTTAAAACAGGGATTGTTAAAAAATAATGTTTTGTTTTACTCTTCTACTGCACATGTTTTCTTTTTATAAGATTGTTGAATTGACCAAGTCTTTAGGAGTCTTATTTGTTTGATGTAAATCATGCCTAAGCTTTAGGAAGAAGGATATTTTCAATTGCTATTTTAGTGCTAGAGATGTTATCAATTGCCCGTAAAGTCTCTAAAAGTCTATGCAATTTTTCTCTACACATCAGCCCTTGCTTTATTTCTTTCTTTTAGTCAACATTTTATAATGCATCAGACAACATGTTTACAGATTTATAGCTTATTCGAGAGTAAGACCATAAGCTATGATTTTATAAACTTTCAAAAGTCAGGTCATATACTTGCTTCTTTTCCAGTGTGATCTGTGGCTATACATCTTTTCAAACATGAGACTAGATGTTTGCTACTCTACAACCTTTAAAACGTTAAAATATTAGGGATTTTCATTTCCGTTTTTTTAATGTTTTTGTTTTTCTTTTCATAAAAAAGTTTTCAAAACTTTTCAAAACCATAAAAGGTGGTTTTTGTTTTTGTTTATGTTTTTTTTTCATAATTTGATTTTTTCAACTAAATAAATATTATTTAATTATTTAATACATTAATTACTAATAAGAATTTTGAATAATTTAATTTAATATTATATATTTAAATAAATGAAATTAATTATTAATATGAATAATGAATAATGAATAATTTAATTTAATTTAATAATTATTGATAAATATAATTAAATTTACAATATTTACATATGAGAAACTTTTATGGATCGAACAATAACATGTAAACAAACCTGAATCCATTATAGCGTAATGTTCTTGATCACAGTTTATCCACAATCTCCTTCTTACTTTTCTCTGTTCTCTCAATGGTGCAAGAACCTCTATGCTGTTATATGTGTTAAACGTAACTTCTTTAGATGGGAGAGGGAAAAGTTAATTGTTCATTAACCCTAAGAATTCTAATTACCTTAACAAGCCCAATAACCATTATTTTGGGCCCACCTTTATATTAGAATCCATGAAAGTAATATGAGCCACATTAATTATTAAATTTAATCTAACAATCTCCTACTTGTCCTATGTTATGATTTGGTGATGCAACAATAAAACTGTCAGTACACACAATACATTGAATCGATCAAGTCATCCTTAATTGAATTAAGATGATGGGATCATAGCGGTCACAAGTTATATAACATGATTCCTTCCATGTATCACATAATCAAATCAACTTATATAACCTTAAAATGGGTAATTCTGTAATTTGCTATCTCACATAAACAATTATTGTATACAACATAATATGGATAACAAGTAAATGAGCAAAAACAAATGTGACTTTAATTGAATTCACAAGTGTCATAACAATTCGAGCAAGACAATTATATGTATATATACATGTTAGAACTCTATGTTAACAAGGACTTATCTATAATGCCCATCCGTTCAACATGGCCAATAAATGTTTTGGGCGGTAAGCCTTTAATTAACGAATCTGCTACCATTAGAGTTATACTAATATGCTCAATTGACATTTTATGTTTTTGCACTTCTTCTTTCACAAACAAGTATTTCAAATCCATATGTTTCGTACCTTTTGAATACTTGTCAATCTTAGAGAAGAAAATGGCCGTGGAATTATCACAATAAATTTTTAACGGTCTAGTAATACTGTCGACAAGACCAAGATGTAAGATAAAGTTCCCCAACTACAATCCATAAACCGTGGCCTCAAAGCACTCAACAAATTTAGCCTCCATAGTGCAAGTAGCAATGACAGACTGCTTTCCACTTTTTCACAAAATTACTCCCCTAGCTGATAGGAACATATAACCAAATGTAGATTTCCGTGAGTCTACACAACTGGCATAGTCTGAATCTGAATAACTTATCACTTCGAGATAGGTTGATTTTTTATATGTGAGGATATAGTCCTTGGTGCCTTATAAATATCTAAGGACTTTCTTTGCAACTTTCCAGTGGTTTATTTCAGGATTGATTTGATATCAATCTAGCATTCTAACAGCAAAACTGATATCTGGCCGAGTACATATTTGAGCATACATTAAGCTCCCAACTACTGACGTATAAGGAATAGACTCCATTTCCTTACGTTCCAAATCATTTTTTGGACATTGCATTTGACTAAATTTGTTCCCTTTCTGAATTGGAGCTATCCCTATGGGGTCCTTTTCCATTTTAAATCTTTTTAATATTTTCTCTACATAACCTTTTTGAGACAATCCTAATAATCCTTGTGATCTATCACAGAATAGTTCTATTTCAATCATATATAATGCCTTACCCATATCTTTCATTTCAAAATTATTAGAAAGAAAATTCTTGACATCATGTAACAAAACCATATTATTAGCAACAAGAAGGATATCGTCAACGTATAAGACTAATATAATGAACTTGCTTTCACTGATCTTCATATAGATACACCGATCAACAGTGTTCTCTATAAAACTGTAAGATGCAATGGTATCATTAAACTTAAAATACCATTGTCGGGAAACCTGTTTCAGTCCATATATTGACTTCTTTAATTTACACATTAACTTGTCCTTTCCTGTGGTTTTAAAACCTTCTGGTTGATCCATGTACACTTCTTCTTCCAAATCACCATTTAGAAAGATAGTCTTTACGTCCATTTGGTGAAGTTCTAAATCATAATGAGCCACCAAAGCCATAACAATTCTTAAAGAGTCCTTTTTGAAACTGGAGAGAAGGTCTCTTTATAGTTAATGCCATCCTTTTAAGTATAACCTTTGGCAATAAGTCTGGCTTTATACCTTTCAATATTACCTCATAAGTCACGTTTGGTCTTAAAGACTATTTACAACCCATTTGCTTTGCACCTTCTGGCAACTTAATTAATTCCCAAACTTTGTTGTCATCCATTGATTTCAACTCTTCTTTTATAGCATTGAACCATTTTTCAGAATTGTTAAATTCCATGGCTTGTTTGAACGAGACTGGATCCTTATCAATGCTCAAGTCACATTCATGTTCGAGTTAACTTCATAGTCACTTGAAATAGCTGGTCTTCTCTGCCTTACAGACCTTTGTAATGCTACTTCTTGTGGCATTACTTGATCATTTGTAACTTGAACATCATTAGTTAGTTCCTTATTAATATGTTCAATATGTGGATTTGGAATATTAATTTTTTGTTCCGGTATGTTGATATCCGTGATGCAATAAGCAGAATAACAACTGGTGGGATCAGATTTGATGCAGTAGTTTCTACTCGACTTGGAGTAGTTTCTACACGATTCTCATGAATATCCACTTTTTGCGATTCTCCACTCCCATTAATTTGACCATTTTCAATGAACCGAGCATTATCAGACTCAATTATTCTTGTACTATGGTTAGGACAGTAAAATCTGTACCCCTTTGATTTTTTAGGATAGCCGATAAAAAGACCACTAACAGTTCTCGCATTAAGCTTCTTTTCATGTGGATTATACATCCTTACTTCTGCTGGACAACCCCAAATGTGAAGGTGTCGTAAACTAGATTTTCTTCTTGTCCACAATTTGTAAGGTGTATTAGGAACTGCCTTTGTAACATCCCATTACCTATGGGAAGGTTAGAATGGTAAATAGGAGTGTTCAGTGAGAGGCAAGAGATGCATTTTTA
>JAOQMS010000005.1:37022985-37037879 GCA_027563885.1 Erythroxylum longipes | reverse complement strand
GTGATGACGTCATATCTTCTTAAGTTGACTTTGCTTCATCTTAAGTTGACTCAGGCTGAGTCTATCTTCTGTTTAGAGCTTCTGGGTCTATCTTCTGTTTAGAGCTTCTGTGTCTATCTTCTGTTTAGACCTTCTGCGTCTATCTTTTGCTTAGACCTTCTGCGTCTATCTTCTGTTTAGACCTTCTGCATCTATCTTCTGTTTAGACCTTCTAAGTCTATTCTCTGCTTAATCTACCTTCTCCTTAGTCTACTTTCTACTTCATCTACTTTTTACTTATATGACCATAAATTTTTCTCTAGATCTCCAAATGATCTGATTCTTGAACCAATAGATTCCTGACACAGTGTTCTATCCCTCCATAAACTTTTGTAGCATTCCGAATTGAATTGAGAATTTTTGATCAAATCAAAGTGTGGAATTTGATGGAACAGTGAAATAGGATTTTCTTCCTGAATACCCTTCGGTATTTTGATTATATCTGGATCTATAGGATTCCAAATGAGAAACTTTTTAATTTGGAGTAAACTAGAGATATAGGCTTACAAATTTTCTCTAGAATTATAATTTTTATTCTTTCTCTAAGATATTGAATTTCTGGATGGAATTTGTACGTAGTACACTATTTTTGATTGTGAACAACCCGATAATGTTGGAGGTATATCTTCCAAATTTCTGAACCAAATTGAGTAATTTTGCTGTCAATGGAAAGATAAGACATAGAGGAACACTTTTATATAAGATAGTATGACCAAATTACATCAGTTTCGCATTAAAATTGAATGTGAACAATAAACTCGAAAGAATAACTTGGAAAAATCTGAAGTGAGTGAATAAGAAATGAATTGAGATTCTAATGGTCTTAGTGAGGCATAAACCTAAGTATAAATTTTACTTAGATGAGTTTTGGTATGAAAATGATTTTGTGAATGAAATTGATGGGAAGATACCTGAGGTTGTCATGAACATGTATTGTACATAATTCATTTCATACATGTGCATTATTAAACACTCATAATTTTGCAAATTGTGATTTATATGTATGGTCTTTGATATAGAGGAGCAATTTGAACGTCAACATCTAGACGTTGCCGGCACTTCCAGGCATTAGCTTTGAGAGTAATTTGTGAGTAGACCTAGATGGTCTTACCTTATTTTTTGTTTCATTTATGTTATGACTTGAGTGCTTATGAATGAGGTGTGAATTGATTGTGCTGGTTTCCGGACAGAAGGTCCTATGAATGTGATGTATGAATGACATATTGAAGTGCTCCTTTTATATGAATCGGATGAAGTATGTGATACATGACTTGGTTGTTAAATGCTGGACTTAGTTCCGAAGGAAAGTATGATCATGCATACAAATAAAAAAGTGATACTCAACGGTCCGATGAGATGTGAATGTGAGTGACTGCGAGTATGCAAATGTAAGTGATGCATTTCATTTCATGAATGCATGAAATATAATGGCAGTTCGGACCAGAGTAGCTACCGATCAGAGCTTAAAGCTCAACGTGTGAAAAAGAGTCTCGAGCTTAAAAGTGATTCAGAGCCTCAGGCTCAACGTTTAATGAGCCCTATATGGGACAGTTATTAATGAGCCCTTTAAGGGACAGTTTAGGCACTCGATCACAAAAAAATAACAAATAGAAAGTGGGTCTCATGTGCACTGCATATGCATAATTGAGTGATTAAATTGTATTGATTGTGAAGTGTGAAATGTGTAATGCTGTGAATTATGTGTTACATGATTGGGTGACCCATCGATGATGGTCACTCATTGAGTTCGCAAAACTCGCCCAAAATTTGCAAATATTTTTTAGGATTAGAAGAATACCCCATTAGGCAAATGGCAGTATACCTACAATATTCAAGTGAAGAATAGAGGTCAGGATCAGTCCACGTCTGCATTGCATTTCTTTAAATTTATATTGAAGTGTTCATTCCGCAACTTTTGTATAAAGTTGTATTTCAAAGCAACTAAAGTGTTTTGTAATTGTGAAAGGGCCCAACTAGCTATTATAAATATTGGTGACTGTATTGTGTTGATTGAAAATGGTTATGAAACAAAGTGGGGCCCGATTCTGTTATGGATTTTTGCATATCATATTTGTGGTTTAAAACAAAAGAAAATTTTTATACCGATTTCTGAGTGATTGACTACTCTAGCATGCCAGTTTTGCGGGGCATAAGCTCAGATATCACCCATCGATGTCGGGTTCGGGTCTTGCGGGAGTGGGGTGTTACACCCTTACTAAGGATCCTATTAACCAGATACGCAGAGGTCTTTAATGTATGCACCCACAACAATAACGGTACAATACTTTAACTTAACATACTCCTAACCATATCTATAAGAGTACGATTCTGCCTTTCGACTACACCATTTTGTTGCGGTATACTAGGCATTATGTATTGAGCACATATGCCTCGACTTGCAAGAAATTTTGCATATGGACCTGAACATTGCCACTTTCATTGAAATTCATAATATTCGCCACCTTTATCGAACCTCACTATCTTTACTTTTCTATCTAACTGCCTTTCTACCTCATTAATGAATACCTTTAGGATGTCCACCAACTGAGATTTTTCATGCAGTAGATAAATATAACCATATCGTGAGAAGTCATCAATAAAGGTAATGAAATATTTTTCGCCGCCCCAAGAAGGAACGTTGAAAGGACCACAGATGTCAGTGTGTATTAATTCCAGTAATTCATTACTTCTTGTGGCTTGATGCTTTGATATATGTTTGGTTTGCTTACATTTAATGCAATTCACACATATATCTCAGTCAACAAAATCCAATGGAGGTAAGACTTCATTTTTCACTAACCTCTGTACCCTTTCTTTGGATATATGACCTAATCTTTTATGCCACAAAAAAGCAGAACATTCATTTTGTGCACTACGTTTACTTCCTATAATATGGTCAACATGAAACAAAGATGCAACAAAATCAACATCAAGATTGAAACGATATAAACAATCAATTAAAGTACCAGAACCATAATAATACTTGTGTTTATACAATGAAAAAACACCATTTACAATCTTAAATTGAAATCCTGTAACATCCAACTTTGCAACAGAAACTAAATTTCTAGCATATTCAGGAACATAAAGACACTTTTCTAGATCTAGGTAACACCCAGTGTCCAAAATCAATTTGTACATCCCAAATCCCTTTATCGATGCCTTCATTCTATTCCCCATATATAAGAACTTTTCAATTCCATTTATGTTTGGATTGAAAGGAATCCCTGTTGAACATGTAACACATGAATAGTTGCATCAGAATCTAACCACCAAGTATTATTAGGCATTTCAATAAGATTTGATTCAAAACATACTGAGACATAGTATGTACCTTTCTTTTCGAACCAAGCCTTTCTTTTAGGCAATCTTTCTTGAAGTGACTGGGCTTCTTATAGAAGTAGCACCTCTTATCTTTATGGATTCGACCCTCATTTACTTTACTGAGAGCTTTGTCCTTATATTTGCCTTTCTTTCCTAGTTTGTGCTTGCTGCTACTAGCTCCTGGATGAAATGTGAGATGAATGGAGTGCTTCTTCATTTTCTTCAATCTCCTTTCCTCCTGAACCAACATGGCTTTAATTTCTTAAAGGTTCCATTTTTCTTTAATGGTGTTATAATTCACTTGGAACTGGCCAACTCAAGAGGAAGTGAGTTGATAATGAACTGTACCAGAAAGGACTCACTCACATCTATACCCATAGATTTCAGCTTTGCAGTTAGGTTTGAAATATGAGTTACATGATCATGAATGGGCTGTGACCAGTCAAACTTCTTGGTCGTTAGCTCACTCATCAAAGTCCCTACTATGGACTTGTCAGCTATATCAAATTAGGAGTATTCTTTAAGCTTTAACATGAGCTCCTTTGCATTATCCATCTTAGGCATTGATGGCTTCACATTTTCTGTGATTGTCATTCACATCAAGTTCAAACTCAGCTTGTTAGACCGTTCCTAAGCCTCATAATAAGACTTATCATCTTCAGAACTAGACTTAGTTATGGCTGTGGACCTTGCGTCTGAAACTATGGCCAAGTCCAAATCCATTACACCCAATTGGAACTGGATTTGTTTGGACCAGTCCATATAGCTCAAACCATTGAACTTGATCAATCCATTTTCTAAAGCAAACAAATTAGAAGATGTTGCAAATACAACATATAGCTCACGCATTAATGCTTTGAGTAGGCCTAAATGGATTCAAACTAATAATAAACGTTGATTATGCATTTAAAATCTCCTTTGGGTAAAATTTAAATACATAGTTGTACTCTATCATGACGTAAATATAATTCACTATAATAAACAATCAATCATATTCTAGTCAACATGCATGTTTTCTTTGGATATACAATCATATTAACCACATATGTTGATAAAGTCCCTTTAATATTATTAATTATAAGCAATGGTCCACCTTTGGGTGACCTCTTAGCATTATAATTAATAATCTCAATTGTTTAGTTCAATTTTTATGTCATTTTTACAGCATCATATCAACATGAACAATTGAAACATTCATAATTAAATGTTTGAAAAAAAAATCAAGCTAGGCCACTTTGGTGACTAATAAGGTTTCCATGCAAGAAACATTTAATTGGACAATTATTGTACATGACAAAATTGAATTTAATTAGTTTGGTCACTTTGGTGACTAACAAACTATTTTAAATTACCATAATGTCATGTAGTACATTCAACATATAATAGGAAAATTTAATTCCAAATATTGCATAATATAAAATATGCAAAATACCAAATAAAACATATAATATGACACTAATTTTCAAAATTATATTATGCACAAAAAATAAATCAATTATGAATTAAATAATCCATTATGTCACATCCTAAAATTATTTTACTTAGGGTTAAAGTCCATAATGTAATTTCTTAATAATTATGGTTGCGTAATATAACCCAAGCTAATTCTTTAATGGCCCAAAGGGCCAAAAACTAGGCCAAAAATGAGATTTGGGCCTACGAAGCCCGTGCATGTGCCAGACGTTTACCAGGTTTAATGCAACTACACGCGCCAGATGTCTACCATTCATCTTCTTCCTCCAGACGTTTTCCGTTTGTTTTTTTTTTTAATTTCTACGTTTCGTTGTTTCGTTTTCTTTATGGGTTTTCTTTCATACTACAATACATCCCAACTTCGTTCTTTCATGGTTGTCTTCATACCACAAAAACTTGTCTTCAAAATTTGTTCATGAAAAAACACTGTAATAACCAACCATTTAGTTTTAAAAACCAAACTTGTCGATTCTTGTCAACAAACCATAATCACAGTCGACAATGGTATCAATCCAAGTTGTAAGATCCAATAACACAAATAAAACTCAAGAACATGTAAATAACCAACCTTTTCGTTTCAAGAACCAAGCCTTTCGGTTCTTTGTCAATTAACCATAAAAACATGTTTATAGGAACAAAAACTTTATTGCAAATAGACACAACAAACTCATAAACACACTGAATCGTTCGAAAATCATTATCAGAAATGTATGGGAATAGAAGGACAAAACAAAACCAAAAGTGTGCGGTGTATTGAGAATGAGATTCATATACAAAATACAGAAAACATTTGAAAACCATGTTCCATAAACACAGCAAACAATGCAATACCGTTGCTTTGATACCAACTGTGAGAAACTTTTATAAATCGAACAATAACATATAAACAAACATGAATCCATTATAGCGTAATGTTCTTGATCACAGTTTATCCACACTCTCCTTCTTACTTTTCTCTGTTCTCTCAATGGTGCAAGAACCTCTATGCTATTATATGTGTTAAACGTAACTTCAGTAGAAGGGAGAGGGAAAGGTTAATTATTCATTAACCCTAAGAATTCTAATTACCTTAACAAGCCCAATAGCTATTATTTTAGGCCCACCTTTATATTAGAATCCATGAAAGTAATATGGGCCACATTAATTATTAAAATTAATCTAACAATACAAAATATATAAATTTTAAATAAATTTTGATTTAATAATTAAAATATATTTAAATAAATATTACTTTTTAAATAAAATTTACCTTTTAAATTATTTATTTTAATAAAATAAAATAATTTTATTAATAAATATTATATAAGATATTAAAATAAATTTATTTAATTAAAAATATTTTATTTTTATGTTATATACATATAAAATTAATATTAGTGATAAAAATATATTTTTACAATAACTACTAAATAAGTTGATTCTGCCACATATCAAGCACGAGACCAACTACGCGACCTTTCGAAAGTAAGATCGCATGTACGCATCTTTTGGACGAGAAACTATATAAGAACGAGCCTATTTCTTTTCCTGTTTGAAGCTCTGCTAACTACTTCCAAGATGCAAGACTGGTTATGAGTCATTCTACGTCTTTATGGGCATGAGACTAAGCGAGTCAGCTTATTGGCGCGCAAGACTACGTACGAAACTGTAAAGTTTGATTTGCCATTTGCTTGAATAGAATGACAGTATACAACTTGATATTTACCATGTTACAAATGACAACTGTGCTGACTAATTGATAAGGAAAGATAAACTAATAGCTAAGATAGGTAAAATACAACTTTAGATTATGTACGTAATCTCCTCTAAGAGCTACAACGGAATATGTATATCAATGTTGATCACTTAAAATTAAAAGTAATTCTTATCAGCCTCCCACAAGTCACGGGTTTTGGAAAAACCATCCACTTGTGTGGAAGAAATTGAAACTTGGTTTTGGCGAGGGACCGCTGATGGAGATGTAATTGTTAGAAAATTAGATGGAACCGATCTCAATTGCAACAGAATACTTATAAAAATTCTTCATATTTTGATTTCATGAAAACCGAAATTACTTTAATTTTATAAAACGATTAACACATAAATTATAATAAAACATGAATTACAATTCGTACTTTAATATGAAGTTTTATCTTTTCTTTTCATATCTCTCGAACTATTTTTAAAACTAGTTTCTCTCAACTACTATAACCGAATAAGTGCCTAGCTTTTAATGATCTCCACAGGACAGGTTGAGAAAACCCTATAACTCAAGCAAGAAGTGCTAACTTAATTAGAACTTAAGTCTATTTATAATAAGTTTTGGTCATTTTAGCAATTTAGTTAACATTAAATTCTAATTTCAATTAAACTTTAATTAGAATTACAAATAATTTTAATTAAATACCAATTGTATCCAAATAATATCCAATATCTCATATTGATCTTTAATTATTAAATATCTTATATTTAATCATAAAATTTCTTAAACTTTACTATCAGGTCTAACTTAATTGAAATAACTTTGCTCGCTACAACCTTTTTTTTGCATGTAACCTATTAGGTTTCCAAATATATTGACAATGATTATAAATTATAATTTTAATTCATAATTAGAATTAGATAAATTAAAACTCTTTTTAATTTATCTTTAATCTTCTGATTAAACAATTTATAATCATATATTAAGATTGACGTCTAGCAACACATCATGACCCCAAATATTTAAGAATATCAAAGTGATTTTGAGTAACCTTTTTGTGCATTTTTTTATATAATTCAATCATTTCATCATATAATATTCTGATTAGATATAGAGCAAGGAATTAATATCTACTTTGTCTTGAGTACAATCAAATTAGTTCTCCGCCACTAGCTATTGATTCATTTAATGACATTTGCAAACTATTTACAAAACATCATTTCATCTCCACCAAGGATTTTTTAAATTAATACTAATCGAGAACAAAAAAACATTCTTCTTAATTACTTTAGAGTGATGAATCTTATCTTGATAACTCAACTACCTCCGTATAATTCATGCTACATTCAATGACTACTAACTGAACGACACTTGATTAAATGGTCATAAGTAATATCAAAATATAGCAATCTCTATACAAGATAACTATAAATACCTCAAGTCAAATGATTACTTATACAATCACAATGAGAATTTTATATACATACAAGTAATGTTCCAAATAGATTTCTTATATTAGGTCAGTTCAACGAACTTGTTCTCTAAGAAGTACCTATACGTTTGTTTAAGTATCACCATAATTTAATGTATGAGATTAATTACTTCCTTCATAAGTAAAAATGTCACTTGTACTAGTCTTTTATGTTCTATTAATGTTCAGTCTTAATGGAACAATGACTAAGAATAATTTAGGGAGAATATATAAATGCGATATGAATCTAACGACCGATTGCTAGTTCCTAAGCTCTGGCCTTATTTGTCATTATAATTTCATTTGAAATGTATAAATATTTCATGGACTTTATCACGTACATATAAACATGTACTAGATAAAGAATGCCTTTAAATAATTGTCACTAAATACAACCAAAGCGAATGGCTATGGGGTATACATCAACAATATCCCACTTGCATTAATTCAATTGTTTAAGTATCTTATACCATATCACCAGATGACAATTATACTACTACCGAGACAGTGACTTAATGAGAGAATTTTACAAGATTCTTTATAGTGTGAGTACTTGCTTAAATCTTACAACTTTTATCTTAATTATCATCATAATTAAGAAATTTTGCCTAAATACATCCTTGGATCTTTGACGAGACCTTAGCTCCTTTTACATGCCCAATGACTCAAATGTTCCATAGTATATTACTGTCTTGAATAATGTCAAGAACTATATTAAGTTCACTAAAGAACTTAGTGATCCAATTAATCATTTCCACTAAATAAAAAATGTATTATGGTTTAATTGAAAACCATTGCTACATCAGAACCTTTCTAATCTTGAATTATATTGTTCGTAAGTAAAATAGACTTTAATGAGAATATACTTCTAAAGTAATGTCCTTATCACTTCAAGCTCAAATATTAACTCATACCTAGAATAATGGATATCTTTAATACTTTATAAGTATTTGATATCTCAAATACTAAACATCTTTAGTACATTATCTATATACTTAGACTTAAAATAGGAGAACAATAACCATTCTATCTATATAGATTTAATTTCCAGAATTAAGTTATTACCTTTTCATCTTCAACAAGAGTTATTGTTGGACAATTATGTTTTTAATAATTGAAAATTATAATTGTTGTTATCTATGATCTCCACATACTCCTACTAAAGAGGAAAACTATACTCACGTTGACCTTGTAAATATGATTAATTCACAATCATCTAAAAAAACTCTTTAAATTTATCATAAAAGTGAATCTTTTAACGTCTCGTAGCCATTTAAATATACGTCAAATGTATCAACAAAGGCGCTAGTTCTAACTAGATGTATATCATGATATTTGAACTTTTCAAATTTGATCTGACTCTCACTACTTATCTTGAGAACCATTCTCCTATAAGTATACATTGAAGCAAAAAATTTGTTTAATAGTTCTGTAAGATCATATCTAACCTTTTGGATATGTCATAACTTTTTATTACCCATTTTAGTTCTAAACTTAATAGATAATATATGTTTCAACTAAGCATCACATCCCTAAATCATTAAATTTGACTCTTTCAAAGACTTAGCGTTTCATAACTAATATGAAATCTTGCTAATTGATTCAATTGGAGCCATAAAAGTTAATTCATTATACTAAGCATAGCTATAGAAGAAATAATATTGCATCATACAATATCTCATATTGTATTTTCCTCTTTAAATAAATCCATATTCTTATGAAATTTTATTGTGAAGTTATTCACTAAAGAATCTCATTCCCTATAGATAACCGAAAATTTAAACTCACCATAACAATCTCATCGAAGTGCTTCAGCATTCTCAATGCTTAATTTCTACATAAATTTAAAGAATTTGAACTTTTCAAAATATTAAATCATTATTTCATTTAATACATATGACTATATCACATAAATTCATTAGTAATATAATGAAACATAAGTATTATCAAATTGTTATTCCATCCAATACATCACATATATAAATTTAAAAATTCAATACCATTATCATCCTTTCATCAAAGGTTGATTTTGTTATTTTTCTAATTGACAAGTTTCGTATGATTCATAATCAAAAGGATTCGTATATCCTTGTATGTAACTTTATGGTTCTCATTATATTGACTTAACCAATATGGCAAAAAAAAATAGTCTCGATTATCAAACTTTTTGTTCTTGCTACTTATGTTAAGCATAAGTCTCCTTTGATCCAACATATATAACCTGTTTGCATAAGTCTCCTTTGATCCAACATATATAAAAACAATAAAAGTTGTCACTAAAAGCAGTAATATTAGTCACTATTATTAATAGTGTCCAATATTTGAAGTCGTCACCTCCCGTCATAAATACCTCCATCACTACTAAAATAATGACTAATTTAAGAAATTGTCACAATTATGCAATACTTTTGTGACATAAATACTGACACCAAAACTTGTGAAATATGTGACAAAATTATATGGTGACAAAAACCTTACATATTTATGATAAGTTTTGTCGTCACCAATAATATAAAGTAGTGACGAATTAAGTTGTACCAGAACTGCATTGTATTGTGACAAAAGTGCCGATACTAAAACCTATGGAATGTGTGACGATACTATATGGTAACAATAACTTTACATATTTATTACAAGTTTGTTGACACAAATAATATAAAGTAGTGACGAATTAAGTCGTAACAAAACTTTATTGTATTGTGACAAAAATGCCGACACTAAAACCTATGGAATGTGTGACAACACTATATGATAACAATAACTTTATATATTTATGACAAGTTTGTCGACATAAATAATATCAAGTAGTAATGAATAAAGTCGTAAAAATACTTCATTTTATTGTTATAACATTTTCTCCACTAAAATAATTATAAATAGTGAACAAATATTGGTCACTAATCATATTTTTATCAGTGTCAATTACTTATTGGTCACTAAAATTTTAATGAAAAAGTGTCAACATGATTTTGTCACAAAAATGAAAATTAGTTCTTACAAAAAGTATTGTCACTAACGTGTTTATTATTATCAAAAATAAAACAATCAATTAATCAATGAAGTTACATTAGTTATAAAAGAAATTTGCATCAGTGGTCATATTGTCTAACATTTCGTCATAAGTATGAAAGTTATATGTTACAATAATGTTGTCACTAAATAAAGAATATATGTTACAATTAATTTATCACTAATGTGTTCATGTTTGTCGCAAATAATATTATTAAATTTAACAATTTAATTATTTAATCGATAAAATTTTTTGCATTGGTGGCCATAAAATAGAAGTTGTCACAAATGATACGAATTTTTAGTGCCAAGATATTATCAAACGAGCAAATAAAAATTATTAGTATCTATAAAATATATAAAAATCACCAAAATGTACAAAACTCTAATTTTCAATATATAAAATTGGAAATTTTAATATCCAAGAAAATTATTTATTACAATTATTTCAAACTACTACGTACTAGTTTAAGCTCAAACACTCTTAAGGTAAAATTTTCCAGCTATTCTTCATGACGAAGTTCACTGTTGATTTGTTTCCTACAAAATAAATAAAAATAATATCAAACCAAAAAACGCATAAAGAACAAAAATTTCAAAAAACACAAAACCTAGGAACACCATAGTAGAAAAGACTGTTTAATCAATAAACATACCCAAAAAAATGAGTGAATGTCATTGTTTATCCAGTGAATCGATGCCGCACAAGCAAATCCCAAATAAATAATAACAATATAACAAGAAAGAGAGAAACGAACATTACTACGCAAATAAGGAAACAAGTGCTTGTTAACGAAGCGAGAAGCTTCAGGTCCACCATGACCATCATAAACCCCAACATATGTTGCAAAAGGAGATGTAAGTAGTATACAGAGAGTGAGAAACAAAAAATACCTGAAAATGGAATCTGAAGATCAAGATTGCAAATGGTGCAGTCCTCCTGAGACTTTCGACGGCCCTTTTGGATCTGAAGGCCCAAAAATGATATTTGCGCAAAAATAAAAAACAAAGTCCGAAAGTTGATATAATTAAGAACCATATAATTAACAAAAAGCAGATGACAAGTTAGTAAGTTTCCCTGCAACAAATCTAAAGCATACACAATATATCCATTAAGTACATTGTATCATGATTGACCTGGATATAAGATTGTCAGTTTTTCACTTAGGTATACTCCTACCCCCCTTTAAGCCTTAAAACTAGCTTAGTTCCTTATTTTACTTCTGAGCATTGAAATTTTAATGTTCACGCCTCATTTTGCATTGCAACATTTGACGTTTTTAGTATGGCCTAGATGCTAGAAATCCCAATTATATATAAAAATAAAAGGATGATCAGGTAATTAATATACACGTCAAGTGCCAATGCATTTGGAGGACAATTTGAGAGTGTGAACTAAGGTTTCACAATAATTTAATAGTTTGGTTCATAATACTAATTTAAAGATCTAATTATGTGACTGAATTTGTATAAGCACCAACCTTAGTGTTAAGTTGGTGTGTTATGAGAAATACAGACCTCACAATAATTTAATAGTTTGGTTCATAACGCTAATTTAAAGATCTAATAATGTGATTGAAGTTGAATAAACCCTAACCTTAGTGTTAAGTTGGTGTTATATAAGAAATACAAGCCATAAGTATGCTCAGTAACATTAAGCAGGGCAGAGAGTTCATTCTCCACCTTTCTCTGCAGAAAATAAGGTAGAAATGAGAAGACTATGGGGCCAAATCATTCTTCTGTAGCACCGAAAATATCATTCTAGAGAATGCAAGAGTAGATAAGAGTTACCTGTTCTGTGAAGGAATTTTTTAAAGAATGGTCACATGGAAAAGTTTTCAAAGATTTAACTTTGAAGATTGGACGTCCCAGATATGATCCACCACACTCCCTTTCGGTTATAACTATTAAGTATGATCCTAAAGGCATTGCAGAATATGACAATAAGGTTAGACAATCACTTGTGATAATGAAGTTGAAAAGAATATAGCAGAATGCTTTACAATAATATCCTATAGGCATTGCACTCCAGAACTTCATCTAAAGTCCCCAAAACAACAATCATTATCTAAAAGAATCTAAATAAGCCCGCAGAAACAACAAGACAATACAATCTAAAAGCAAAAGCAAATAATATACCTATCAGATTTATGGAGCCATCAGCCTGATTGATCCCCAAAGGGGAACTTGAGGATCTGTCAGTGGGTTCAATCACATATTGATCTGGAAATTCCCACAAACGCATACGCGTATAACAACTCATAAGAATAAAATCAACAGTTTCATAAAACTCATGATCCAATAAACATATAAACTCATTTCAAAGCTAGTCCTACATATGAATTACTGGATAAAGTAATAAGATCCTCATTCAAATATAATCAAATAAGAAATAACGTGAAAAGGGAAACAAAAAAGCACAACAGAACGAACCCAAAAACCAATAGCAGGGTACTTTGCAATCATGTCAGTTGTTATGACACTATCCCTCACAATTACCACTATAAGACCTGAACTTTGGGTTTATAGATTGCAGAGACATCGATGGACAAGGATTGATGTGCCCTATTGGTTCACTAATGTTGAACTATGTGTAAATTCTTTGTTTGTTCATGAAGCATGCCATTTCCTCCTCAACATCAAAAGCACTCAGGTAATTGTTGCATTTCATACGAATACTGAAAAACTTAAGAGCTTATCACTTCCTAAGTTATTGTCCAAAGAGAAGAACAAGTATTATTTGGGTTCTCTTGAAGGTGGACTGGAAAGTGGGGAAAGGCGCGCATATATGGTATGATCTGTTGTCAAAATTGACTGGATTAGAGCAGGTTCGCAGCTAACTAGGACTGAAAGGAATAGTAATGAACACACAGATTTTACGTGGAAAACCCCTAAATTAGGGTAAAAACCATGGGCAAGGATAGAAGAATTTTACTCCTGAAAAATTGGAGAATTACAAGGAGAAAACTACACTCAAAAAAATACACAAAATATTTTTGTGTCTCTCTCTCTCTCTTTTCTCTCTCTCTCCTCACACCTCTCTTAATTTTTATACTGCCCATGCACTCCTCTCTTTGTTCACCTCCTGCCTATTTATAGGCAGGAGGATGCAAATAAAGCCAAGCATGGTAGGCACCGAAATGCCTACCATGTTTGACATTCATTTTGGTAGGCACCGAATGGTGCCTATCATAGTTGACAATTCTCCCACTTGAAGATTTGATTGAGAGTCAATCAGATCTTCATACAATTCTTTCTACCTTGCCGCTTCATGTTGCTTACGTCTCTATCAGGCCACACGAGGATCGACACCACATAAATTTGTCAGCGTTGATTGCTTTCGTCATAAAATCTGCCAGGTTATCCATTGTATGAATTTTCTGCATATCCACCGTTCCTTCTTCCACTTTCTCATGAATGAAGTGATACTAAACTCGGATGTGTTTTGTCTTTGAATGAAATGTTGGGTTCTTGGCAAGATGCAAAGCACTCTGACTGTCACAATACAGAGTAATATTCTCTTATTTATACCCAAGTTCTTCGAACAACATCTTCAACCACACTGCTTCTTTACTTACTTGTGTAGTTGCTACATATTCTACTTCTATTGTTGACGTAGCCACAACTGACTGCAGTTTTGAAATCTAGCTCACAGCTACTCTAGCTAGTGTAAACACATATCTTGAAGTGGATTTACTTTTATCAAGATCACCTGCATAATCAGCATCAACATATCCTCTGACAGTAAAATCTGATCCTCCATAGCATAATGCAACATCTGAGGTTCCCTTGATATATCTGAGAATCCTCTTAACTGTACTCCAATGCTCTCGACCAGGATTCGCCATATATCGACTAACCACTCCCACTGCATGTGCAATGTCTGGTCTTGTACAA
>JAOQMS010000005.1:37005637-37022885 GCA_027563885.1 Erythroxylum longipes | reverse complement strand
CAATTAAAAAGATTTATCCACAAGATCACCAAATTCATTCAATTCATGCTTACTAAAATAAATAAAAATTCGGGGCCAAACACTATTAATCTATTAAATAAATTACTTTGTAATTAATTTATTAAATAAATTATTTTAGAATTACATAATTTATGACTAATTAGTTAATTACATATATTTAAGATAAATTAAAAAACTCATATCTAACAAGAATGTTGTGCATGGTCGAATTATGTTCACTTCTTTTAAGGTCTAATAGAAAAATCTCAATCGCAGTTCTGAAGCTGTAATAACTCATACGACACAAAGCTCATTCAAGTGACTTCCCATGTACTAAATACGTGATGATTGCTCATTGAACCTCGGTCTGATACTATATAACATATGTAATAATAGAACTGAAAAAACTGACTGGAGGAGAATTTACTATTTTCATTTCTATTTCTTTGTGCAAATTTGGGTATTTCATATAATAATAATAATAATAATAATAATAATAATAATAATAATAATAAATAATCTAAGAATATTTTTACTGACAAGATAGTCCCATTCTCTGGCCCTTAGTTTGAAATTTTTACTGACAAGAATATTTTTACGCCAATATTTGCCAAATAAGAAAATGTTAATGCTTATAAACTTCCCAATCCTAGCAAGTTCTGTGTCAAATTTTGCTCAACCCATTCAATTAATTTGTATTGTAGGACAATGACGATTGACAAAACTTGGATGGAAATTTCTAATAGAGCACTGCTATAAGCATTGACAAGAATTTTGTTTTTAATTTTCAATAGGTTAAGACTATTGCTTAATATTTTAAAACAAGATTTGTATTATATTAAAACATTTAATTTTTTTGATGAAATTTCAAAGTTATACATACTTTGAAAAAAATTGTCACTTAAAATATTTAATTGTCTTGTCATTAAAAAAACTCATATTTGTGATAACAAAAATAATTAGTCACAAAAAATTATCACTAAATTACGAATAGTAGTGATCATAGTTATAGTTTGGTTATTGTGACAATATGTAGTAGACACTAATCAATTGAATATTTATTGACACAATATTTTGTCACAGTAGTCAACATATTTTGTTACGATAAATTGTTTCGTCACCACAAGAAAAAAATATTAGTGACCACACTATGTTTTGTCACAATAAATAGAAAATATTAGTCATCAACATATGCTTTGTCACAATTACAATTAATTTCCGCCAAAATTATTTTGGCGCCATATGTCATAGGCTTTTAGTGACAAAACTTAGTGAAAAAATTAATGCTAGCACTATTAACATAGTAATAGTAAAAATTTAATCGTGAAAGAAACTAAGTTGCCACAATTAATATTGTACTAGTGACAAACATATAAATCATCATAGTTAATCCAAACAATAGTATCAATCAATTGTGTAGTCATTAAAAAAACTTGTATTTGTGATGACAAAAATAGTTAGTCACAAAAAAATTGTCACTAAATTACGAATAGTAGTAACTATAGTTATAGTTCAGTTATTGTGACAATATGTAGTAGACACTAATTAATTAAATATTTATTGACAAAATGTTTTGTCAAAACAGTCAAAATATTGTATGACGATAAAATGTTTCGTCACCACAAGAATAAAATATTAGTGACCACACTATGTTTTGACACAACAAATAGAAAATATTAGTTACCAATATATTTTTTGTCACAATTAAAATTAATTTATGCCAAAATTATTTTGCCTCCAAATGTCATAGGCTTGTAGTGAAAAAATTTAGTGATAAAATTAATGTTAACACTATTAATATATTAATAGTGACAATTTAATTGTGAAAGAAACTAAATTGACACGATTACTATTGTACTAGTGACAAACATATAAATCATCACAGATAAGCCAAACAATAGTGTCAATCAATTGTGTAGTCAATAAAAAAACTTGTATTTGTGATGACAAAAATAGTTAGTCACAAAAAATTGTCACTAAATTACGAATAATAGTGACCATAGTTATAGTTCGGTTATTATGACAATATGTAGTAGACACTAATTAATTAAATATTTATTGACATTATGTTTTGTCACAACAGTCACAATATTTTGTAACTATAAAATGTTTTGTCACTACAAGAAAAAAAATTAGTGACCAAACTATGTTTTGTCACAACAAATAGAAAATACTAGTTACCAACATATGTTTGGTTACAATTACAATTAATTCCCGCCAAAATTATTTTGGTGCCAAATTTCATAGGCTTTTAGTGACAAAACTTAGTGATAAAATAAATTTTAACACTATTAATATATTAGTGACAATTTAATTGTGAAAGAAACCAAATTTTCATAATTATTATTGTATTAGTGACAAAAATATAAATCATCACAAATAATCTAAACAATAGTGTCAACCAATTGTCTTGTTACAAAAAACTTCGTATTTGTAACAAAACAATAGTTAGTCATAGAAAAATTGTCACTAAATGTCTTAACTCTTGTAGTGAGATCAATTACTTTTACTTAGCAATCTACTTCTTATCATGCTTTGAACATTGTAATAATGTTGAATCTAAATTCAGTATCAAATACTTATAAGCATGAAAAAAAAACACATATAATCTCTATCATATCATATATAGGCAAGAAAAGTCATGCAATCATTTTCTTCTTATGACGACTATTATCATACTATATCAAAGCCTTTAATTGATATTCATGTTTATGTTTTTATTAGGTTAATTAAGTGAAAAAATTTCATCAAGGTACCATACCTTTTAGCGTTACTTACTGCAACCTCTTGTATTTTACTATTATGGTGTTAACATACATCTTACATGTTGTCATCAAAGTTTATGAGACATTAGTTAACTAAAAATGTCAATACATTTTTTCATCTATATGATTTTGAAACATCTCTAAAACTTTTTCACTGAATCCTCAGTAGGGATTATAGCAAAAATTACATAATAGGTATACTTTTGTTTTCTAGCTTTGAGAACTCTTCTTAAACATAACCTATGACCAAGAAATTTGGTTCACTAACTTACTATCAACTATACTAAACAAGGTAAATTTCATTCAAAGCATAATATAAATGTAATAAAAGTAAGTAATTAATTATATGTCATGACCACCAAATGAGATTAGGACTTTAATCATGTATAATTACTCCCATTATTTTATTCAAAATAATAGCCCTCACTACTATTCAGAAAGATTACTTTAATTTTTCTAATGGGCTAGTATCCTATTCAAATATAGTTGATCTTAAGTTCGCTTAGAAACCAACTAAACTTATTATGTAGATAACAACTTTATTAATCACATCTTATGTGACTCCCAAATTAGTTAGGTAACAACTCTTGTCAAAATATACCTTATATGTTATTCTTAACCCTGCCTCCAAATTCATGTGATCATGAGTTTAGTCACCCAATTCACATAAATTCAGGTTAAAGAGGCTTAGAATTTGCTCAACAAGCCTATAATACACAAAACTTTGGTTTACTCTTATAACAATTGAAGGCAACAATCACGTTCTCAATGTGCACTTAATATTTTAACAAAGGATTTAATTTCATTTATCTCATCAAGTATAATATACATGTAAAATATCACACATATAAAACATACAATTTAGCATGCATCATATATATATGTAAAATATCACATATATAAAACATACAATTTAGCATGCATCATATATATATATATATATATATGTCAAACATACAAATAAACTATGCAATTTTTTTCATAAAATGAAAGAATTATATATTACTAATAGCTAAAGCTATTACATAGTTGCAATTTGCCAAAGTAAACTTAGCTTAAAAAGCTAATCCAAAAGACACGTTATGCTAGATCAAACAGTTATCAACTTTCCAAACTAACATACAACAACTATTTGATGTTGTTAAACAAATTAACTATCAGAGCATTAGCATTAGATCATGGGTTCCATATGATTTTCATACGAGGAATAAGTGAACAACTTTCTTGGAAATCATGATGGCTCAGATCCAATTCAGTATTTTCTCTGGTAGCTGATATTTGTCTTCCTCCACTTGTTTGTAAAGTCTGCTATTCCTTTCTTTCCAAAGCAGGTAAATGGTGGTAATGAAAACAACTTTAAAGATGATGAAATCCTCTTTACCAGGTTGAGCCTTATTTATCATCCACTGCAAAGAATGCCCCCATTCATAATCATTGGTTGTCTCCCCTAGCATATATAGGATACGACTCTAGATGGTTTTTAAGTAGATACACTCAAAGAAAATATGGTTTCTATCCTCCTTAGCCCCTTGACAAAGTAGGGATAACGTATCGGTAACCATCGACATTTAGTTCTCAGCCTATTTTTGATCACAAGCCAAGTGATTACCGAGGCTTTCAGATTTAGAGAGTTTTTCCACACTAAGAATTACCATGGCATTCCCCTGACATCACTTCTGAAAATAGAATAGCAGGTTTCATTTATAAGGAACCTTGTGTATTTGGTGTCCAGCAGATAGCGTCTGCATTTTTTCTATCTCCAATTAGTGGCAAATTTGTAACTAGGGTAGAAAATCCACGAAAATTTCGAGACCTTGCACCTTGCCTAAACAGAGATGAGACTTTAGCATCCCACGGTATCCTAAGTCTCAACAAAACAAATTATGGATTTCTGAATAGAGAGCTACCATCCATCCAATTGTCAAACCACTCCCATGTACTTTCAATAGTTGGTTGAATGTGTGAGAAAACTGGGTAGAACTCTCAATAGCTGGTTAAATAAAGTATGCAACTTATGCACTCATAATCAAATTACATGCATAAAACATCAACCTTCGTTTAATTCAAGTTATTAATCTTCATAATCTAAAATAATATTTCCAACTCTTTGGAAAAATTAAATTAGATTAAACTCATTGATTCCTAAATAAACTAAATTCCCATTCCCATTCGAAATACAAATTTATTTAATTCTAATAACCTATAAACCTATAAATTAGATAATTCTAATTATGCATTGTTAGAAATTCTAATTCTAACAAATATAAATTTATCTAATTCTAATTCTAATTCATAATTAATGAATTTCTAAAATTCTAAAACTCTCGAAGCAATATGAACTTTTATATTTTTTATTTTCAGATTTCATCCAAATATGATTTTAGGTTTGCAACTATTGTAATTTCAATTCCAAAATTTAATATCAATAATAATCAAATAATCTAATCATAGAATTAAAGATTGACTTTGATACCACTGTTGGGAAATTGGAATGGGATCTGATCGCGACTTCAGTGGAATAATTACGAAATTATTTCATATTTTTATTTTCTAAAAACTAATATCAGTTTAATTTATATAAAATGATTAACACATAAATCATAATAAAGCATAAATCGTAATTCTCACCTTAATATGAAACTTTATTTTTTCTTGTCTTATCTCTCAAACTGTTTCTGAAGCTAGTCCATCTCAACCACTGTAACTGCATAAGTGTTCAGCCTTTAACAATATCCACAAAACATGATAAGAGAACTCTATAACTCTTACAGAGAGGGTTAAGTAAGAATTGTAGCTCCATTAGAGCCTAAGCCTATTTATAATAAACTTTGGACATTTTAGTAATTTAATTGAAATTAAATTCTAATTTCAATTAAACTTTAATTAGAATTACAAATAATTCTAATTAAATACCAATTATGTCCAAATAAGATTCCATATATTATATTGATCCTTATTTATTAAGTATGTCATATTGAATCATAAAGTTTCTTAAAATTTACAATCAAGTCCAACTTGATTAAAATAACTTTGCTCTCTATAACCTGTTCTTTATGTATGACCTATTAGGTTCTCAAATATGGTGGCGATGATTTTAAATTATAATTCTAATTCATAATTAGAATTAGAATTAGATAAATTAAAATCCTTTTAATTTATCTTTAATTCTCCAATTAAACAATTTATAATCATAAATCAAGATTGGCGTTTAACAATGCATCATGACCACTCAAATAATTAGGAATGTCAAAGTAGTTTTAACTAACCTTTGCATGCATAATTTTTTTAGTGTGATTCAATCCTTTCATCTTATACTGTTCCGATGAGACATAGATTATAGAATTAATGTCTACTCTATTTTGAGTCCAATCATATTAGTGTTTGCTATTGATTCAATTTATGACATTTGTAAACTATTTAAAAAACATCATTTCACCTCGGCTAAGGATTTTTTGAATCAATACTAATCTCAAACAACAAAACTTCTCCCTAAGAAAAACGCATAGGAAATGCATAGGGATGTATTGTTATGCATAGGAATAGATTTGGGTCGCATGAGGTTATAGGCAGGTAAGAATATAGTTGCAGGTGAGTTTCTAGAAGTAATATTTTCAAACATAGACATTGATTTGGAGCTGTCGTCATCTTTACTTTGAAAAGGAAATTTCTGTTCATAAAAAATCCCATAACATGAGTCAAAAAATTTATTGGAAGCTAAATCATAGCAAATATAGTCTTCTTGAATCTTATGATAACCAAGAAAAACACTTGGTTTGGAGTGAGGTGACAATTTATTTTCTAAGTAGGGTTCTAACCATGGATAACAAACACATCAAAAAAATATGTAGGTCATTATAGTTAGGATTTTGATTATATAATTTACGAAATGGATTGTCAAAATTGAGAATAGAAGTAGGTAATCCATTAATCAAGTAAACTGCAGTGTCAAATGCAAGTCTTCAAATTTGGTGGGAACAAAAGTATGATTAAGTAAGGACATACCAGTTTCAATAAGCACAAACATTTTTTTTCAAGTGTTCTAGGACAAGCTAACCACTAATTAGTTCCATTAGTTAATATATAACTAGTTAAAACCTAAAATTCACCTTCCCAGTCAGCTTGAAAAGATTTAATAGGGCATTGAAAATATTTTTCAATTATAAGTTGAAATTTGATAAACACAATTAATACTTCAGATTTATAATTGATAAATAAATGTAGGTGTATTTACTATAGTGATCAAAAAAAATAATATAGTACTATTTGTTACCATCATAAGAATCAATTGGAGCTATCCTTACCATCATAAGAATCAATTGGAGCTATCCTTACACATTAGAACATATTAATTTTAAAGGAGTAGGAGTATGATGAATAGAATAGGAAAAGGGCAATTTACGACTTTTACTAATAGTAAAGCTTTAAAATGACATAATTATTTTTATTACTAAAAGACAATTTATTTATTCCTAAAACATGATGAACATTATTAAAATTGGCATATCCAAGACAAGAATGTGCAGAAAGTAAGAAAGGTGACCAAAATTCATTTACAATCATATATGGGTCTTGAATTTAGTGAGAAAGGATTTCACCAATAGTATAAATTTGTGTCGTCCTATTATGACAAGGTTTGCAACTAATTTCTTATCACTTTAGTTTTTTAATTTGATGAAGAAGGCATTTAGACAAATGTTTACAATTGTGATTGGGTTGCATCTCATCATGATAAGTCTAATGCTAGATTGGAAGAATCTAAAATTATAACTGAAGATAATAAATTTTGATCCCAATGTCAATTTGTCATATGAGTTTGTGAGCCTTTAATGAGAGTACTTTGTCTAGTTAATAATGATGAGAAGGAAACAATGTTTTATTTTTATGATTCCACGGAGAAGGCGAAGGAAGCAATCAAGGCTAATCTGAAAAATAGGTCTTCTTTGTACACACCTTATCTTACAGTCATCAATAAGAGATAAGAAAGGCAACTTTACTTTCCATTGTTTGCTGAATCCTAGTATCTATTTCAAACCAAGTTTTATAAAAAAAAAGTTGAAATTAATAAGAGAATGCTATTAATTATTACAATAATTGTTACCCAAGAGATGATACAAGATCTCCTAAGCTCACAAATGGAGATTTATAAGGATGCTTTTGGTGATTTTAGGATGCTAGTTACTATATATCAAAAGAGACAAACTTAATTCAAGTATATTTTTTCACTTTTGTTACTTGTTGAAAATTAATCATCACTTTATTTTGTTTACAATGCTACTTTTGTTATCTTATTATTGCTTGGTGAGACCAATTCAAAAGCAGTTTTTCTATAATTACAAAGGTTTGCAATTCAAATTTTGAGTCAATGTGTGAGTGTAATAGGGTGTGAAAGGAATTGGAACATATTTGAATTCATTCATTCAAAGAAAAGGAATATAATAGAGCATAAAAGATTGAAAGACTTAGTCTTTGTTCGATACAATTTAAAACTTCAAGAAAGGTATGTTATTATCATTATTCAGTTGGATATAATTTCTTGTAATTCTAATAATTTAATTTTATTATTGACTTGGACTCTTAATAGAATAAGAAGTTACATAAATCTAATTTGTCTTGACCATATCGATCTTTTGGCAGATTAAGTTTTTAAAAAATTAGATTTGATAGATGAGAGTGACTTGGAAGATAATCTTGAATGAGAAAGTACTGAATTGTCATTTGGTGTAATGAATTTGAATGGTGGTGATGATGAGACTCCTCTTAATGATGAGGATTTTATTCCAAATAAGAATGTCAATACAATCTGAGCGTGCATTTGATTAAATAGAATTCTAGTTTTTATTTCTTCTCTTCTTTTAATTTCACTTATATTTGATGTATATGTTAAATTCTATATGTGAAATATAACTATAATTGTTAATGTTTTTGTTTCAGGCTCCACTTCTAGTTGGTTGTTTCTTCGATACAAACTCTTGTTGTAAATTGTAATAGTTAGAGAGTCATGAATATTTATTATTCTTTTTATTTGATGTTTTGATGTAATTAGTATTTATTATATGATAAAATTGTAACATTTAAATTCTTTTTATTGTCCTTAATTTTTTATTTGTATGATAATTATATAATCTTTTTCATATCAATTATGGTTATTATTTATATGTGAAATATGTGAAAAGTAATATTAATAAAATAAATAAATTTTTGTTATTTCAAATTTCTATTATTACGATTTTTTGAGACAAGGTTGATGTAAAATTATAAATTATATAGTACAACATATTGAGAGATTATTTTGTAATTTTAAAAAATTCAAGGATTAAATTATAAATTTATGAAATTAACTAGTACCGATACAGTACCTAATATTGACTGATATCGATACAATACCATACTAGAACTAAATTCAATATCAGTAATGGAATAGTATTCATAAATTTGTTTAATTTCCAAGTCTTAGAGGGAAATCTTTTTTGAAGAAAACTTCTGTTGGTTCTTCCAAAATGACCATCCAAATTTATGCAAAATCCATAAATCATCCATCCAAATTCGAATCTTACGAGCTACATCAAAGTTGATAATTTTCTAAATGCCATCGAGATGCAACATTCAACTTTGTCCTTTTTCTAAAAAAACATTCAATTTTGTCCATATAATTCAATAGGCCTTTGATAAAGCAAACACACACAAGAGGAGGGGTGAATTGTGTGTGACTTAAAAATTTTTGCAAGTTAGTATCAACTTATATATAGGAGCTTGTTAAACGTTAAAATAAAAGAAGCCTCTTGCAAATTGAAAACAACAATAACTATAACGCAGAAATTTAAAAGTTAAGGAAAGAGAGAGAATGACATATCCAATTTATAATAGTTCGGCTTATAACCAAGTCTAAGTCCAGTCCCTAAGTGTCCAACTTGAGTGTTTCAGTAAAAAGTCTCCAAGTAGTAATTTGACAAGCCTCTCTAAGCTCACAAGTATTTCTTTTTCAAGATTCTTCAACCCTCCACACTAGTAATATTTAATAAGCCTCTTTAAGCTCTTAACAAATAAAAATAGGATTTGCCCAATAAGAGCTTAGATGAATATTGATCTCTCTCTTGATAGAGTGTTTTCACCTTATAAAGCATAAAAGGTATAAAGTGTAACTTTTCAAGAGTAAGTATTGTTGCTACTGATGTATTTTTGACATCTGATGTCTATTTGAATGCAGTAGTTGTCTCTTAAATAAGAATTCCCTTCAACTAGCTACTACTTCAATTTTATCATAGACTAACTGTCTGAATCAACTTTGAATATATGAAAACATCTTCCTTGTTATCTTTTACAAAATCTTCAAATATCTGGTTGTTTGGATAATCTTTTGACTATATCTTAAAGTCAACTATTGAATTAGGTGAACAGAAAGATCCTTAAACTGTATAGAAAAGATAGTAACTTATCTATTCCAGATTTTGTGGAACCATTTTTGATTATTTGGATAAGTTTGTTTGATTGGTTCCTCTAAAAAAGGTATTGTTAAACGTTTATCCTTTCATTTCAAACAAATAACTAAATTTTTAACCCTTTTAAATATATCATTTTCTTTTCTGAAATAATCCAAATAAATTTAAATTTCGAAATGTAACTAAATTTGAAATATTATTGATTTTTGTCATCAAAATCATTAATTTAAAAGCATTGAGCTAACAATTTTCTCCCTTTTGATAATGACAAGCAATAAAAGATATATTTTCGAATATTTCAAGTAACTGTATAGGATTTCGAAAAATACTTGTAATCTTTATATATCATTATTGACAACCATGATTAAAAGGAGCCTTTTGTTGAAATTTAGCATATAAATATCAAGTATTTATTAATACACACTAAGCATGTTTATCAACATATTCCAAAACATAAGATCATTTTAACAATTAGCAAAATGTATCATCTCAACAGATTCCAGCATTTCAACTATATTTGCAAGATAAGCAAAGCAAAATAGCAAAATGAGCAAAGAAAAATATATCATCTCATCTCTTGACTCTCCCCTTTTGTCATTATCAAAAAGAAAGGGAAGAAACTAAACTAAACAAGTAGAAAAACCATGCAATTATATAAAAAAAAAGCACAAATATTCAAAGGTAAAAGTCATTAACAAACATAAAAGTTATTCACAGAAAACATTAAAGAGAGTACTTTATTCATAAAAAATATCCCTTAAGAGAATCAATAAGTGTTCAAAAAAGAAGAATTTGCATGTTATTAAGTTAATCCTACATTCTAGTTATCTGACCACTTATTTGATCCTGATTGACTCAAATGTCCCTCAGTTGTTGAAGCACCATATTGTTTTCATCTTGAGGAGTGTCAAGAGCCTGTTTTTCTGGAGCAGGACCCAAGACATCTACTACCCGTTCAATCTTCTTTTCCACCCAAACATTATCTTTCAGCTTATAACCAAATTGAAAAGGAATTGATGAATGGTACTTAACATAATAAGCAAATATCTTGGTAAGCAGCATCCCATAGGGCAAACATGAGGTAGCGTTCTTGTGACTGCCCTTATCCAATATAAAGCTCATAATCATTGCTGAGAGGTTCATCCAGTTACCTTTTAGCAAATTGTAAATAACATATGTGTCAAGTAAACTGATTTGTTCAATTGAGCTACTTTTTGAGAAAATTGAAGTAACAGATAGAGATGCAAGGCATTATGGCAATAAGTCCAATTATCCACACCAAGGTCTACCATCTTGTGTGTTTTCAATGTTAAGACAGATAAATTACACTAGCTCTGCCATATCTAAATCAGCAACATCCCATTTATGACAAGGAAAATTAGTTCTGCCTATAGGAGCTATATCCAACAAGTTTCCCAAAATTTCTTCAGTAAGCAATATTTCATATTCATGCATCCAAGATATAATCACCAACTTTCCATCTATAATTTCCTTTTTCATACATATATAAAATGAACGAACCAACTCATCACAAACAGTCTCATTCAAGCTTAAGAAATTATGTCAACCAACAGAAAGAAAGTAAGGGAAAATAGGAATACCAATGTCATCAAACAAGAGGTGAGGTAGAATCCTTCTAACAACTTCCTTCCTTTTCTTGTAGTATGCTTTATACCTTTGCTCAGCTTCTTTAGATTGAAAGGATTTTGTAGGTTCAGAGGGCTCTCCTCTCTCTGTTACAGATATTTTCTTTTTCTTTGTCCTTTTAGCCTTAGGAATTTCTCTAAAGAAAGATTCCTCTCGAGTAATAAGATCCTCTTCGGGTTCTTCAAGAATAGGCACCTTACCTTTTATGATTTCTTCTCTCTTTCTGTTTAAAGACACTTCTTCTTGCTTCAGCTCATTGTCAAGGATCTTTTCCTGTTTAACCACAAGCTCTTTCATAGCCTGCATTTATGGTCTTCTGACCAAGCGAACTGATTCTTCTTCAGAATCATGGTTAGAGATGTTCTAACGTTCTTCAGGGAAACTTGAAACAATAGGTCCAGTTTGAGGTGTTGATGATGATCTAGGTGTAGAGATTTTAGGATTGGCTTGTGCTTTGGTGGTGGTGAAGGTGAAGGTGAAGGTGAAGTTGAAGATGAAGGTGAAAACAAGGGAGAGAAAGGTTTAGAAACTGGAGAAGGAGAGAGGAAACTTACCTTTCTCGGTACAATAGGCAACCCCCTTACTAAAAACTCTCCCTACATAAGTAGGCTCTTCTTCACCGAAAGATTCTTCTTCTTCTTCTTCTTCTTCTTCTTCTTCTTCTTCTTCTTCTTCTTCTTCTTCTTCTTCTGACGAGCTAGGTTTGCGTCGTCAAAGACAAGGCTTTCTTCATCATACTTATTTGAAGAGTTATATTGTCATTTAGTTTTTGATTCATGATGTTCAATGGATGAATCGGTTTTCATGAATCAAAAACTGATTCCTCCAGTGGCGATGACAAAGGAATATTCTTCTTCTTTCTCCCATATATATGTAAGGGTGTCTTCTTTGTGGATTTTTTTTAAAATTGGGGCATTTTTACAAAAGAGACAGTAATAGGTTCAAAATAGGTTTTTAGTGTTTCTGGTGCAGGTTAGAAGGTTTAGAAACAAAAGCTTCATATGCTTGCTTATGGCGTAGGGTTTCTCTATGGCTAGAAGTGGGTATCCATAGTTTTTTTTGCCTTTCAATTTTGTTCATGCCATTTCAAAAACGTATGCTAGGAATTTCTTTAGAGATTTGATAAAGGAATAGTTCAATTGTAGTGAGATAGAAAGAGATTCAAGGGATGACGAAGATAAGATGTAGGAAGGAACCATTTCAAGGTATGCTGTGCGGTTTCTAAGAGCGGGTTTCATATAAAGACAAAAGAGCATACATGTTCCTAAAGGTGTATCGTTTCCATATCTTCTGTTAATCGTACAAAAATCTAACAATATTGTGCACGTATTTTCAAAATCTAAAACGAAATTGTTTAGTAACTACAACTTTCAAAACACATATTCTCTTCTCTTTTGAACTAATAAGAGCCTTCTAAGTAACACATTAGAAGGAGCCTATTAATATCTGCAAAAAGAAGTAGCATAAAATCTTCAAACAAAGTTAGATGTTTGATAATCTGCACATACCAAGCTCTTTTCTTAACAAACAAAATCTATCTTCTGAAAATGGCTTAGTACAGATGTCAGCTACTTGATTTTCAATATTAACATGAAATAATTTAATTGTCCCCCAAAAAACATTATCTATAAGCAAATGATGTTTAACTTCTATATACTTAGTCTTAGAATGATGCACTGGATTTTTAAATAAATTAATTGCATTTATGCTATCACACAATATTGGAATAAAACTAAAGTTTAGAGAGAAATCCTAGAGTTGATGTTTCATCCACAAAACCTGAGCACAATAGCTAGTAGCTATTATATATTATACTTCATTTGAGAAAAGTGTTGTGTAATTTTGTTTCTTGTGGGACCAAGATACTAAACATCCATTGAGGAATTGACAATATCCATTTATGCTTTTCCTATCAACCTTATCACTTGCATAATTTGCATCATAATAGCCAACCATGTTATATGAATATGTTTTTGGATACTATAGTCCAAAGTTCATGGTTCCAAGAAGATAATGAAAAATCCTTTTGACTACTTAAAGGTGACTTTCTTTAAAATTTGACTGAAAGCGTGCACAAAGGCACATACTAAGCGTAATATCTCGTCTTGAACTTGTTAGATGTATAAGTGAACCAATCATTCCCCTATATTTTGTTTCATTAGTAGCCTTTCCGGCTTCATCCTTATCAAGCTTAGTTCTAGTATACATTAGAGTTCCCATTGGTTTGACATTTTCAAACTGAGATTTCCTGATAAGTTCCTTGTGTGTCTTAACTAACGAAGATTCCTTTTTCTTTTTGCTTGATGTTCAACCCAAAGAAGAAGGATAGTTCACCCATCATACTCATTTCAAACTACCCTACATTAAAGCTGAGAATTCTTCACAGAAAGATGGATTAGTAGCACCAAATGTTATGTCATCAACATATATTTGAACTATAAGTAAGTCATTTTCCTTTTTTCTTAATAAATAAGGTTTTATCTTCTTTCCCTCTTTCAAAGTTATTTTCAAGCAAAAAGTTACTTAACTTTTCATGCCATGCTCGAGGAGTCTGCTTTAGACCATATAAAGCTTTTCTTAATTTCATCATATAACTTGGATGGACTACGTTCTCAAAACCTAAAGGTTGCTCAACAAACACTTCTTCATTAATATATCCATTTAGAAAACCACTTTTGATGTCCGTTTTAAATAATTTGAAATTTCTATAATATGTAAAAGCAAGCAAAATTCTATAGACTCTAGTCTAGTAATAGGAGCATAAGTCTTATCAAAATCACTACCTTTCTGTTGGTTGTAGCCTTAAGCTACAAGTCTATTTCTTATCACCTTACTGTTTTCGTTAAGTTTATTTCTAAATACCTAACAAGTTCTAATGAATGACTTGTTTTATGGATAAGTTACTAGATTCCATACCTGGTTCCTGACAAACTGGTTTAGTTCATATTTCATAGTTGAAGTCCGATTTTCATCAGCAAGTGCCTCTTTAATAGTTTTTGGTTCAAGTTATGAAACAAAGGCATCATATATGTTTTTGAAGGGTGCTCTTATTCTCAGACCTTTTGAAGGGTCTCCTAGAATATATTGAAGTATATTAAGACCTCTCCATTCTTTTGGTGTCCTTTTACTATGAGTATCTGGTGTCCTTTGCAATATAGGAGCCTAATGAGATGTACTTGGAGAAGGAGCCTTCTTTGTCCTAGCTTCAGAAGGATCTTCTTGATCTTATGAATCTGAAGGCACTACTGGTGCAGTTTGAATGTTTAACGTATATTTAGGGATCAAAGGATGCTCTTCATCATCTGAATCAGTAGTTGTTGTTGAGGGTAGTGCTTCATCAAATACTTCATGTATTGATTCTTCTATCCTCTTAGTTATTTTGTTGTAAACTCTAAATCCTTTGCTAACAGTGCTATATCTCATAAATATAGCTTCGTCAGATATTGCATCAAATTTTCCAAGATTGTCCTTACCATTATTCAACACAAAACACATGCATCCAAAAGCTTGAAAGTAAGTAATATTCAGCTTTCTTCATTTCTACGACTCATGGGGGTATTTTTGAGAATAGGCCTTATAAGACACTTGTTCAAAATTTACCAGGTAATAGACACAACTTCTGCCCAATATCCATCAGGTAAGTCACTTTCACACAGCATGTGTTAAAGTAATACCCTAAAGGCAATCGCCTTTAGTATGTTTTGTACAAAGTAGTGTACAGACTTTATTTTCAATAATAAAGAAAATCATATTTCATTAATTTGGTGTTTATTATTTATTAATTGATATTAATCTATAAGCAAATTAATGAAGTCCATGATATATGACATAGCATGAAGGAAATTATGATGCGACCATACTACTAATATTCCTATCATTTTTAACTATGTAAGTATCTAAGTTATCCCTAGTTATAGGATTAATGAGACTAGACATCGTTAATTCGGATAGACTAGCACATGTCAAACTCCTTGATTTGATCAAGCAGTGGATCTCAAAAACTATAAACATAAGATGTTTAGAGTTGAGATGTGGATGCTTACTAGAGGTAGTAAGACCATTGGATGACCTACCATGAGATCATCACATGGATGTCCTATTCTAATGTCAGTGATAATCTCATCATAGCAATGGTGCAAGTATGCTTAGACTTTAGGTACTAAAGGATATCTTGGATACTGATTCTGTGCTTTGACTCCATTCTTTATTGCCTTACAGAGGTCACTCATAGGTGGTGATTGGGTACAGCTTAAAGTATTCAAAGGTAATTGAGTAGCTAATAGAGGATGATACTTATAGCCTTTTGTCGAGGTCATTACTTAGAAGTCTCTGGCCAGAGTACATGTGTCATGAAGAATGTCTTCATTGACATATAGAGTGATTAGTCCCAGGAAGAGAACTGATATCACTTGGGCTAAATTTGATGTAGTCAGTCTAGTGCGAGTTGACACTTTGCTCATACTTATAACCAAGTGGGGTATCGCATGGCGAAAGGACAAATTGCACAACAATTATGTATAGGAGGGTTTATGAGAAGGTTCATGACGAGCACGAGTTTGTTCACCAAACCAGTTACTTTTCAGTTAATTGGGGGTCATGATGTGTTGTTAGACGCTGCTTATGACTTGCTTAGATTAAGTGTTAATCCAAATGGCCAATATAATTGGGAACCTAATGGGTCAAACGCATAAGAGTGACTCGGAGGATTCATAAAATAATTTTGGATAGAGATCCATTATATAAAAAGCAATAGAGCCAAATGTATCCCCATGAGATTGGAATATGTCACGATGAGAACATGACATCGATATTGCTAAAATAGGTCTCTGGTGTTTTTCCACACTTGGGACTCGATAGAACCGAGCCCAATATGACTGGACCACCTCAGCATATATATATATATATGTAAAGATATATGCAATCTGGAAGATGAGGGAGGTTTCTTTAAAGTTATGCATTTATTTTCTTTCAATTATAAAAGACAAAGATGATAAAATACAAAAACAAAAAGGTTAACAAGATGATGATAATCGTTTAAATGGTTTGATAAGCCATCTACACGATTTTAACCTAATTCTCATCATCTTTCTCATTTTCTTGCTCTTCATTCTCTTTCATGTTTTTGCTCTCCATAGAACAAAGAAGAGAGCTAGCACTCTTGTCTTTGTTCTACCCATTTCCGGATCAAAGAGTTTAATTTGATTAGTTTCTTTAATCTCTGAGTGAATACCATTGGAGACGGTCTGTTTTGGTCGTTGTGGTTTGCAACAATCTGACGAGTAGAAGATCAAAGAATAAAGGAGACTACACACAAGGTACATGGTTATTATATGAATGATTGATTTGGGTAAATGTCATGAATTCCTCATGAATTCCTATATATATATAGGAATTCATGAC
>JAOQMS010000005.1:36961501-36999271 GCA_027563885.1 Erythroxylum longipes | reverse complement strand
TTCCTACAATATTACCGACGGCTTGATTGTCCGTCGTAAAAATTTTCTGTTCTCCGACGGATTATTTACGTTCCGTCTGTAAACGGCGACGGAAATTGTGTCGTCGGTAATATTCTGACGCTAATTCGCAATTTTCTTGTAGTGTCTACTGTTTAATAATTAGAGTAAGTCATGCCTTCTTTTCAAGATGAACTCACTTCCAACTCTAGAACATCTACTTAGTAAATCCTCTAAGGTAAAGGAGTTACTAAATGGGAATAAATGAGTTGTTAACTCTTCTTTGTTTATGAACCTCATTATAGATCATAGGTCTAGGCAAAATGTGAAAGAATTATATCTTTGGTTTAATACCTCTTGTAGAGACTCCTTCCTACCACATCGCAGAAAATGGCTTGTTATGGAACTACCTAGTGAAAGAAAAATCATTGTAAAGCAAGAAATGAAACATTACAAAACCTACCCTTCTCTTGAAAATTCATTGCATACATATGAAAAAATCTCACCGTTATCCAAGCTTATAGAGACTATCCTTTCTTACACTAATATGCTTGAAAAACTGGAGCAAGGGAGGAGACTATCAAATAGTGATTAAACCATATGCATCATTGCTTTTGGTAGTATTATGTACTCTATCTAGAAGAAAAGAAATTCTAGGGTATTTCAGGCATGCTAAGGACTAGGTTACACTTGAACTATTCTTATAAATTAGGGAACAACTGATGATGAACCACCTTTATATAATATTCTAAAATAGCTCTTTTGTAGAAACTTTAGTAATGTTGAACTAATAAAAAACGATTTAAGCAAGTTTTCTTTAAGCAATTACTAATTATTAGAAAGAAAAGTAATCATGGCAGTGTGCTTGTGTTTTGCCTTGTGTTTCTTGTATTATGGTTAAACCTAATCCCCTCTAAGTGTTGTTAAGCTTATAATAATCTAATTCTATTTTGGAATATATTCTTTTAATTTCTAAGACAAACTTTAGTAGTCATTAACTTTATTGATATGTTATATAAGATATATTACGATATATGTTGTGTTATTTTGATAAATTTAATCCTTATCTAATAAAAATAAATATCTCAAATGGAACAGTGTGCACATGTATAGATAGATGTTGATGACATATGCTATTATGTTTATTTAAAGTAAATTTCTTTTCTTTTTAATTCGTGATATTGTATTATTTACCTTAAACTAAGTTATAGGCATCTGTTTATTTCCTCCCAATCAATTAGTTAATTGCAATTTATGTATAAATTTTTTAATTTATTTAATAATGACATCATCTATCCTTATATATTTTGTTAATTATATTCAATACTTAATACTAAAGATAAGATTCCTAGAATAATTAATGTATAAAATTTTGATAAGATTATATTTATTGTATTCAAATAACAATTATATATTATTCTTAAATTGATCACATTTATATCACCAAGACGAGATATTGATGGAACAATAAAACTAGAATACTTAATATTTCTTTTTTGTAAGAAGTAATTAATCTTATAAATTAAAATATTAAGATACTTAATAAATGTACGAGTTCTTCTTAGAGAATAATTTCATATTAATTTAATAATAAGAATCCTAAGTAGAACATTATTAATATGTTTGTGGATTTCTTCATTATAATGATTGAGATTGTTAAGTATCTCGTATGAGAAATAACATATTTTGATATCTATGTACAAGTTATTCTGTTAAGAGTCCTTTTCTTGAGACTATTGAGTATAGAATAAGAATAATTAAACAAGTCAAAAAAGGATTTATTACTTTAAAATAATTAGGGAGAATGTTCTATTGTTGTTGATTAAAATGATTTGATACTTCATTAACTAGAGTAAATTCATATTTTAAAAAAGACGTTCTCAAATATCAATTACTTATGTGAAAGAACGGATGAACATGAATGAATTTAAATATCATATACACTAATTTTGTACTTTATGTTTAATTGAAATATTAGGTAATGAAAGAATTGAAAAATTATATGTTATAACCATGTATGGAAAATTAAGTTAAACTACATTTACATTTTTAATATTTTGTTATTTATGATATGTTAGCAAACATTAATATTGAAAATTTGAAATAATTTATAATTTATAATTATAAATTATAATTATAATCATTTCCAACATATTATGAACTAATGAGAAACAAATATACAATATTTAAAAAATTAATTTAAACTATTTTGAACTTAGTTATGAAATTTAGGGGTCAAATATCAAATATTTGATTTTATTAAAATTAAACTATTTAATATAAATTAAAAATTAATTTTATTTTTATTTTTATTTTTAATTAGACTTAATAAACTCTGGTCTTTTCCTTTGAAAACATAATGATATTAAAAGAATCAGGAATCCTATCAACTTCTCTTTAAAAATGTTTAGTTCTTTGTCTTTGTCTTTGTCTTTGTCTTTATTGCGTGAATATTATAAAAGGATGAAAATTTTAACAATTTGTAATTCACTTCATACAAATTTTATAAGATATTTAAATTAATTTTTTTAACTATTTTGTTTCCTCATTATTATTTGAAGTTATTGATTAAAATAATCCTTAAAAATTGTAAAAGCTATTTTGTTATGCCTGTTGTATGGTCCCATTAATTTCCCTAGAGCAGTTTCCCCTACAACGATCTTGGCATCTTTCGCTGGAGTAAAACTTCCTTCTTGGCCGTTTAAAGTTGACTAGTCTTCTGCTATGTATGTTTTGTAGTATTTCCTTGTCTCGCACACCCAAGTTGAATTTTCCAAAGAAAGAGAAAGTTGATTGTAACATAATACTCATATTAGGTTATAATCATTTATAACATAATATTCACATTATGTTTGGTATCGTTGAAATAACATATAAGTTATGTTTTAAGGCATATATAATTATATTATGGTTCGTTATTTTAAAAGTCATTTCTTCATCCTAAATTTAATAATTTATTCTAGGAATTAGTTTGATACTTTTGGATAACTTTTCTGAGGAAAAAAACAAAAAGAAAGAGGTTATTTGATGCATTATAATCATTTTATTTAAAGGATGGTTAGGTCAAAATCATAGAATAACTTTTCATTTACTTGTAGAAAGCCATATAAAATTATACACAATTAACTAAAAAGAATAGTAACTTATCTATTAATTGATGTGATATATATTTATAGTGTGAGTTCATACACAATAATAAGAAAGATTTAGCTCGACATTTCTAAGCGCACCGCCCTCCGTACATGTCTTATTGTCTTCACATATAGATCTAGGTGCATTCAACAAACCTGTTTGACAATATCTAATAATTGTTAATTTTATGACTGGAGAGGGCATGAATTTTCCAAAAGATGAACAAACTTATGTGGCAGTGGATTAAAATTGTTATATCTTATATTGAAAGGAAATATGTTTTTAGGTCTAAATGTTTCATCATGTTGTAATTAAAATACCATTTTTGAATTCAATTTGTTTAATTTAATTTTAATTTTTAATTTCTTCCAATTTTTATAACTTATCAAAATCATAAAAATAATTTTTGTTTTATATTTTTATTTTTGTCTTCATCAACTAAATATATATTATTATTTATATAATTTCTTTATTTTTTAGAAAATAATTTCATGATTTTGATTTTCATTTATCAATCAATTGAATAAGTACACTTAATTCAATTCATCACAAAATTTTATTAATAACTAAATAATAATAAATACATATTAAAATATTAAATTTTTTAATGTCATGGAATCTTTCTTTTCAAAAAATCTTTTTATGAAAATAAAATAAAATATTCATTTATGTTAAACAAAATAATTATTCATTAGTAAAATATTCTTATACTATCAAAAATAACAATTCATATTGAAAATTATTATATTAATAAATTTAGTAGCAATTCTTAATAAAGTGTTTCTCATAAATATCTATTCATATATTCCAAAATTTTCATCATATTTTTTATTTTAATTTTTTTGTTAAACATGGTAAAATTTTAATAAAGACTTGATGTTGAGAAATGCTTTTTATCAAATTCTCTTTCCTAATTGATCGGATCCACCTCAAAAGGCACAAATTTGTTTTAAAAGTTATTGCAATTGCAGTAAAGATTCTTACGACAACTTTCCTTTTGTTGCATTGAATTGGAAGTTGTTAAGAGTCCTGCATGGGGACTTCGACTCGTCTTTCAGGACAACAGGGAACTTTCACAGTAAACTCTCAAAATGAATCAGAATAGGCACGTAAAAGTAAAATAAGACCAAGTGCAAGATTTTCTTCTATTTTCTGATGTTATTCGTCGTGTTCAAAGTGATAGCAGCTGCAAGTCGTAAGCCAGTATCAACCTTCACTTCTCGTCAGAAGTTTTCTTAATCATGGAATTTAGTTGGCATTAGCACCTGATTAGTATACACAAATACAGTCATTAAAAGAGAAAATTGGGGGATGGTATAAATGAACGCATATGGTTGTGTTGAGTGAAATGTGCTTCTACTCGTACATTTGGAAAATTTAATCATTTCGTTTACCTTGCTAAAAGCGAAATCTGACCAACTCCAAGCGACGCTGGATACACGTGGTGGGGCCATTGGCTACTCGTCTTTATTGACTAGGAATAAAGTGTAATTACGTCTTAATAAGCATGAATAAGCATGTTGGGCATATTATAATAAAATACGCATTTCCCGGAGCTGTTCTAATTCAATTTTTCAAGTCATTACCACGGAGTCCATATTCATCATGGTCAAATGGTGCCATAATATCTCCAACTTTAATAAACTTCAAAATTAAATTTTTAGTTCATCAATCTCAACTAGCATTTTTTAGTTAATTTTTGCTTAAGGCATCCTCCAACTATTGCTTTTGCAATTAAAGATCCGGCACATCATTACTTTTCCCGTTAAGAAGAGTAAGCATAATCTTATTGGGCAAAAACTACTAACCCATGTTGTTATCGGAGGAACTATTGAGGCAGACAGCATCGTGATCCAACGTTTATGATTGCTTGAATATTTTTGCCAACTCAACCTATCGATCGAAAACGCAAACAAATGGATAAATTATTACAAAAGCTGCGGGAGTCAACCTTGTCACACGAATTTATTCCCTAAAAAACCGTGCACAATCAATTGAGCCTACACGTTAAGAAGAAAAATAAAATAGAAGACCATAAATAAATAGACTTATAGAAAGTTCAAGGAAACTCGCTGGCCCGTGTACAAGTCAAAAGTTGACCCAGCACATATTATTGGATTTCTGCTCATAAGAGCTCCTGTCAACTTTAAGAGCCTTGCCATTACTAAGACAGATTCTCCTCTCTTAGCCAAACCAAAAAGCTATAGAAAATCTCTGTCAACAGAAACATTCCGAGTATATCGCGATGCGAGCTGTTTCACTTATCCATGTTCTGATATTAGCAGCTCTCTCAAGTGGGAGTCTTGTCCCAGTTGTGTGTTTGGAGTTTGGATTTCCGGAATTTCAACCTTCAGACCAAGTTGATCTGATCCAACACAACTCTTACATAGTTCTCGGGGCTATCCAAGTTACACCTGATGTTAACGGAGAGAATATAACAAACTTATCCGGACGTAACTTGTTCAAAAGGCAATTCACGTTGTGGAACAGCAAAGGCCAGAAAGCTTCTTTCTACACATCGTTTGTACTCAACATCAGGAACATGACGACCCCAGGTGGCGAAGGCTTAGCCTTTGTGTTAACAGCTAATGACTCTCTTCCAGAAAACAGCAATGGCCAATGGCTCGGGATTGTAAACTCCCAGTCCAATGGCTCCTCTGAAACCAAGATTGTGGCGATAGAATTCGACACCAAGAAAAGTTTTGAACAAGACATAGACGATAATCATGTTGGCTTGAATATCAACAGCATCTACTCAACCACACAGGTTTCTTTGACCAGCTATGGCGTCAATATCTCTGCAGGTGTGGACATCCCTGTAGTTGTTAGATACGATGGAAGGAATCTGAGTGTGTTTATTGGGAAGAATAGTACTGAACCTGTTATGAACCAGGCCATTGATCTTTCGGCCTACCTTCCACAGAAAGTTTACGTGGGATTTTCTGCTTCAACAAGCGATTTCACTGAACTAAACTGTGTTAAGTCATGGGAGTTCAACGGGTCTAAGATAAATGAAAACAGCAACCTGATATGGGTGAGTATCGTGGTTCCCGTCGGAGTGGTCGTGTTGATATGTGCTGCTCTTTTCTGGTACTGGAAAAGGAGATACGACAAAGCCAAAATAGAGGACGCTTATCCAAGCATAGAAGAAGCAATCAAGGGTTCGTCGACGGCACCACAGAAGTTCAGACTCAGAGACCTTAGAAATGCAACAGGGAAATTCAACCCCAAGAACAAGCTTGGAGAAGGTGGATTTGGGATGGTGTACAAAGGATTGTTGGGGAAACTGGAGGTGGCTGTCAAAAGGGTTAAAAAATCAACTCACGGAAAACAGGAGTTCATAGCAGAAGTCACGACCATTGGCAACCTCCACCACAGACATCTGGTCAAGTTAATTGGCTGGTGTTATGAAAACAAAGAATTCCTTCTTGTTTACGAGTATATGCCTAATGGAAGCCTAGATAAGTACTTATTCAGAGACCATAAAGGAAGCGTACCTGTGTCGACCCTGAGCTGGGATAAGAGGGTCAATGTGATAACCGGCGTGGCACAGGCATTAGAATACCTTCACAACGGCTGTGAGAAGAGAGTGCTTCACCGAGACATCAAAGCTAGCAACGTAATGTTGGATTCAGATTTCAATGCAAAGCTTGGAGATTTCGGTCTGGCTCGTACCATCATACTAAGTGAACAAACTCACCATTCGACAATAGAGCTCGCAGGAACACCAGGTTACATGGCTCCCGAGTGCATTCTCACCAGAAGAGCAACTGTTGAGACAGATGTTTATGCCTTCGGTGTGCTTGTCATAGAAGTTGCTTCCGGAAGGAAGCCTGGAGGTCAACCCGAGAACAATGACTACAATAGCAACGTTGTGAATTGGCTCTGGGAACTTCACAAGAACGACGACATCGTTGCTGGTGCAGATCCTAGATTGAAGGGGGACTTCGATGATGAAGATATGAAGTGTGTAATGTTGTTGGGATTATCCTGTTGTCATCCAAACCCAAACAAAAGGCCCTCCATGAAATATGTTTTGCAGGTTCTTACAGGGGAAGCACCAGCACCTGAAGTTCCCAGCGAAAGGCCAGCGTTTATGTGGCCACCACTGCCTCCATCTTTCAAAGACATGGACTACTCTCAATGCACTGGCCAACTAACTCCATTCACGGAAATCAGTGGAAGATGATTCATATGACAATATCAATGGGATATTCTGTAAAAAGTAAAAGAATGTATCACTATCTTTTTCATTTTTCCTTCCTTCCAAAGGTAATTATTGTCTCGTAGTTACTTAATTTTTGGATTATCATAAGTGGTTCATCTGTAGGCGTAGCAGATCGAACTGGGTGATAGCGAAATAGTGTAAACTGCTAGCATAATATTGTAAGCTGCTTTGGATTATTAATCAATTCTGAGTTTGTGTTACTTCTCTTTTATCAGAATTTATAAATCCCTGTAGTCCGCTCGGTTTCATCAGTAATTAAGTTGCGAGAAAGCACGTAGAGTAATATCTGACAAAACTTGATAGGCTGAAAACGTAAGATGGTTCTACTGATAAGGATAAATATTGTTTGCTGTATAGTTTCTTATCCTAGTCTGTTACAGAGCTTAGCTCTTTCTTATTTTAATTTATTGTCAATACGATGTTGAAGAGATTTCTACCGTAAGCTCTTTTCTCTATATCCCGTGAATAGGTCAAATTAACCCATCATGTCTCGAAAATAGAATCCAGGAGCAGGTGATTATTTGAATGGCTAACAAGTTCTTCCATTTACGGCCATTTTCAGCACGATCATTTGAAATAGGGAAAACATCGAGAGAGCCAATTCCTAGGCGAGAAGCTTCAACGCTGTTGATGTGATAATATACGACATTTTCTTTTGGAGAAAATAATAACATAGGAAACTTACCGTACTCGAATCAGACTAATAGACGATTATTGTATTACTACTTCAATTATAGGTTTACTCTAATTCATTTTATTTTACCTAAAATTAATATATAATTATCATAAAAATTACGTTACTAACTTTCAATAGCTTACTAATTTTGTGTTCACATGCAAAAGAAGTAATGGTATTTGTAACTCAAAATTTATATCATAAAATTATTAAATCTTATCTGAATGAAATAATAATAAAAAATCAAATAGCATATAAAATACGTACTCAGAATAAAATTCCATTTCGGTTTCATGAACAAATAACATTAGAAATTTCTGACTCGTATCAGATAAAATTCAATAAATATTTGAATAACTATGACTTGTCCACGTAAACTTAATCACATGTATGAAAGAGAAGCAAAAGACAGACACTACAGTTAAGAAGAAATGAAGAAATTAAAATATCTAATCGGCTTATCCAGTGTCGAAATAACTACCAGATTTCTAAAAAGAGATTGGATCCTCTGTTCAATTTTATGGTGTCTTATTCTGTAACATAAATCTCAGTTATTCATTTATGTGACTCTTGTATTTATTTATACGGAACCTACGTGAGATCCGCATAAATAAATTGTTAAGATTATTGGACAGAATAAGACACTATAAAATTAGACAGAAGATCCATGACCTTCCAAAAGACCCTTACCATCTGACAAAATTTCAGGAGGAGACAAAAACACCTCTTAAAGATGAAGAATCTCTCTGTTGCCTTAATCGGAAGCTTCGCAATACTTTGACAACGAGGAGAAGATTTCTATACCATTTACAGCTACCAAACATTGATAACAAGTCTTACTTCTATCTATTGGATGTTGTCATTTGTTTTGGTTTTTCATGTTCTACGGTGTCGTCTTAGTTTTGCCTTACTTGTTTGGTGTAATACTCCTGTATCTCCTTTTTTTAAAATCTTTATAAAATTCATTTATTTTCAAAAGAAAAAGTAAACTTAGATGGATAAAACATAAAGAGTTAGTGTTCAATTCAATCCTAAAACGAACTCCTCTGGAAATTACATAATCAGGAAGTGGTACAAGAGCCCATTACGTCAATCAACGCAGGCAAAAAGACTTGCTCCATCCGAGTCCTGGCCGAAGCGTAGCAACTATCGCGCAAGTGAAGGCTATTAATTTAACATTTTATGTACGAAAAGATAATTAACTGTGAACAGTGAAGCATATGCTTCAACAACTATAAAGATTACTGGAGTCGTCGCACTCCACCTATTACTTATCCGGTATGTAAAAGTCTTCACAGTGGTTGAAGATTTCCCTCTTTGAACACAATATTTCCCGACAAATCTTTAGTCGAAACTAATATCAACACAATCAAAACCATGTGATCTAGAATCAAAGTTTGATTCTTGATCATAAAACTTAAGCAAACCGATCAAATATCTAACATTCTTCTCTTTAACGTTAGCGCTGGCAAATCTCATATTTTGTAGTTGAATATCTAAATAACTATTCCAATTTTTTCTGTTCAAAGTAAATGTTGTTGTAACGGTTAAAAATAAATAAAAATTAGATAAGATAATAGTAACGAAATAGATAAGCTAAGATATATTAACTTAGTTATATCTACATTCACCAAAAAAAAGTATATATAAAAAAAGCTTTTCACATATCAATTTTAGTGAAATACATAATATCTATAAAAATAATTTAACTCTCAAATTTAATAATCTGTTTAGAATAAAATCTTACAAAAATAGAGTATGAAAACTCTATTTCGATCTAACTCTCACTCTCAAACTGGTGTCATACATAGTTGTAACTTGGCTTTAAAATAAATGGCACTAAAATGAAAGAAAGGTGAGGGATTGGAAAAAAAAAAAGACTATATCTTTGAAAGATTTTATGTATCTACTCTTTTTAACGTATTTATTTACAAAATTCTGTTCTTTCTCCATTTTTTATAATGGTAAATATTTATTAAAATAAAGTATGAATTAAACTATATTTAAATGAAAATTGAGATATGGATGCAAGTTCTTCCTGTCTAAATCAAGTAAATTTATATCCAAAAGAGATTTTATATTTGCATTTAGCGCAGAGTGCAATATCTTGGATAAGATTTGCATTTTGCACTTGTACGACATTTATCCTTCATTTTTTTCAAAAAAAGAAACATAAATATATGTTTTCAAAGGAGATAGACCATAAAAAGCCACCGTCATAATTTACAATAGTCATCAATTACTATTTGTTTTTGTTTTTGGCCTTTTATATATGTCAATAATTCAAAGAAAATTTTAATATTTTAATCCACAGTTTCTAGAAATTATTAAAATTAATTCAAACTCTGTTTTTTTAATACTTCAATACATGAACTCTCACTTTGTAACAATTATAATACGATGTTAGCTCCTTTAGTAATCAAAATTAACTAAGGTGATGTGGTATAACAGGTAAACTATTTAGTTAATTTTTTGCGTTTATTAGTTTAACTAAAAATAGAAAAATCATGCAAAATTCAAACATACTATGGCATTTTATTAGAATTTAGGAATTCATTCTTTACCTAAATCCAAATACATGATGCACTAGCTATTGGTGTTGAATTTCAACTATCATCTAAGAAGGTGCAATGGTTATGTACTCTTAATTGGTGGCAATAGGGCAGGCTTGCATCAACCTTGCCCAAGATCAGCGGGTCAGGGCCAGGTTGACTAGGCCTCTTGTCTCGTCATTTTAAAAAATTTGGACCTCAAGCCTAGCTCAAATTAGCAAAACGACATCGTTTTGTCAAAAGTGAAATCGCTTTGACATTTAAATTAAAAAAATTGGGCCTTAGCTGAGTCAGCATGAAGCATGTTGCCTAGGGCCCAGTCGGGCCTCAAGTCAAACCTAGTCCAGTCCTAAGTTCGACTTGATCTATTATCATCCCTAATTGGGTTTGAAGGAGGGTGGTGGATTTTCATATGAAGTTGGTTTGTTGTGATGAATAAGTTGCTCTTTAACTATTTAGGTAAGTCCCATAATGTTCAACATTTTAATTTCTCATTTTTTTGAATCTCCATTATACAATGATGATACTGAAACCAATATTTATAATTTGATAAGTGATCTTGATGTTTAACCTTTATTTATTTTACTTGTAAGTTTATGTATTTTATCAACCTATATTCTACGAATTCTAAAGTATCTCACATAGGAAGAGTTGAACTTAGTATTTGTTTGCATATGGTTATCAAATGGGTTATAAAAGTTTATGCCATTTTTAGATGCTCAAAAAGGTTTATCATTTGCTTGTATATATTCAAGTTGCTTACAATTATCATTAATTAGGAGTAGGTGCTAAGAAAAATCAATAAATATAAAAGCTTGTTTTCATAGTAATGAAGTATAAGGAATGTTTTAATAAGCTAAGGATTAGAATCTTCAGTATAGGTATCATAAGGCTTTAACTATTATGTAGATGTGATCAAATATATATAATATATGTTCAACATATTATTTGTCTAAAATATGAATTTTGTTTGTTAATGATGAAATCATGTGTTATTTAAATAGATAAATATATTTCAAGAATATGGTTACCTAAGATTTTTCATAAACTTCTTCATGTGTAAATAAGAAATTTGAAGAAGATTGAATATGTCAATATGGCAATTGTACTACTATATATAAATTATAGATTGCAAAGCATCCTAAACAAAGATTCTTAAGTAGTATATAGAGAATGGATGATTATGGTTACATTTAGTGAATAGATACTTAATACAATAGATATAAACATAAGTGATTTGTAAAATTATGTCAATGTTGGAAAATATGAAAGGGACTTTGAATGAGAAATCTTTATGTCAACAAGTATTACATAACACTATAAAAACATTGCAAGATGAAATATATGAGAAAGTTAAGATATTAGAAGGTACCGTCTAAGAAATTATGAAGCTAAATAAAAAGTTAGTGGAGGAAAGAGATAAGTTCAAACAAGAATATAATTTATTGAAAAGACAAATTAATGCTCCTGTGGCAGATAATTTGAAAGTGAAAATTTTAGTTAGTGAAAGCAGGAGGATGAATCAATATTTTCAAGCATCATTTGTTACTTTATTGGGACTTATAATTATAATGTTGTATTATTATGAAAGCAATAAAACAATAAACTATATGTCTTTGTAATTTTATCTTCTAATTGCTTATAATTCATTATGAAAGACATCTATGTTCATTTTAAATTCTTATAGAACATATCCATAATTTTTTTAACATCTGATGTATGTTGACTTACATTTGAACTTTATGGGTTCATGACAATTATAAATATATTTTCAACATCTTCACATACTCTATATTATATGAATTTATATTTTAAAGCCATTTTTTAGTTATTCAAATCTAAAATAACAATTTTTAGGGTCATTTTCACTTCAAGTTATGTGGTTATGAGAATGTCACAATATACCAGGTCAACTTAAAGTAACTTTCTCTTCATTGTTTTTTCAACCTTGTAATCTAATTATAAAAATGGAACTCTACTTGAGTTATATCTTTACTTAAAAACCAATTTAAAAATTTTAAATAAGTCAAAGTAAATAGTGGAATGGATAATTTACATAAGTTTGTCTTATGAATATTAAATGTCTAATATTGTTATTTTACTCTTAAAGTTATCTAATGAAGTTAAAACTTAACAAAAAAAATCCAATTACCATAAAGAATTCATTATTGAAAGGCAATAAATCATCAAATTATAGCTTCTTACTATTAATGTTTAGACTTCTATATATATGACTTTGACTCTTCAAACTAACAATCATGGGAAGAAAACCATTTTAGGTTTATAAATTGAAATTTTTCTTTCACACAACAACATAGTCCAAATTTGATTTAACAAACTATATGATTGTAAAATTTTAACTAAATTTAACTAAGATGCTTTATGTTAAATTAATATTGAGGTAAATTTATCAAATCACTCCTACTTGATTAAGAAGAAGGATAACTATTATTTTAAGTATTTTATATGAAAAAGTTTGGTCTTATTATTTTAAATATTTTATAGGCACAAAACGAAAACTCGATGGTATGGAAATGCCACCAATTTTGATGCCAGTTTTTTCTATATGCAACAGAATGTGAAACTTGTAACCATTTATTTTTTTCAATGTTGTTTCTCATATGTTATTTGAAGCAAAATCAGCAAATTATGTAGGTATTATGCCCCTAAGATAATTGGGAAAACGTAGTGCTATGGATTATAAACATGATCAGTCACTTACGGCAAGATGGGATTGTTCTCCAAACCATTTTTTGCTGCACGATCTACTTTATATGGAAGGAGCTAAATCATCGATTATATACCAGAAAGGCGATGAAAATGTAACAGCTAGCTAGCAACATTTTGTCCTACATAAGGGCACTCCGTTTTGCCAAAGAAAGACATCTCCACCTTAGTTCAAGCGTGAGGGATGTTGGAATTGATAAAGCAAACACACTCAAGAGGCAGGTGAATTGTGTGTAAAAAAATTTCAGGGTACTTTCAAATTGATAAGATCCTGCTAAATAAAAATAAGTCTATAAATAGAAAGGTTCTATCAAATTTCGAAAGGATTATGTTAAAAACAAAAAGATCCTATTAATAGAAAGGAGCTTACTAGCACTTAAAAGAAAAGGAGCCTGCTTAATTAATAGGAGCCTACTAGCGATTAAAAATGAAAAGAACTTGTTAATTAATAGGAGCCTGTTAACGCTCAAAAACAAAAGGAGCCTTTCAATCGATAGGAGCCTGTTAATGCTTAAAAACAAAAGGAACCTCTTGTGATAAAAAAAAACAGAAGGAGACAATTGTAAATCTGAAGGAGCCTCTTGAAAACACAAACTTATAGTACAGAAATTTAAAAGTTAAGAAGAGAGAAAGAATGACACAATCAATTTATACTAGTTCAGCTAATGACAAAGTTTACATCCAATCTCCAAATATCCAACTTGAGTATTTCACTATCAGAATCCAAGTATTAAATTTGACGAGCCTCTCCAAGCTCACAAGTACATATTTTTCAAGGTTCCCCAACCTTCTACACTCAAAGTGTATAACAAGCCACTATAAGCTCTCAAAAATAAGTATAGGGTAAGCTCGATGTAAGCTCTTAAAGAATAAAAATTTCTCTCTCGATAGAGTGTTTTAAGTTTTTAAGGCACAAAGAATTTGATAAGACCTTCAAGAATGTTGATGTTGTTAGGATATTTTTCAAGTCTCATAAAGTTTGCAAATGCAGTGGCTCCTCCTTAAGTAAACGTTTTCCTTAACTAACCATTGCCTAATATACGATATCTTTCCTGCTGAACTCTTCGATATTCAGATGTTAAGAATAATGTTCTGTCAAGGCTTTCGAAGCTGATTATTCAAATTCGTAAAAACTTCCAGATGTTATGGAACCATTTCTAAAGAGGCAAGTTCATAAAGAAGGTTCCTGTAAGAAAGGAAGCAATTATCCTATAATTTTATTTCCTTTTAAAAATTATACCGTTGCCTATATAAAGAAATAAATCCTGTTGTAATTTTGAACTATTTTAAAGTTATCACCAAAATCGTTAAACATAACCCTTAAACTAATAGGAATGTCAATTGACAAGAGATAATGGGAAATGCTGGCTGTTTTTGCTACTGGTTGTCAAATATAGCCTAATTTAGTAAATGTTGGCTGTTTTCTATACTGGTTATCTAATTGTTGACTACATATGGCAACGTTGAGTGTGGAAGACTAACGATATTACTGTGGTTAATAGGTTTTGTATGGCATCTTGCATTTTTCCTTCTCTATGTTGACTTTGTGACAAGTTTCATGAGTGATTTTCATATTAATTTCTCCTACATATATGGGATTAGCTCTTCTCAGCTATTGATATTGTAATTAAGGTCTTCTACCTTTGTGGTGCATTTTTTGTCAAGCTTAGCTTGAGTTAATACAAAATTATTTTTTCTTTCCAAAAAAAGTTTGGTCTTAGTTATTTGCATGCGTGAATGAAATAAGATTTAGATACTTTAAGTTACTTTATAGTTTTACCTTATCTTTATTCTTTAACTAAGACAATGAAATAAACAAATAATTACTAATAATTACAAATTTTAGTTTAATACCTCAATATCATCAAGAAAGTACATACAACTAAAAATATATATATCTTAAAATGTTGATTATAATAACGACATACCTTAAAATGTTGACAGAGTATCCTAAAACTTATTACCAACTTCAAAACCCACAATTTAAGTATAGCATAGACTTGATTGTAGCTCCTTTGGAAGAAAAATTTTGAAAAATAGAAACACTTATTTTTTGTTAGTCATAATGCCTAATCCTAGAGAGAGAAACATAGAATTAAACAAAATTAATAGAACTAACCTATAAATTTTTTAGTGATTGTAGGAAATTCTTTAACTTAGCTCATTGAAGGTGCAATATGTTAGAAGTGAAAAATATCTTTCCTTTCCTTTTCTTCACATAAAAATCGCTAATTACCTAAAATTTCCCCAATTTTAAATATGAACTTATATTTGCTATATGCCTTTCAATTCTATAAAATATACCCCTAACATGATGTTTTCTTACTTGTTCTACAGGTGTCAAATTCAAGCAATTGGTCCATTTTATATGTGCATTACTTAATTTTGAACACATATATCAAATGGAGTTCAATGTTGGGGGGTAAGTATGTAACTTATATATTATTAATGCCACCAATTTTTTTACTATTATAAACCTATCAGTCACCAACTTAAGCAATATAATAATAAGGAGGGTATTAATCACATGATAAAGAAAAGCATATAGAAAAACCTAACACTAGTCTAGAGGTAATAAAGAAAAATATAGTTTTATGGATTTTTAAAATAATGAAACATAAAATAAATGTAAAACTAATATTGATTCGACAATATCCAAGGAAATAAATGTTAAGATAACTACTCAAAAGAGAATAAAAACAAATAACTATGTCTAAATGAGCACTTCCCCTAGTAACACTTTTGATTTTATGATTTAATTTATAATGGATATTTTCTCTAAAAGAAGTTTCTAAACACTAAAACTAGACTATCTTGAGCTATAACCATTTACTGTTTTGTTGGTTCACCTATATCTCTATCTATGCTAATACCACATTAAATGCATGACGCTTTATAAAATCTAATAAAAAGTTCCACCTTAATACTAGAAAGATCACATAGGTCTCCCTTAGGCATCGTGTTTAACCTCTTTATTTAAGTGGTGACACATTTACATGTAAGCTCTTTCTAGTTGTCTATATATGAGTGAAAATCAAATTTAGACATCAGTATGAATAAACTAGTATTAAGACTAATAAAGATAACTTAAACAATATATCACATTTTATAAATTAAATTAAATCAATATATGCAAAACAACTATTAGAGTTTTCCCCATCTAAACAAAGAAAAACTAGTTAGCCACAAAGCATGTCTAAAACAATGAAATCTCCCTAAATCTACCAATAACTTGATCTACTGAGATGATATTTGGAACTTGATTCTCTGGTGAAGAATAGCTTTAAATCGATTGACTAGGGGTTGAAGAAGCCTTTCATTTCCTAACCTTAGCTTTTAAAAAGGAAATGTTGCCCTTAGAAATATTTTCTCCAAAAGACTACTAAGGTATTTTCACCTTTATATATGTTTTTTACACCAAATCTGAAACAGTTTATCCCACAGTTGTGAATTAAATCGTGGGCTTTACTACGTTCTTTAGATGATAAACACGACCTTGGTATGATCGTGTCTTTGAACCATAAATCTCATTGTTACATCAAATGAATACATGGCCCCTGGCATGATCGTGTCCTTCAATCGTAGATCACATTATTTCCTTAACGAGTTATACATGATATCCTATATAGTTGTGGCTCAGTTTGTGTCACTTACTACGTCTGATCCTTCTAACATACAGACTAGCATATAGATGTGGGTCTATTTGTGTCCCTCTAAGAGATGTGATCTTTTTAATGTTTTTTCTTAGAATTACCATAAATTATATGAATAATATCATCTTAATGTACAATTTGCATAATTATCTGAAAGTATAACAATACATAAAACGAGAAAATATCTTACAGTCAAGAAAAATATTTAATGAAAAATGTGCACAATTCATGCACTTCATTGAAACAACTCTTTTTTTTTAATAAATCAACATGTCCTCAAAATTACTTAAATATTTTACATATAAGTTTGTGACCTAAGTTAACGGTGGACACTAAAGGAAGCTCACATTAGGCTATATTTGATTCAAAGTGAGAATTTTAGGTACTAAATTACTATTAAATAGAGTTCAAACTACTTTTGATAATTTTCTAAATTTACATCTTAAAATTTTAATTTTCCTTTATTCAAATCCATTTGTTACAAATCTTCACCTAAACTTAGATTCTATATTAGTCTTACCTCCTTCAACTACTTTCCTATATAGGTATCCCAAAATATTGAAGATTTTAATAAAATTTAACTAGTGTTTAAACTGAGGAATAAAGAGAGATATAATTATCCTCATGCACATATCATTTTAATCATCACAATGAATAATTATGCATTCATAATCCAAACTAAATTCAATACACAATCCTTTCAATCAAATAGCTTCCTTAATTTTTTTTTTGTAATAACCATATATTCAACCTCTACAACAAGGGATGTAATTATTATCTGCAAAATTACATATAAATTGATTATGCCAACCATAAATAAAAAGTACATAACTACTGATGGACCTTTTCCTATCAACACCTTATAATTTGAGTAAAGATAATCCCTATTTTCTTTCGAACTCTAAGCATGCAGTAGTGCTACCTAATAGGTTTCTTATAATCATTCACAATTTATTTGTTCTCTTTTCTAAAATTATATATACTAATAACACTAGAATCATATGAAATATCAAAAGAAATGCACACCATACACATATACACATATAGACACACACATGAATACACGCAAACGTGTACCCACGCACGCACACACACATACACATACATATACATATACACATACACATACACATTCACACACACACACATACACACACTCATATAGACAAACATATGCATAGGCATTATAGTATTGAAAATGAGAAACATAATCATTATCTAAATTTATCTTTACTAAATAGTCAACTGAGAACTTAAAAAAGTTAGAGAAAAATACTAACTAGTTTAGCAATTTTCATGCCAAATCTAGTTAAATAACTATGTTATGTAAGATATACTAATTTCATTTTATCTTGAAGTATCCCCATATTGAAAGTCTTTACCACAATTTTCAAATCTTTCTTTTCAAACTCACTACTCAATAACAATTTCAGTTTATCAATCTTACGTTATATACTTAATAACTAAAATTTTATAATTTATATATAATAGCAATTAAATGAAGGACTCATTATCATATTTATTTTGATAATAATCATAGCTAATCATAGAATAATCAAAAATTTTATATCATTGCTTTACTGGCTATTCTAACCTATACAAAAATTTATTTAATAAGAAAACATGATCTTCTTTTTCTTTTATAGCAAAGCCTTATGGCATGTAATAAATTTGTTTTGACATTAATAAGTGCCAACTTAAATTACCTAACTATGTCAAGAGAAAGCAAAACATAAATAGGCTTATCTTTTACAATAGGACAAAATACATTAACAAAATTAACTCACTATATACTTTTACTACTAATCAACCTTTTAGTTCACATTTTCTACTATGAATATACTAGTATTCTTCTTAAAAATCCATTTACAACCAATAATCTTCTTCTTTAGTGAAGCTTTATCAAACTTCCATGTACATATTTTCAGAAGGGACTCAATCTCCTCACGATTAGTTACTAATCATTATTAAAGCATAGACCACCAAATTGGTTTCAACAAATCTTTAAAGCCTTTTTTTTTTCCTTTTTATGGCTTCTTTTGTAGTACATTTTCATTATCCTCTTCTTCATTATCTTAAAAGTTAGACAAGATCATATTAGGTTCAAGATGAAACTAATATGGGCCTTTTTATTTTCTTTTGACTAGTTTCTAACTAAATCCTCAATGAACTCTCTTGATATGTATTAGGGGACATATTCTCCTAGTTTTAATAAATCATGAAATTTTCATCAAATATATAATTCCTATTTATTGTAGTTTTTATCACTTATAAAAATATGTCAATCTATTTCTCTTAAAACTTTGTTCTTATGTAAGAAATGCAAACCTTTTACATCTTTAATATAATTTATTATCTTTTATATATATGATTGTAATTTTTATTGCTTAAAATAAACCTTAACCTATTTCTCTTTAAACTTGGCTTATATATAAAAAATGTATGCCTTTTACATCTTTAGCATAATCTCTTATCTTTTTTTATATATATATATATAGTAGGAACCTGAATATTAGGAAATAATATTAATTAGCATATTTATCAAACCATAATTCTTTTAGAGTTTTGAAGAGATGTAAAATGGAGGCTATTTCCTAAATAATATCTTATGGATAATGACTTAACCTAAAAAATTTAAAAGGTTAGAATTTGATAGCACACACACCCTCACCCCAACAGTGCTTTGTTCATGCACTTACTAGCACTTTATGCTAGGGAGTTATTGCTACTATGTGATATCAATATAAGAAAAAAAAGAACATTAACAAGGAGAAATAAAATCTATAATTTTAGCTTACTACTTTCTTTTGATTCTAAACTCACCCCTATTGAGTCATTTCTTTCCTTGTTTCTTTCCTTTCCTTTCGTTTTGTACACTGACCTACTATTACACCAAACTTCTTACCTCCCTCCTTTCCACAGTAATCACCATTTCTTTGAATCTCCAGCTTCCTACTTCTTGCATTAATTAGTCTCCAACCTCTTTACATTCTATATCCATCATACTTTCTTTTATCCATTAGTCCTTAGCTTGGTCCTATAGATACAAATGTTTTCTTGTCTCTAAACTTAAACCTTTCTGGAGACTTAGATTGAAATTAGAAGAGATTAAGTAAGAAAACATTCACATATGGATTTGTATACATAATGTGCCTTTGGAATATTGGACTATAAGTGGTATTAGTCATCTTGCTAGCTACATTAGCAATACCTTCTTTATAGATTAAGCCATTACTAAGATTAGAAGAATCAACTTTGCAAGGATTTGCATATTGGTTAGTTCCATAGCTAATTTGCTTGAGATGATTTCATTCATCAAACTGAATGAGAACCTAGAACCTATCGAGGATCAACTAAAGGTTTCTTATGTGTGGAAACCACAACTACCAAATAAGCAAATTTGGAGAGCAACTAGAAAGACCTTTATAGCAAGTAATTATTAAGAACTTATGAAGCACAACGTTGATCCTTAAATTCCAGTAGTTATCAATTCAGATGAGGTAAACTACTCAATTGTGGATAAGGAAGTGATAACTAAAGAAGAAATAAACAATGCAGATAGAAAAACATCTCCAAATGTTAGAGATAAGAGAGTTAAAAGATCCATAACCTTAAAATGTATAAACAGGAGACTTGAACTTACAACTTATGTAGACATTTCATCTGGAACTCTTAGTAAAACCACTGAGTAGTCGGAGAATTTTAAATAAGAATTTGAAACTATTATTAGTAGGAAATCTAATAGGAAGAAGAAGACTCCATCTGTGGAGCCTACCTCATGAACATCTTAGCTTGGAATGTCAGAGGAACAAATGCTCCTACTAAAAAAAATTTTGATCAAAAATATGGTTTTGCATAATAAAGTTGTGATAGCTTGTATTTTGAAATTTTGTATGAAAGAACACAATTGCAATATCCTAAATACTTTTCAGCTCAACAGATGGAGATTACAAACCATAGTCATCATTTCAATGGCAGAATTGTAACACACCATTCTCATAAAGCATATACCCGAATGTATCGACAAATATTCGAGAACATACTTTACAAGGATGGCACGTTAAGATGATCAAAACAACTCGTTACAAATTTTTAAAGCATCAAACACATCTTCAACAAACCATTAATCATTTTGGTCCATTTAATTTACAGACAGGTCCAATCATAAATGCTATTACATCTCAGAATTCACACATATATTGAACAACAATTAAGAAACACAGTTTAGATATAAAATCACTGAAGACATTTGCAGGTACAACTGATCCCGATCACTTGCTCAAGTCTAAATGCAGTAGCTACTTCAACTAGATTAGCTAGATCTCTTCTAAATCTGAAAGACAACGTTGTAATTTTAATGAGTTTTGCAAAATTAGTAAGTGAGCCATCCTCGATGTGCTCACTCGTATCAAAAAACAAAGACAATTTATAATTCAATTCATAGACAAATCATATATCAAATATTGAATTATCACTTCACATTTCGTCATGCTTCAATAATTACAATTTGTGTACGCTATTTCACATTTCTATTTCAAAATAGTCCAAACAATTCATTTCAATCATTCATTTAATACATATCAAATTATATATGCAAATGCACACATGACTCCACTTTCATTGTTACTTTGTTGTGATCGAGTGCCTTTTTTTACTGTCCCATATTAGTTGTGGATATTTCATTAAATACTGAGCTTGTGACTCTTTATGAGCATTTCTGAGCTTTAAGCTCTTTTTCACTAGTCACAACTCTTTTATCTGATCATACATATCAATATGATGAAATGCATCATTTCTCATTATCATGCAATCAATCACTTTCATTCATTACACATAGTCATTTTCACATATTCATCGGATCTAAGTCCAACTTCAACATTTTGTTAAGTACACATACTTTTCCTGATTCACATTCAATTAGGAAACACCTCCAATACAATCTCAATTATCAAACTCCTCAGACCATAATTGTCCAGAATTATCAAAGTCATAACAATAATAATTCAATAACTGAATTTAAACAAAACAATCAATTACGCTGAGGGAACATCTAGGTTGACTCGTTGTACGCTCCAAATAAGCTATTGCCTTCATGATCTGGCAATGTTTGGACATTGATGATCAACTTGTGTTTTCTATCTTCAAGTAATACACACATATTTCACATTGTCAATCATATGATTATCCAATCATTCACATGTATATATAACATGTTTCAATGCTTGCTCAATTGACTTTTCCAGGGTATGTATCCTTATTCACAATTATTGACTGAACTTATACGCTTTTAGATCATTCACTTTATAGCTTATATACTTCCATTTTGCAATTAGGCTTATACCTTATGTAAACTTGATTATTCTAATATCATCAATCATACATTCTTCAATCCTTTTCTAGCATTAACTATTCACACAATATTCCAATTCTCATTCATTCATTCCTAATGCTTCATTCATATCCTTTGGATCACATTTGTATTCATAAGAACACTTTCATTTATTTAACACTCATAAATTCAGATTTTTGATACATTGATATCAAACAATCCTTTATTAAGGTATAACATCAATTTACAACCTAAACATATCAAACACTTTAACCAATTAATCTAATATCAAACTAAGTTCATTTCAAGCCCCAGTTAAGTCTAAATACACTAAAGTAAATTAACTTATCCTTAGTTGGTTTAACAATCACATAAAGAAGAAAAGTTCACGTCTAATGCCTTTCCCACTATCGTGGAGGCCTTCTCACGATCGTGGGATGTGTCATCCAAAATTGTCTCATCCCTTTCCTTCAATTTTTTTTCCAAATTTTAACCCTTACATACTATATCCAACACATCTTCTTCATAGTTCATTATTTAGACTTCATTTCCTTATCAATTTGACCTCAATTTAACTCAAAATCATCCATAATACAGCTCATAAACTATTATTGATCATTTACATAAAAACAGAACATGATGTATCCATTTGTTCATTAATATCCCAGCACTCACTTAACTCCATTATCACTATCAATCCATCCCTAAAGTATCATCATATACATTTCTATTAATCAAGCCATGAAGATTAATATTATACTAACTTGTTCAACTCCAAAGCTTCTCAAAACATTACGTAAATCTAGCTCCCCAAGCTTACACGATCATCACCATTACAAGGTGGAATAGGCTAGGTTTTCATCAACAAAGAGAAGATAACAATGAAATCTTGGAGTGGCTAGTACAAAATGTTAACAACTCAAAGTCGTGAGTGTGGGGGTGAGAGTACCGTGAATGAGAGAAGAAGAAAATGAAGAAGAGAACTTGTAACAAAAAGTAAGAAGAGATGGTCTTTCAAGTGTGAGTATATCGTGAGATGGGTTAAGTATATGGTGAGTTTCATGACACATGTCATGACACTTGTCAATTTAAGAACCAAGTTAAATGTCTTCTAATTATGGTACCCAATTTCATTTAATTACTAGTCCATTTGTCACTCAATCTCTAAGCAATTGTCATTAAATCTCCAAGTCATTTGTCACTCAATTATCTAGGGCATTTGTCACTCAATCTTAATGCCAGGTGTCACTTATTTCTATTGCCATGTGGCAATTTGTCTTATCACTTGGCATTTTTCCTACTCCAATTGTACACATTAATTCATAAAGCTTCCAATTGTAACAATTAATTCCAATTTACTAATTATAATCTATCAATTCTTGTCTTTGATAAACCAAAGTATAAGATATTGGAAATGCACATTCATATTCACATTCACTTTCATTACGCTCAGTCATTTATCACATTCATCTTAGTTTCAAACCCCCGAATATGTCAATTGAGTGCAATTTGTCTAATTCACAATTCATGTGTGTATGCTAATATTATACATTTGAATACAATTATAAAAACCATGTTATAAATGTATCAAATTCATTCTATATGCTGCCACTTATGTGACTCATTAGTCTAACACTTTAAATCTCTCAACAATTTGAGAGATGAGATACTACAATTCTCCCCCTCTTTAAGACATTTCGTCCTCAAAATTCTTAACTAACTGATTCCAAAGATGGGGTAATGTTGTCTCGTGTTTATCTCAATCTCCCTATTGACTTCTTCTCTCAAATGATTTTCTCGATCATTCAATTTCCTCAGATTCCTTAATGGCTTATCCTAATGTATGACCATTTTTACTGGTTTCTCTACACATTTCAAATCATTTGTAATCTTAATTTCCTAAGCTGGTAACACAAACATCACATCTAACTTATACCTCCTGAATATACTAGCATAGAATACATTATGGTCCTACGTTCCTCTAGCAATATCAATAGTGTCATCTCAAATTCAAGAACTCAATAATACAGTTTGGATACTTTACAACAAACAAAACACATGCACTCTCTATAGTATGTTTAGTTTCTCGTGCCTGAGTCTCATATCTATCCGACTCCAATATTCACTTTTGATTCGTTCAATATCCATTCATTCTTAGAAATGGAACATTGTACATGATACAATTCGGTGAAATTCTTCATCACAAGAAGATTTCTCTCCTCAATCATTTGTACTGTTCACGTAATCCTTATCAGTTAACTATGTTCATCATCTTTTTTCATCCATTCATAATACCTTAATAAGATCAATTACTATCATATCTTACATGATCAGAATGTTCTAAACATTAGCAATAGGCATGTTCATTTACTTTTATGCTTTGGTATGTACCATCAAGATCATTAAATCTTATCCAGAGATTTATTTCGAAAAGTCACCAATTAATACCTTACGCTGATGATACCTTGATCTCAATTGATTTTAGATAACATTTGAGTAGTTTATGACTATACAAAAGTTACTTCTCCTTAGTAGTTACCATTTCAATATATCCACCTAAATCCATGCTTCTACTGCGTTACTCTGAGTCACTCAGAATTTTAACTATAGGGATTAAGACTTAAGAGCATTCAATGTGCTTAGTAACATCATTTACCAAGGTAACCACATTATCGGATATGCACTCACAATAACTAATCAACTTAATCTTGAGGACTTCTACATATCTTGTTATCATTTATTTCATCTCTCAGTTATCATTTATTTCATCTTACATAAGTGTGTTCTCCATTAATTCAACATTATAAGTTATGTAACCATCATGAAATTCTAATATCAAATCCACTGATATAACTTTATACTAAATCATAAACTCTTAACATGATAATCAAACAACCATTCCAGTTCCAAATTCAACCTCTCAAGGTCATAGTAAATTTTGATTTCTTCCAACTTTGCTTGTACACTTTCAACCCTGTCATTTCTACCTGTATATCTATTTCTTTCTCAATCAATCCACGAAAATGTTTTCACATCTATATAAATTTAAAGGTATACAACCACAGTACAATACTGATATTTTATTTGCTATATATCCACAAATACAAATACATTGAGTCTTTATCTAACATATCGAACCATGTAGCATCTTTTATTTGAAGATATCAACAAACTTTCATTTTCTTACACTATGACAGATCAGCATTCTTCTCATTGTTTCTAACAGCTTAGACTCTTAAAGAATGTTCATGCATATGACTTATTTAAATGCAACTAAGATTGGGGATCAATTGCCACTACATGCTGTGACATGTTTAAGATGTATGTAACTTGACAAATATGCCCATGTAAGATAGTAAGATGGACTCTGATACCCAAATTGTAACACATCCTTCTCATAGAGCATATACCTAAACGTATCGAAAAATATTCAAGAACATACTCTACAAGGATAACACGTTAAGATGATAAAAACAACTCGTTACAAAATTTTCAAGCATCCACTATATATGCAAATGCACATGTGTGACTCTACTTTATTGTTAATTTGTTGTGACCAAGTGCCTTTTTTTACTATCCCGTATCTGTTGTAGATATTGGGCTCATTAATAACTGTTCCGTACCTATTGTGGATACCGGGCTCATTAAATACTAAGCCTGTGGCTCTTTATGTGCATTTATGAGCTTTAAGCTCTTTTTCACTAGTCACTCCGATCACAACTTCTGATCATGCATATCAATATGATGAAATGCATCATTTCTCATTGTATGCAATCAATCACTTTCATTCATTATACATAGTCATTTTCACATATTAATCAGATTTAAGTCTGGCATTCAACATTTTGTTGAGTACACATATTTTTCCTGATTTACATTTAATTAGGAAACACTCCCAATGTAATCTTAATTATCAAATTCCTCGGACTATAATTGTCTGGAATTATCAAAATCATGACAATAACAATTCATTAACTAAATTTAAACAAAACAATCAATTGCGGTGAAAGAACATCTAGGTTGACTCACAGTATGCTCCAGATAAACTATTACCTTCATGATCTGGCAATATCGGGACGTTGACGATTAACTTGTCTTTTCTATCTTCAAGCTATACATACATATTTCACATTGTCAATCATATGATTATTCAATCGTTCACATGCATAGATAAAATGTTTCAATGCATGCTCAATTGACTTTTCTTAGGTATGTATCCTTATTCACAATTCTTGACTAAACTTATACGCTTTTAGATCATTCACTTTATAACTTGTATACTTCCATTTTGCAATTAAGCTTATACCTTAAGTAAACTTGATTATTCTAACATCATCAATCATACATTCTTTAATCCTTTTCTAACATTAACTAATCACACAATATTCCAATTCTCATTCATTCATTCCTAATTCTTCATTAATATCCTTTGGATCACATTTGTATTCATAAGAACACTTTCATTTTTTTAACACTCATAAATTCCATATTTTTGAAACATTGATATCAAACAATCCTTTCTTAAGTTATAACATCAATTTACAACCTAAACATATCAAAAACTTTAACCAATTAATCCAACATCAATTTAGGTTCATTTCAAGCCTCAATCAAGTCTAAATACACCAAAGTAAATTAACTTATCCATAGTTGGTTTAACAATCACATAAAAAAGAAATGTTCACGTCTAATTCCATAAGATATGATATGGAAAAGTTCACGTCTATTGCAGGATTGTTACAGTATATGATATGGAAAATGTCGAGGTGATTCATACCATAATTATTGATTAGTTATTTCACTTAATAGTTAAGTTGAAGAAGGAACAAATTATGCTACAATTGATTTTGTTTATACTTACAACCTCATTTTCCAAAGAATCCCTATTTGGTCTAAGCTTAAGGAACTAACTTCTAGTGTTGACTCCCCTGAGATCATCCTAGGGGATTTCAATAATATGCTCCACCCTTACGAAGCTGAAGGAACACTTGCATCAGGAATCACTCGAATGACTTTAGGGATTGTGTATTACGTATACAAGTTACAAATCTAAGAATGTTTTTTAAGGAAGAAAATAGATAAAACATTAGTTAATAAGGAATGGATTCAAACTTTCCTTAATAATAATGTTTCTTTCACTAATATTTTATTCTCGAACCATTTCTTTATTATGATCCACATTATAAGCTTCTTATCAATAATGTAATCTTATTTTAGGTTCATACCTAGTAGACATTGAGGGCTTTGAAGAAGCTGTTAAAAGAGGCATTAGCTTAAAGATTAAGTGGCAAAAACTCTTTACTTTTATAAAGAAGTTAAGTAAAGTCAAGTTAGAGGTTAAAGCACTTAATAATCATGGTATTAATAACACTCATAAGTTACTCTCTAGTGCTAAGGAAAGACTTAGTAGAGCCTAAAGCCAACTCTATTTGTTCCCTAATAATTCAAACTTATAGATAGAAGGAAAAGAGCTCTTTTAAACTGCCTCTAGGTAATTAACATCAATCACTTGCTGTAGATGCAGAGATCTAAAGTGCTTTGGCTTAAAGATGACGACAGTATCACTAGCTTTTTTCATAAAGTGATGTTTTTAAGGAGGAATTGGAACACAATTACATCCTTGAGGAATGGATCTAATATAATAACCTCTTAATATAAGCTTCTCTAGGAAATATTCTCTTACTTTTCTAGCTTCCTTGGATCTCTAATACACAATTCCTCCATTATTGATCTTTTTAAGTCCATAATTCAAGATCAAACCTCCTCCCAAGAGGTGAACTCCTCTCTAGGCCTTTCATTGAAGAAGATTTGAAAACAAAGCACTATGCCCTAATGGCTTAAATGCTTTCTTTTTCCAAAGAATATAACCAATAACAAAGTATTTAGTACTAATGAAAGTTAGTACTAATGAAAGTAATCGAGTTCCTTAGGAATAGTAAGTTGATTAAGAAGGTAAATAAGACTTCAATTTGCCTTATCACTAAGGTTCATACACCAAAATCACTTAACAAATTTAGGCCAATAGTTGGTTATAATATGTTATACAAACTCATTACAAACAAGTTGAATGTTGTGTTATCTTCATATATAGGAGAATATTAAGGAGCTTTTATTATATGCATGTAAATAGTGGATAATATATTGTTTGCACAAAATTTATTTAAGAACTACAATAGGAAATACTCAAGTAGGAATTGTGCTCTCTAGATAGACTTCAATAAGAATTTTGATTTCCTTGATTGGTGCTTCTTCTTGAATACTTTCAAAGCATTTAGCTTTTCCCTACCTTTATTGTTTAATTAAAGAATGTACACATTTGTTTCCTTTAGTGTTTTATTAAATGATGAGCCATCTAAGCTTATTAAAGGAGAAAGGGGATTGAGAGAAAGGAACTATATTTCCCCTATCTTTTGACCTTATGAATGGATGTGCTAACCAGGCTCTGAAAAATGATAATTAGTTAAGATAGACACTTCAAGTTTCATAATAGATGCAAAAAAGTTGAAGTTGATTAGCTTTTCCCTTATTGATGATTTATTTTTGTTTTCTAAAGCTGATGCATGCTCTTTGAACGCCTTAATGATAGGATTGATTACATTTAAAAGCCTTTCAGGATTAGTTATCAATATAAAGAAAAGTGGAATGTACCTATCACCTAGTGTTATGCAAAATGCTATTTCTACTTAGTTCTCCTCTATAATATGGATGAAGTTAATAAAGCTTCCACTTACTTAGGCATTTGTTTCTCTTCAAAAAAGCCATCTTTCACAAACCTTGAACTACTAATTAAAAATACAGAGAAGAATCTAGAACTAATGTAACATGAGCTTCTAAAATCTAGAACAAGTGTAACATGAGCTTGTTAACAGTTGGAAGAGCTCAGTTCATCAATTTGGTGTTGATACCATTCATATTTATTAGTGATCGCACTTTATAATTCCATTTAGCATAATCAAGATCATTAACAAATATTAAGGAGATTTCTTCAGTTAGGTATTTTTCCAATCACTCACTGTCCAAGGTTAAGTGGTTGAAAATATGTTTGCCCAAATAGGAAGAAGGTTTGGGGGTTATACCCCTCAAAACAAGTAACATTGTATTAATAGTGAAAAGGACATGAAGGATATTCGTTGAAAAATTAATCCTTATAGGTCAAATAGATTCATGCCTAATACTTAAAGAAGGAGAACTATTGGTCCATTAAACCTAAATATAACCTCATGGACTATAGTTTCCATTCTCAAGATTAAGGTGAGAATAAGGATGGAATTCCTCTTTAGAATTGGAAATAGAAATTGCTTATCCTTTAATACGATAATTGAACTCAATTTGTTTCTCTTGAAAAAATTAAGGAGTTTGATTATCTGAAAATAATTATCTTTGTTAATGCTTATGTCAAGGGAGTTATTAGTAATAGAGTGAGCCTCATTGATTCTCTACCGAGGACTCCATTGATTAATCACTTAATGAGTGTAAGACTGGACTCCAGTAGGGATGATGTATATCTCTTAATAAAAACATCTTATGGCTTATTATCTAAAAACAATACATGCAAGACTCTTCTAAGGAATCAGGCTGCTAAATTTAATTGGCATAAGCTAGTCTGATTCAAGTAATCAAACCCCTATACCTCCTTCACCTTGTGACTAGGTATCTAAGGAAAATTGAGCACCTTTAAAGGAATATCTAAGTTTCTCATCATACCAGATGTGTGCCCCTTGTGTAATCATGACCAAGAAACATTAAGTCATTTATTCTTTGAATCCGAATGCTCTTTTATCTGGATAAATATGGTTCAACTCTACAACTTGAATATCCCCTTTAGAGACTAAAGAAATATTATTGACTTGAACGGTTAAAAACATTCTCTAAATGAAGCTGTTTTCTTGTTTATAAGATCTCTTTAGACAATATGGTGTATGGAATTTGTTCATAAAAGAACTTTAGATTGTTTTAAGATTGAACAACTCACAAGAATACTCTCTTATCAGAAGTTAATGACAAAATAAGGTTGCAACTGATACTTTCTCTACTCTATCTTAGTTGCAAATGGTGGATTTCAATCAACTTGAATTTGCCTCGAGATTAAATGCCAAGTCTGTAACTTTAAGAAATTTTGAGTAGCTTATAGTTCTAGCTTGAATAGTTACTTTGGTTAAGATTGGGCATATTTTATCTTATACTTGTTTTATTTGTAAAGCTTCCTTGGCATAAGTTCTCGATCCTCTTTTTAAGGTGTTGTGAAATACATTATATTTCTCTTAAGAGCGTATATATTCTTTTTTTTTTAATAATCCTTACCCCTCAAATGAATAGTAGTAGTAATTTTTAAAATAAACCTAGTAACACTAAAGTCAATCATAAATATCTATTGGAACATGAAATCGAAAGGTAAGTTCAAAGTTGGAAGTATCCATTGCCAATCCAATGGATTCCATACTAAGTTGAAGCCATCTAGCAAAAGATTTCCTCAAGATTTAAATGTACTTAGTATTGACAACTGACATTAGCATTGTCAAACATCTAGAATGGAGCGAATTGGGTATGCAAAAATCTGTATGGAGGTAAAAAGGAATGATATATTACCTGATTATTTACCAATACTCAAATTAGGTGAAATAGGGGAGACTAGAAAATCTGAAATTAAGGTGACATATTCCTTGAATCCTTATAATTCAACCAAGAAATGGGTTCCTACAGGAAAAACTTTTTCAAACTAGATGGAAGGATGAATTATTGGAGGTTGATTCTTCTACAGTGGAAAATGATGAGGTTGTGGGTGTACAAATTGATACTAATGATAACTCAACATTTGATACCCCAAATATTGAGGGTGGGAAGCCCAATATAGCGTCTGGACACACCTCTCCCAAGAGCCTGGAAAATGAAGTGCATCACTTCACCTCGCAATATTTGGAGCATTGTCAGATGGATTGGGCCAACATGTTGATTCCATTAGCAACTGTCAGGCAAAATGAGAATTCTAAGGCTAGGGTGGAGAATGAAGAATAGACAACAATGGTAAACTCCAGTGATTACGAAGTAACAAGTCAGGGGACTAGAAAAGTCATCTCTCAAAATGCAAAATAGACAACAGGTTCTCCTTGAGAAAGTAGCCTAGATTTGATAGCGGAGGATTGTGATGCTCCATTAGCTGCAGACTAAATCCCTAACATTCCAGGAGATTTTTGTATGCAGGTAAAAACTACAAAAAGGAAATCAGTCAGGAAGAGAAAGAAAAATCCCAAATACCAAAATAGGAGATTAAACGACCCTTTTAAACAAGAAAATATATCTTGGCACGCAATATCCAACCCAAGATTTCTATGGAGATGAAGTATAAATGATATCTTTATTGATTTGTTTTGTGAATAAATACTGTCTTTCTTAAAGAATTGGGCTGTCATAATGTCATTATTATGGATGTCAATGGGCAAGGCCCAGCCTAAAAAACGGCGGGTCACGGGTAGGCCCGTGGCCCGCCCCGCCGTCAGCCCGTGGCCCGACGGGGCAAGGACGGGCCGTCTATATTTTTTAAAATATTTAAAAATATAAAACGGCGTCGTTTTGGACAAAACGGTACCGTTTTGTCACCGGCCGATCATGGTCGGCTCGCGGCCCGGCTCTGGCGGACCATGGTCGGCCCGTGGCCTGCCAAAAACAAGCCGGGCCGGGCCAGTCGGGCCCGGCTGAAATTGATATCCCTAGCCATTATGATGATGAAAGCAAGCTAAAAAACCTCTAAATTATCTCTGTTCTCTTAGCCTTAATTTGGAAGCACTAGCATCTTAAATGTGTAGATAAGAGGAGTCTTTTACCTCTTTTACAATCAACTTGCCTTTAATAAGTAATGGTGTCCGTACTATGTCATTGTTCCAATTAATTTAGTTTGTATTGTATAGTCTGTTTTTTTTTTTTTATTGTAAGAGACTAAGGAGAGTACTATATTTCTCCTAACGTCTTTCTTCGTCTTTTATAATTGCGGGAGTGACTTGCGAGCTACATTACAACAAGCTTAGACTTGGATTAGCATTTTGGACCAACTGCAACAACTAGAAAACAAAGTACGAGAACACACAATGATAATATTTTCAGTTCCCAAATCACGGACAGCCTTTTGAAGGAAAGCTGTCATATGCACATGTGCAATGAAGCAGTTGAAACCTGAGTTACAACAATAGGAATGTTTTTTGGTTCATTCTTCAAGATCACATGGATTTTGAAGAATCAATTTCACAACAATAACTTCAAACAATTTGGGTGGAATTACAAACATTTTTATCCCACCCAGCAGTTTCATTTTTCTTTTTTTAATTTCAGTCTGTTATTAAGTCCAAACGAGCTTTTGCCTTGAAACAGAAGTTTCCAGTTAATGCAAAAGATGCTTGGAAGAATCAATGGCCGCTGTGCTTGGCTCCATTAATAGACGGAGCTACACCTCTGGTTGCCTTAACATACGATGCATAATCACCGTAGGACATGGTAAATAGTGTGCTCTGGTAACGGGTCAATCGTATAGACTTCCGCAATGACTCAGTAATGGGGCCACTGTAGCCTGCTTTGCGCATTAGCGAGTCAATTGCCTCAACCTTTGCCCAACCTGAAACACCACCACCTTAGGTGCATCAACAACATTTAGGTGTACACTTGTGTTCCACCCACTCGTAAATATTCAAGGAAGTAAAGTCGAATGAAACAAACCATCTGACATAAGTCCCATATTCAATACGACTCAGTTAAGCACCAACGATTTTCCCTTCCGGTAAAACAAACAAACAAGTATTTTGTAGAGAGGTTTACATCCTAACAGGGCCTTTCCTCTTTCCTCCAAGAAAACGAAATAATTGGCCTGCAAGAATGAATGGTTTATACCTTCATGGGCAGCTATCTCAGGTAAATATGTTGCACTTCGCCTTGCATTGCTATTTGGATCAGTAAACTCAATGATCAATCCATGCTTCCCAATCTGCACCAAAAACCAAGTTACTTGTATAACTTCCTATTTCCTTTTCAAAGGCTCGATGACATTTTTATCCAGGCATATTCATACAACAAAAATCAGCCCCTATCATCATCTCCGAGATTCAAGGCAGACAAATGTCAACAATATGCAGAGTTTCCAGCAATTATGCTTAGAACAACTACGTCTTCAACTGTAAGAAATAAAACTGCTTCAATAAATGCTCTCACCATGTGAGAAGGGGAATAGAAATCTACTTCTGGAAGGAAAAGAAGGAATTGAAGCAGGAATGAGTTAGTTATATGAGCTGTACATAACAATAAAGCGTTAATTCAATTAGTTTTAAAGCCAGTATTATGTTGTAACTTATAACAAACACTGTATATATATACAGCTTAGTGAAATAAATGATTAGAGAACATTTTTACAAGTTAGTTCAGTCTCTCATTCTTCCTTCTGCGATCCCTAAAAGTTCAACATGATATCAGTGCTAACTTGATTCTAAGGCATCAAAAGCTGCCTATCATACTTGACCGAAGTTCTCATGTCAAATCAGAGCTCAGCTTCATTACAAAATTCATCACTGATGGAAGATCCAAATTCTCCTTATTTCATTCATCCATCAGATAATCGTAACATGCTGATTACATCTCCAGAACCCACTGCACTAAACTATGCTAAGCAGATCATTAATTCTTGCTCTTTCAATCAGGGACAAGAATGGTTTTATTGATGGTACGATTTCTAAACCAGATATCAATGACCCACTTTACAAAGCATGGATTCGATGTAACAATCTAATCATTTCCTGGTTACTGAAATCCATGAGTCAATCACTAGCTTCGACAGTTTTTTACATAGATTCAACTGCTAAACTACGGGAACTACTCCAAAAACACTTTGGTAAACCTGACGATAATCGAATATGCAGACTGCAATATTATTTATCCATGTTGAATCAAGGGAACAAATCCGTTGATGCATATTATACAGAACTTACCAAGATTCTTGAGGAACTTAAAGTAATATAGACCTTATCCCCACAGCCTGTGTGGAAGCTGCAATCCACAATGTTTTCAGCATTATGTGGATCACCAATTGAAGGATGTTTTTAAGTTCTTGAATGGATTAAATGAGTCGTATTCTCATCAGACGGTACAAGTCTTATTGATGAAACCTTTTCCTACCTTAGAAGAAGAGTATAATATGGTGATGAGAGGTGAGTCTAGGAGGTTCATACAAGGTCTATCTCAACCTTTGATTGAACCATCTGTTTTAGCATCTCTTGGAGAACAGAATAAGAAACAGAAATCGGAAATTATGTGCAGTCATTGTGGGAAGAGAGGACATACAAAAGAAAACTGCTACAGAATAATTGGTTTTCGTTCCTGACTTCAAATTTAGCAAATCAAAAAGACAAGGAAAGACATTGGTTAACGCAATTAGCTTCGACGGAAATGATTTTGCAAACAACAAAGATAGTGAATCTGCTCAAATTCAAGAAACATTTCCAATGACACTAACCAATAATCAAATGCAGATGTCGTTAGCACTTCTAAGTGGACAAGGAATAATACAACAAAATGTTTCAACAGCTCAATAATCAAGCTCTAACTCTGGCGTACACAATGCACAGCCAAGTGATAAGAGTAACACAAACTATTCCAATTTTGCAGGTATAACTCTCAGCCTACCTTTTTCATTCACCACAAGCATGCTTTATGCATTTCAGGCTACTACAACATCATTCCACGATAAATGGGTGTTAGATACAGATGCTTCTGATCATATGTGCAGCAATGCTTCACTCTTGCATAACGTCAAACCTGTTAAAAATCTATATGTTCAAATGTCAAATGGAAAAAAGGCTCCAGTCACACATCTGGGTTCAGTATCACTCTCTTCTTCACTACACATACACAATGTTATGTGCATACCCTCTTTCAAGCTCAACCTCTTATCTGTCAGTAAATTTGCAAAAACTCACAAGTGTTCCTTTGTGTTTGCTTCTAAAAATTGTGAAATCCAGAGCCAGTGTCCCCAAATGATGATTGGTTTCACTAAAGAGTATGCAGGTTTGTACTTTCTTCAACAAGCTCCAATTCCTCTGAAAAAGCATCTGGAGTCTTTAGTACTGTACATAATAATCAAGTGTTTGTTTCTAAGGTAAACACCAATTTGGAGTCATCATTTTCTGACAGTTGGCATTATAGGCATGGTCATGTTGCTCATAACAGATTGAGTGTAACACATAAATCCAAACCTGATATAATTTCTCATTCAAATAAAGTCTCTGAAATCTGTCGTTTGGCAAAACAAAAGAGACTTCATTTCCCTCTTATGTCAAAAACACTGAGCACCCCTTTGAGTTATTGCTTATTGATGTATGGGGACCATACTCTGATGCTGCAATCGATGGTTTCACTATTTCCTTACATTAGTTGATGATTTCACTAGAGTCACCTGGGTTTATCTTATGAGGCACAAGTCTAATGTTCAGTATATCCTACCTGACATTGTCTGATCTTACTTGCTTAATAAGACAATTAAGCAAGTAAGATCAGACAATGCCAAGGAACTTGACATGAAACCATTTTTTGCTGAAAAAGGAATTATACATCATTTATCTGAAACTCCTCAACAAAACGTTGTGGTTGAAAGGAAACATCAGCATTTGCTTGTGTTGCTAGAGCTCCTATGTTTCAGTCCAAACTTCCTAAAAAATTCTAGGGAGAAGCCATACTCACATCCTATTATATATGGTGGGCCAAAAGTTGGGAGAATTTATTGGGAGGACTATACTAATAGAATAGTATCATGGTCAAATATACTGACTGACTCCCTTGTTCATTCGCAACAAAATATTTTCTTTTTGCAGCAGTGAAAAAAGAAAGCCTTTTGGAAGAGAGAAACTCCTTCTAGTACTTTACGTGAATTCTTACATATTTGGTTGCTGTTTGAGGGGGTTCGATGGATCTTTAGCCTTGCAAGGTGGTCCTTGCTGATTCACGAAACCTAGAAATCGATCACTGATCCAATTTTAGTACCTCTACATGATAGACCTCAACAGAAAACCTAAGAGTAACGACAGCAAGTGATTGAGTTCAGTAGTTCCTCAATAAAATTATTGACTCTAGAGATATAGTAATATGGACCTTTGATGATTCCAGGCGAATTGAAAGTCAAGTGGTGGGAATTCTAAAGATTCCACCTAAAAAGAATTGGTGGAGAAATCTTGTGCCAATTACATAAGTAGTGATTTCAAATCCAAAGGTTAATCGTACCCTGACAACTTTACATAAGGCAAAGTTTGGTTTTTTGGGGATCAAACAATTCCATCGAATTGAGTATGGAGCTGCTAAATTAAGTTACAGTTTAGGTGAAGGAAGTATGACTACTTTACGAATAGTCGAGAACCAATCAGGAGATGTTTCAGCTTATATTCCTACTAATCAATAGGATACCTACAAAAATCTTGTAAAAATTTGACACCTTATAAAAAACTTTTTGGCAAACCACCTCTTTTGGTTCTCCTTGTTTTGCCTCAACACTTCACGATCACAAACAAAAGTTTGAAGCTAGAGCATGAAAATGTGTTTTTATTGGATACCCTATTGGCATTAAACGATACAAAGTATATGATCTTGATAGTCATGAACTCTTTTGTCTCAAGAGATGTTTTTCATAAACATGTCTTTCCTTTTGATTCCAATTACTCATCATCTATTAAAAAGCTCAACAATCACTCTCATTTCTTTCCTACTACTGTGTACCATGACATTCCACAGTCTACATCACATTTGCATAGCAGTGATATTAATGAGCCTGAAAATGCATTGAGATCTTTCCCTGATAGCATCACTTAATGCCCTACATCATCCTCACAAGATAATTCTACCTCAACAACTTAGTCACCTCATATTCAATCATTCACTCAACCCACTAGCCTTCCACAATCTGTTAGACGGTTAACAGGACAATCAAAAATTTCAAAACACCTTGATATATATCAACATCACCTTAAGAAAAATCCTTCATCCACCACGCAACAGCCCGTCTCTAACTTTCTCACAACATCTAACTTCTCCAAGAAACACAATTATTTTGTATCTTCACTTTCAACATTACAGGAAGCCACTCATTATCATAAGGTTGTGCAAGTGGAACATTGGAGGAAGGCAATGACTGAAGAGCTACATGTTTTGGAAGAGAATGATACATGGGAAGTAGTATGTCTTCCACCTAGGCAGCACCTAGTTGGGTGCAAATGGGTATATAAGACCAAGCTAAATTCAAATGGGACAATGCAAAGATTGAAAACAAGACTTGTAGCAAAAGGGTTCAATCAAAAAGCTGGTTTTGATTATCACAAAACCTTTAGTCCAGTGGTTAAGCAAACTACTGTGAGATTGTTCTTCACTTTAGCTGCAAAACATGGTAGGAAATTACAGTAACTTGACATCAAAAATGCTTTCCTACATGGTGATTTACATGAAGATGTAGGGGGGGTGTGGGG
>JAOQMS010000005.1:36937731-36953823 GCA_027563885.1 Erythroxylum longipes | reverse complement strand
GGTGGGGGGAGGAAGCATGGAAAAACTGATCATTTAGTAAGCAAGCTTAAAAAAATCATTTTACGGACTCAAGCAGGCTCCTAGACAGTGGAACTCCAAGTTCACTAAAGCTCTTCTTAAGTTTGGGTACTCTCGGTCCAAATCAAATTATTCCTTACCAAAACTTTTTATCTGACGGTTCGGTATCACTACTTGTTTATGTAGATGATATTCTGATTGGATGCAAAAGACAAGGATTAATAGAGTACTCAACTTTATGCATACAAACTTTAGACTTAAGAACTTAGGACAACCTAATTTCTTTCTTGGGGTTGAAGTCAAGAAAAGGATTAGTGCTGTGTCAGAGGAAATATAAATCAGACCTTGTGGAACAATACGGATTGTTAGGTGCAAAATCATGTCCAATTCCTATTGAACCAAGTCATGGACTGAGACAACTGGAAGAAGATTTTCTGGATGATGCAACAGCCTATATAAAACTTGTCGGAAAGTTGATATACCTTACTTTTACAAGACCTGACCTCAATTATTCAGTGCATATCCTATCACAATTCACGAGTAAACCTTCCAAGGTACATTGGCAGGCAACTTTGAAAGTAGTCAGATATCTAAAGGGAAAATCAGGTCAGGGAATTAGGTTGAACATTGAGGAAAATACACAGCTAGAATGTTATACAGACGGTGACTGGAGAACATGTCCAGATACTAGAAGATCCAAATCTGCTTTCTGTGTGTTTTATGGAGGAGCTATAATTAGTTGGAAAGCCAAAAAGCAATCAGTAGTGGCTCAAAGTTCAACCGAACCTGAGTACAGAGACTCTTGCTGCTTATGAAATTCTTTGGATTAAAAAACCTATTTGAAGACTTCAGGCCGAAGTATGAACGAAAAAATGTGATGTACTGTGATAATCTGTCTACTCTTCAAATATGTAAAAATCATGTGAATCATGAGAGGAAAAAACACTTTGAGATGGAATGTCATTTTGTGAGGGAAAAAGTTGAAGAAGGAACTGTGAAAGTGGAATATATGCGAACCAAACAGCAAATTGCAGATATTTACACTAAGGCACTTAAATCATCTCAGTTCAAATTTCTAATTGCCAAGATGAACATGATCAACATTCATGCTGGGGAGTGTGAGAAGGAGAATAGAAATCCACTTCTGGAAGGAAAAGATGGAATTGGAGCAGGAATGAGTTAGTTAGATGAGCTGTACATAACAATAAAGAGTTAGCTCAATTAGTTTTAAAAAGTCAATATTTTGCTGTAACTTATAACAAACACTATATATATATATGCAGCTTGGGGAAATAAATGATTAGAGAACGTTTTTACAAGTTAGTTACAGTCTCTCATTCTTCCTTCTGCACTGTCTAAAATTCAACACACCATGTAAGCATTCAGGAGTAGGTATGATAAACTGAAACAAGTTACACAGGATAAGGTTCAACAATCATTGTTTCTTTTTTGAATAACAGTCCTTACCGATAAAGAAAAAGACACTTTTTGGCAACTACTCAAGGAAAAATGTAACCCAAAAACTTCTATAAGATAACCAGGCAATAATCAATATTTTTGTTTTAGCCTTTTACGGAGGTAAACAATACGCAGTCCAGAACAACAAATATTGGTTTTAGCGTTTCAAAAGCTGAATAGCACCCTCAAAATTCAACCATCAACGAATAAGTTCTTCAAGAAAAATGGAGAAATTCATCAAAATCTCTGCTAGCCCCACGTAAACATTGTCCAGGTAAACAAATAAACACAGAAACCAAATTGAGCAAAATGCCAGAATAATATATAATTACTGAACAGGGAGCCAGCCTACAGAATATAACCACAATGTAGAGATCCAACAAATTGAAACCTACTTTTCAAGGATTACAGGAAATCAAAAGTTGCATACCTCCCAGTCAAGATAGTTGTCAGCAGTTTCATAATCAGTCAGAATGGAAACTGTACATTCCAGAGAAGGCAATTCTTTAGCCTGTATTGGAGGAAACCTACGGTCCTTCAGAGCACTATGAGATAATCGAGAGAGGTTAAGTGAGCATTTTTCACTCCAGAAATATCAAAGGAGAAAGTTAGAAAAATACAGAGAACAAAAGATGGGACTTGCAATGTTAGGCTAATTTGCCGCCAATAGTGACAGGGTCCATAAAGTATTTTGGCCAGTCCAGTGTAGAATTTCTTAAGCAGTAGCTACTCTCACAACTTGAAATATAGCCATTTTTTGTGAAATATAGCCAGTTTTTGTAAGCTAAGATTTCAACTCTACACTAAGTGCCACATTCTAATCTTTTGATGTGAAGCCTGCATGATGTATTTTTCTTAATAAGCATACAAGAACACCATGAAGAAGCCATATACATCTAATAGCATCAAAACAAAAATTTTAAACCCTTAACCTTTATAGCATTTATAAAAATTTGTGAAGCATCAGTGACTTGTCAAAAAACCAATAACCTACATACTTTACGAGAATATTCAATGAATAGTCATGATCGTTGCATGAATGCAGTTAAAAATTGGAAGTGTCAGTCCTAAGCTCTTACTAACCTTTAAAACACTTATAAAAAGTTTTGAAGCATCAGTGACTTGTCAAAAAACCAATATCCTAAATACTTTAGGAGAATATTCGAATAACATGACTGCAGTTAAAAATTGGAAGTGTCAGTCGTAAGCTCTTACTAACCTTTAAAACACTTATAAAAAGCTTTGAAGCATCAGTGACTTGTCAAAAAACCAATATCCTAAATACTTAAGGAGAATATTCGAATAACAGTCATGATTATTGCATGAATGCAGTTAAAAATTGGAAGTGTCAGTCCTAAGCTCATACGTTGGGCCTGCATTCATATATTTATAAGCGTAGAACAATACAAAACACGTAACCATCTTATGTACCTAGTAAAATCAAGACGATGTAAAAGCAATTATTCATTATGACTCATTGTTCAGTTAGGATCTTAACCTAGTCATATATATCATAACTCATCTGTTTTGAAACCCTATTATAAAAAGTATGACCTCAGCAAACTCAAATACTGTGAGGTAGTTGCATGTCCAGTTTAGTAGGTGACTGTATGCATTCAGGGATAATAGGCCGTCACTTATGCATTATCTGACCGCATAATTGATCCTTTGTTTAATTACATCAAGACTCCTTGCAGTTAGATACTTTCTGCAAACACCCATGTGGATATGAATTTAACTTCAGAGGTCCATATGCTCTTTTCTGCATATTATATTGGTAATTGAATTTTTGTTTTTACTTGCTCTGCTAGCGGAGTTGAACAGGAATATGAACGTTGCTTTAAAGTACGTGGTTATACTAACTAGTTTATCAATTACACAGTAAAATGCTAACAAAAATGGCCTTGTGTTGTTAATTATTAGACCATATACACATAAAGCTGTGGTATTTAGAAAACCACAAGGAGCACTGTCGTAATTCAACCCTGACTGTTTAGCTGTAAAAGGAGTTGCTTTGGTTTGTTAAGAGAAGCTGAAATTAGATATCTGTGGCATATACAGATTCACTGTCTAATTATTGGACAATTCTATCCACGACAGAAGTTGCTTCTCTTTCCCTTTCTTCTTCTATAAATAGTTATCATTCTAGTTCACATGACAATGTTCATCTTCATCCACATCCACAGAAATAGAGTCTCAACTTTGGTTTTACTCAAAATACAACAGCATAATTCAAAGAGAAAATAGCCCCAATTACATCTACATATAATTCCCAAGCTTACAGTATGCACAATCAAAACCCAGAGCAAAGTCACAGACACATATAGAGTGGAAAGGCAAGTTCATGAAAACATTCTTCTCAAAGAAGCAGAAGATGGAAGAACAGAGGTTCTCAATCTTGAATGGACATGCAAATGATAGGACAAAAATGCAAACTATTGCAATACCTTGTTAAAGCATAGTCTCTGAAGCCATTAATCAAGTACCGAGCTTCTAGAGTTCCAATGCATCCGCGTAATCGAGGCTCACAACCATTTACCACCTTTTTCCACGTGACAAATAAAGGGCTAAAAACCAGAATTATCCAAGTCAAATTACATGCTTAGTATCTTTCAGTGTGTTCCATTTTTTAGGCCAGCAAATGTAATAAGATCTACACTCATCAACCATCTTTATGAAACAAGATATAAATCTGATTAATATTGTTCTCACTACGGATCAAGCCTTATTCTGATACAAAATCTTTGTTCATCTGTTTATGACCTGCCTAGAATGAATTTATTCCTGTTGGTAATACAGAGAATCTTTGAGAAGCATTTGGAAAAGTTGACCACTATTTCACCAGTCGAACTAAAAGAAATTTCATTAAAAATTTAGTTTTGGTTTTTTGTGATGAGAAACCCTATTCATCCGTACGTCCGATTTTTCAGGCCTTCAAACATGATTACAGGATGAAAGATTAGTCTCACTAAAAAATTGAGATGCAATTGCTATAAGTGACAGTAAATGGTATACATTCTCCTTCTCTTGCTTAGGCAAATACATTCAATAGAAAATATTATTTATTCTCATATATAGAAGAATGATTCATGATGCATATTTTGCATGTTTCAAGGAATTAGGTGCAGGTTCTTGACAGATTCTACCCTAAGGCATCCTCATATCAGTATACCCAAGTACCATATTCTCAATTGCTCATTAAACACATCAACCAGATAAGGAACCTGTAGTTACAGACGTTTTGTCGAAAGTATACCGACAAAAGCCGCTAAACACTATCAGGGTCACACATGGATCATAGAAATTTTAACAATTACAATTTCCATTGCGTGAAAAATAAGCTCCATCTCCCTGCTAATCCTCAGGCATATGGAAAAATAAATAAAATTTAAAAGTTTGTCTTTGTTTGACAGGAGCAACCTTAGAACATATAAGCCATTTGTTCAGCGAGGAAAAAAATCTGCTAACCAAGCGTAAACGTAAAAGTATTAGTGCTTACATATCGACAAAAGTTTATAGCATTCTTCCATCACATGCAACCACTTGAAAATAAAAGTAAAAACGACATTAAGGAAACATCAAAAGTTTGCAAACGCCGACCCACCCAAGAAGCTAAAGCCATCAAGAAGTTTAGAGAATGATCAAAACACCGCATCCACAGAGCAACCAGAGGTAACCCTCAAAACCAGAAAGAACCCAAAACAAAAATTTTGACTTTCAGAGAACAACAGACCTTTCTGCATAAAAAGTAATAAACTTATAGGCTTTGATTCTTGCACACATACAAAGTACACATAAGATATATATGTTGACAGCATAAAATAGCATCAAAAGAGAAGTTAAGAGAAAATACTGTTGGCCCTCGTCAAAGGCAGGAGGGGGAGCTTCATCGCTGTTGTAGTGGGCAACGAGAATGTCAAAGCAATAAACTGCCATTTCCCTATTTGCCGACACCATTTTCTTCTATAATCTAGCACCAACAACAACAAAAGGCAGCCAGAAACTATTCCACTCTCTGCCCACCTTCAATTACCCAATTCAAAAACAATCCCACCACTCCAATTCTGCGCTTTCAATGTCAACGATCTTAGCTGGATGCCTTCTCAAGGTTTATATTATAGAGATGAAGAGTTGAGAGTTCTTTCCGAAATAAGTTTAAAAAAATAAAAATTGTTGTTTTTTATAATAAATCGCAAGTGTTTTAAATTAGTCGAGAAAGAGTAGTCTTTTTCTTTTTCCACTCGCTTTCGGAAACGTAGAGGTAAGGGAAAAGTATATTTTTTAACCATAATATTTTAAAATTTTTATAAAAAATGTTGAATACATTTTATTTTTCAACACTTATATTAAGAGTTAACGCTTGAGAATGTTAAAAAAAATCCTGATATTTTAAATTAATTATTTAATTGATGAAAATTTTAAAATTATTGTATCACGATTTTTTGTAAAAATTATGCACTTTTATTTTATAATTTTTATAAAGAGATAATTTAAATATATGACTTTACGGTCAAAAAAATAATTAGTAAACTTTTCTTCTAATTCATGAAATTTCTAATTTTTATTTTGAAAATAACCTTTCTTAAATCTCCATTTTGGTATAGCAATTGGGCAAAGATTTGAGTACTATAATGTTCCAATTCTTAAAATATGTACCAAATACGAGAAATAATAGTAATATCAGGGTTGAAATAAAATTTAAAAAAATATATAAGAACTAAATTAAAAAAAACTAATTTATCCTACTAACCCTACTTTTCGAATCGGCTCCAGTCTCTCACAATTTTATTCCTCCGTCCTCTCCCACGGTCCCACCTTTTCTCACTATCGCTCGTCAGCAACTCTTTTTACTGTCGTCATCAGCTCCTCTCTCCATCACTCTCCAACTTGCTGTCTTGATTGTGAGATGCTATTACTGTATAAATTTTGATCCACCTTAAGAGGCTAGCTGAGATTTGTTTTGTTGATACTAGAGATCGAAAGAAAAAATAAAAAGCAAGAACGGAAAGAGTAAATAGAAAACAAAAAAGGAAAAAAGAGCTTGTATCATGAGTTGTGACTTTGTTTAATAATTAAACCAATATGTATTATGCACTCTGCACTGCACACTGTATGCATTGACATTTTGACTGGGTGTTTAACATAATACCTGGATTAGAATGATAAGTTTTCAAGGATGGCAATTGGCCAATCCCGTTTTATTGTTTTTAATAATTTTTTAAAATTAAAAATGTAAAAAATATTATTTTACTAAGAAGAATTAAGCTTCATATTGGTCTAAGCTTAACAATTTAAGCTCAGGCTCAATTAAAAATAGTTAAACTTGAGCTCAATTGTTACCCCTATCTTTCGCTTTCTGTGTAGATTTGGTGTTACTTCTCGTTACTATCTTAAAAGGCTCTTAACTACTTCAAAAAAGATCAATAGAATACTAACATGGTTCAAAGGATTTTATGGGGAATTCAATTAAAGAATTAATATAATTAGAAATATATCCATTTTGTATTAATGTATATTTGAAGAAATATTTTATAATTTTAAAATTAGACATTTAGTATTGATCATTATTAATGTTATATCACAGTACGATATTCATAATATTATTGTTTAGAGTATACACTATATCTTAAAAAACTAAAACAGAGTTGTTTAGTTGAACTTTTGCAAGCATAATCCAGAGATGATACATTTTATTAGAAAGATCTTCCAACTTTCAAACTATCAAATAAGATTACTATGAATATACTTAGATTGAGAATCCAAAAGTCGAATACAATCATTTAGCAGAAAGTTCTTCGCCCAAGGTATCATTTTCCCTATGACTTATTGTCAGGAATTAGCTTAATACTACATATAGACTTTCTCACTTGACAAACTGAAGATACTCTCTATGTTCTACACATGATAAAATTAGAGATCATCTATCCTTCATATGTTTAGTTTCTAAGTTTATTTGGAAACAAGTGAAACTAAAAGGCTTATAAACTAATTCTAATAACTCCATCTCTATCATTATTCATTGGCTAGCTACTCAAGTTTATATTCCTAAGACAGACAAATTGATCTACTTACTAGTTATGAGATTATGTGTGCAAACAATTTGAAAAAAAAGGAATGCGAAACGGTTCAATCCAAATGCAAAACCGTAGAAGCACTTATCAATGAGGTTATTAATGAGATTCGAGAAATTGTTCTATTGAAGAATCTTGCAATTGATTATAGTTCCTCTTTACTACTCTCCTTGAATCTCTAATTCGTTTACTACTTACAAAATAAAATTTTATAGGTATGTCCAATGTGTTATCTGTGTGTTAAGGGTTAATCCCATGAACCTCTTTTTGGGGATGTAATTTTCATCATTTATTAATTCATTCCTTTTGCCTTTTTCCTTTTTGAAAAAAACATTTTGCAAGCATTAAACACAAAATCGTTTTAAGGGCTCACATAACTGATACAACGAGGCATAAATGAAAAGTTCCGTACAGTCCTTACCTTAAAGTTCCATCCTTTAATGAAGCAAGCTATAAGGAGATTGAAAGAAAACCCATTTGAGGTTTAAGAATTCTTGGATTGAGCTAATTTTTAGTTACATAGCTAAACCATTTAGCTTTTCAATGAAAGGAAAATCATCGGGATAAACCATTTTCAGTTTGAGCTCCAGTGGATCAATTGATTATGGTGAAGACCAACACTTGGATTTGGTCTCTAAGGATCATTACTTAGATTTGGTTTTTAACTAATTTTACATCATAAGTAGTATTTTCTTCTCTAGTGTATAAAGACTAGATCTGTTTCATCTTATTAGACTTTCAGTAATGAATTTAGTTTTAAGGAGCGTTGAAGAAAATAATAATAGGAATTATGAAATGGGGGAAGGAATCTTGTCAAGACTAGACTTGTTCATATAAATTCCAAATAAATATATAGTGACATTTTTATTTGATATAACCAGTGAAGCAAATAACAACAAAAATTAGTAATCTTAAATATGTGTTTTGTTATTAAAATAAGTGTTAAGGGTAAAGTTACAAGAATAAATTGTTTGTTTATGTCCTATAATCAATCGCTTGGTTGTAGTTTAGTAATAAAATAATTTAAAAATAGTCTTTATCTTATACACATTTAAATATATATGATAAAATTTATGAGATAATTATACATTGCAAACTAAATTATAATTATATTATAATTATGAGATTTATATTGTATATATGTATTATTTCTATATTGTTCTTAGTCAATGATCTATTAAGACTGGACATTAATAAAACGTAAAAAGACTACCACATTTCATGTATTTTCCTTATGAATAAAGTAGTTGATTTCACATATTAAAATGCGTTTGGATGTTTATTAGAGAATAAGTTCACTGAACTGATCTTATCTAAGATATTTATTTGGAAGATTACTTGTATGTTTATGCAAATTCTCATTGTGAAGATTATATAAGTGATCCTTTAATTTGAGATTTCCAAAGTTATCTTGTATAAGGATTGTTATATTTTGAAATTACTTATGACCTATTATAGTCATGGTTAGTTCAACCGGTAGTTATTAGATATAGTATAAATTATATAAAGATAATTAAGTGATTAAGATAAAATTCATCACTCTAAAGCAGTTACAGAGAATGTTTTAATGTTCTTGTTTTAATTTTCTCAATTAGTATTAATTTGAAAAATCATTAGCTAAGATGAAATGATATTTTGTAAATAGTTTACAAATATTATTAATTAAATCAATTACTAATAACAAAGAACTAATAAATTAAACTCAAAATATAATAGGCATTAATTCTATTCTTTATGTATATTGAAATAAGTGAATTATATGAAAAAATTATGATTAATCCAAACCACAGTCACATTCCTAATTATTTGGGTGGAGACGGAGACAGTGGCGACTCTTCTGGTGTTCACGCTGGCAGCAACTATTGGGGTATTCTTTTGTGATTTCTGGTGAGGAATAAGGCTGGATGTTGAAGGAGATGTATACCAGCGATGCTCCAATTGGCTAGGCATGGCAGTGACAAATAATGTCGCACGGGATGGCAAGAAGAAAAGCAAGCATCACCGAAGTTCAAACGTCTGATGGTGCTACCTGAAACGCAGCTGTGGCTTCGTCTGGCGGCTGCTGCAAATGGAAAACCCAGGACAATTTACGGTAGTAGCTGCTAAAATCTCCATGAGAAACTAGCGGTGACAGTAACTTGGGGGAGCTGTCATAATTAGTTGGCGACGGTTGGCTGGCGAATGGTGCAAGAACAATTGTAGGGTATTTTGTCATGTTTGTGAATTTAGGGTTTGTGAAATGAAGAAAGGGGGTGTTTGGTAACATGGACGATCTTTTCCTAAACCAAGAATAGGCTTATTTCTTGGACTAGAATAAGGGATGCTTGGCAGCATATCAACAAAGCATGTTTGGGTATTGCAATGAGGTATTCTAAACATATGTTAAGGTTTGCCTAGTTTTAGGATTAATGTAATCTTAATAAATTTTATTCTAAACATAATTTTAAATTTTTTTAAAAATTTAAAAATCAATCCCAAAATTAAATAAATTATTTTTCTTAATATGATTAATATTAATAATTAAATTAATTCCTATTTAAATTTTGGAAAAAGTTGTTTCTAAAGTTACAATTAATTATTTTTAATTAGATTGAAATTAATTAATTAGAGTCCTAAAATTGAGAAAAGTGTTTCTTAAGTAATTAAAAAAGATGTTTTTAATTAAATTTATTTATTTCAATTTGATTGAGATAAATTAAATTTATGATTTTATTTGTGTGGAGAATTATTATTCTATTTATTTAGAAATTGTTATTAGTAAGTTTCTTGATTTATCATAAAAAGATATTTTTCTTGATTAAATTTCAAAAAGTGTTTTTATTTATTAATTAAGAAAAATGAGCTTTCTTTGATATTTTTGAAAATAGTTTTCTAATTTATTAAAGAAAGATTTTCTAATTAATTAAAAATCAATCTCTAAATAAATAATATAAATGACTCTTTTTAGTTACATTTAAAAGTATTTCATTTAATTTTGAAAGTAGTTTCTTTTTAATATTAGAAAATAGTTTTCTAATTAATGAAAAGTAATTTATAATGATATTAGAAATAGTAATTTTTAATGAGATTAGAAATAATTTTCTAATTGGACTATAATGTATTACTTATGTAATTTTGAAAAAGGAGCCTTTTTCTAAATTATAACAAGTAAAAGCATAATTTATGGAAATTTGTTTTTAATTAAATTTTGTTAAAGGAGTCAAGATAATTGGAAATAGTTTTCAGTTGGATTTGAAAATTGTTTTCAAATTAAATCAAATTTTTATTTGGAATAGGAATTTAATATATTTAGGAATCAATAAGTTTAATCTAATTTAATTTTCCAAGAAGTTAGAAACACTATTTTGGATCACAAAGATCAATAATTAAAATCAAACAAAGCTTGATATTTTATGCATATAATTTGATTATGAGTGTATAAGTTGTATACTTTATATATATATATATATATATATATATTGGATGCATATTAAATTGTATGTTTTATAAGTGTGATATTCTACTTGCATTTTTCTATTTGATGAGACGAATAAAATTAAATCCCTCATTAAAATATTAGGTACACATTGAGAATGTGATTGTGTCTTCCATTGTTATAAGAATAAACCAGAGTTCTGTTTATTATTAGACTTGTTGAGCAAACTCAAGGTCACTTTAACCCGAATATGTTTACTCTTATTAGAGTAGATTATACTTAACTAAACATGTAAATTTGGATTAGAAAACTCATGATCACATGATTTTAAAGGCATGGTTAGGAATAATATATAAGATATGTTTTGGAAAGAGTTGTCACCTAACGAATCTAAAAGTCACATGAGATGTGATTAATAAAGTTTTTATCTATCTAATTTAAGTTTAGTTATAAGCATTATTAGCAATGCTAATAGATTCAAAAACTTTGAATGAACTTACCATAACTTATAAGAAATCTTACCTTCTGTTTTGTAGGCTTTGAAGAGATAATTGAAGTCGTTACATGATTACCTAAAGTATGTCTATTCGGGTGATGGAAAGTCATTACTTACAATCATTTCAAAAAGTTTAACTACAAAGCAAAAGGAAAAACTAGTTACATGACTTAAGGAGCACAAAACTACAATTGGTTAGACTTTAACGAACATAAAAGGCATTAGCCTGACAATTTGCATGCACATGATTCTTTTAGATAAGAACCAATATTGGAATCCCAAAAAAGACTCAATCCAACAATGAAAGATGTGGTAATGAAAAAGATTCTAAAACTTTTGGATACATGTACAATTTATCCAATCGCAGATAGTGAATGGATGAGCCCAATGCATATTGTGCCAAAGAAAATTGGTATGACAGTGTTATGAAACCAAAATGATGAGTTGTTACCAATGACGGTAAAAATGCGTGGTGAATGTGCATAAACTTTAGAAAGCTTACCTTATCTACTATAAAGAACCATTTCTGATCACCTTTTACGGATCAAATGTTAGAAAGACTTGCAGGTAAATCATGTTTTTACTTTTGGATGGTTTTTTAAGTTAATGTCAAATAACAATTGCTCAAAAAGATCAAGAAAAGACTATATTCACATATTCTTTTGGAACATATGCCTTTAGGTGAATGTCATTTGGTCTTTGTAATGCTCCAAGTATATTCCAAATATGGATAATGAATATATTTTATGAGTATATTGAGAACTGCATTGAAGTATTCATGGATGATTTCACGTTTATAGAGATTCATTTGATGATTGCTTAAATCATTTATCTAATGTTCTCAAAAGGAGCATTAAAACAAATTTGGTGTTGAATTATAAAAATTTTCATTTTATGGTAGATTAAGGCATTGTCTTTGGACAAGTGATTTTATCCAAGGGCATAGAAGTTAATAAAGTAAAAATGGATATGTGAACTTACCTTACTCTACAAACGTTAAGGAAATTTGATCTTTTCTTAGACATGCAGGATTTTATCATAGATTTATTAAAGATTTTTCCAAAATTGCTATACCACTTTAAAGTTGTTACAAAAAGACATTTCATTTGACTTTGGAAAGAATTGCAAGGAAGCTTTTGAATGACGCAAGGAATTATTAACAAGTACACCTATTATTCAGTCACCAAATGGGGATCTTCAATTCGAGATCATGTATGACACTAGCAATTATGCAGTGGGATCTATTTTAGGCTAAAAGATTGAGAAACAAAGTCATAATATCTTTTATGCTTCAAGAATATTGGATGCTGCAATTCTACAATTGAGAAAGAGCTTCTAACAATTATTTTTGCTTTAAATAAATTTAGATCTTATTTTCTTCGATCTAAAGTTATTGTGTACTTTGACCATACAGTATTGAAATACCTTTTGGTAAAAATGGAGTCCAAACTGAGGTTGATACAATGGATTCTGCTATGTCAAGAGTTTGATTTGACAATAAAGGGCCAAAAAGGTGTGAAAATTTAATAACAAACCACTTGAGTAGGTTGGTAAGAGATGAAGATATTTTACCTATTTCTGAAACTTTTCCTAATGAGCAATTGTTCCAAATAAGAGGTATGGTTCTATGGTACGCTGATCTTGTTAATTATTTAGTTACTAGAACTTTACCTTATTACATTAGTAAGTCTAGGAAGGAAAAGATAAGAAATGGGGAAAAATTTATATTTGGGATGAACCATACGTAAGGATGTTCTACTCTGATCAAATTGTAAAGCGATGTGTGCCAGAAAATGAACAACATTCTGTCTTAGTTTTTTATCACAATTATGCTTGTGGTGATCATTTTGGTCTTAAATAAACTGTTAGAAAAGTTTTGGATAGTGGATGATATTGAGAGACTTTATTTAGAAAAGCTTATGTGTTTTGTAAAAGTTATATCAGATTTCAAAAGATAGGTATGTTATCTCTTCTAAATGAAATGCCTAAAACCACAATTCATATAGTTGATATGTTTGATGTATAAGGTATTGATTTTATAGGCCTTTTTCCTTCATCTTGTGGTTTTTCCTATATATTTTCGGCTGTTGATTATGTTTTAAAGTGGGTGGTAGCAAAAGCCACCAAAACTAATGATTCTACAACTATTGCAGGATTTATAAATTCCAATATTTTTAATTCATTTGGAGTTCCACGAGCTATATTAGTGAACAAGGAAGTCATTTTTACAATAGAGCAGTGGAAGTGCTGTTTAAAAGTGTGGAGTGCATCACTGAGTAGCTACTGCCTACTGTCCACAAACGAATGGACAAGCATAATTATCAAATAAAGAGGTGAAATCCATTCTAGGAAAGACTATGAATCCTAGTCAAAAGAATTGGAGTTTACAACTAGACGATGCTCTTTGGGCGTACTGTATAACCTATAAAACACAGATAGGAATGTCTCTTTATCGATTAATTTTCGGTGAAGCTTGTCATCTATTGGTGTAAGGTGAACATAACACTTATTGGGCGATGAAACATTGTAACATGGATTTTGCTAAAGCTAGGTAGGAAAAGAAATTACAATTGCAAGAGCTAGAACTGGAGCTGGAGGAAATATGTTTGGATGCTTACGAGAATTTGAACATCTATAAGGAACAAACCAAATTGTTCCATGATAATATGATCTTAAGGAAGCAATTTGAGGTGGGACAAAAAGTTTTATTATATAATTCTCAATTAAAGTTTATGCTAGGTAAGTTACGTTTTAGATGGCTAAGCCCTTTTGTTGTCTCTAATATATTTTCTTATGGTGCCGTGAAAATAAAAAGTTTAGAGACTGAGAAGATTTTTAAGGTGAACTAACATAAATTAAAACCATTTTATCAGGAGATGACAGTTTCCAGTGTGGTGAATATTGATTTGGAACTTCCACTATATGTAGAAGTTTGAGAAGAACCTGCTCCGTTAAGCATAATGGTGTTAAACAAGTGCACTTTTTAGGAGACAACCTAAAATATGATATTTTTATAAATTTTGTTTTAGTCATGTATAGTTTTCATTTGATTATTTTTTAAAAATAAGTTTATTGGCTTTAAGGGGAAGGGAGTCTTAAAATTCTAAAATACTAAATTTCATGAGGCGTGATCATATCTTATGTAATTCAATTCTCAGGAGTAGAGGCCCCAAAATTCCAGAATACCAAATCTCATAAAGTGAGATCATGCCTTATGTGATTTAGCTTTCTACCCTTAAAATACCAAAATACTAACATTTATAAGGTGTGATCACACCTTAAATTTATTTGGGTTTCAAAGGAACTTGTCATATTTTTAAATATTTTTAATGTTTTATTTAAATAAAAATAATAAAAATTTAAAAATAAAGTAAATAACTAAAAAATTAAAAACAAAAATTAAATATTTTTTGTATTATTTTTTAAATAGAAATTAAAAAAGCAACAACTTTACAGCCTGTTTGGTACAAGGGAATAGGTATTCTATTCGCACCCTATTCCTAACATATTAATAAACCTGTGTTTGGTTACAAACCAAACACAGAATAGAGAATCAGCTGGAATGGCTATTATTAAAATTTGCAGAATATGTAAAACCCATATGTAGCTATCTTTATCTATTCTTCGAATAGAAAATCAAAGACAACTTTTATCTTCTTAAGTTTAACCCTCCCGAAACTCTTTCCTTCTTCAACGTCTTCCACTTCTTTGAGCCTCCCTCTTGAAGCTTCTTCTCCAGTATCGTGCGTTAGTCCCTCGATCTTGTAATATTACACATTCTTGTTGTGCCTTTCTTTTCCCTAATCTCTGGTTTTTATTCGGATTCTGATCATGGGTTGAGGTTATTGTGCATTTATATTTTCTGATGCGGATTTCTATTGGGAGTTTTCTCTATCGCAGGTTTTAGTTGCTGTTCCTGTTGGGAAAAATTCTTGTTTAAGGAGATCTGCATTTAAGGTAAATCCCATGTACTGGTTTGTGGTTTGCAATTTATATTTTTTCTGTGACGCTTTTCCCTTCTGCACATACATGTCATGAAATTTTGTCTGTGAAGTGAAGAGAGAATTCTTCACTTAAACCTCTCTCAATTCTCCCTTAAACACGCTGGTTACTTTGGGCCAACATGTAAATCCATTTAGAGAGAAATAAAGAGCAATACTCAGTTCCTGAAAAGGGTCTGAAGCTAAGAACTAGAGAGAGAGAAGAGGCAAGAGAAGAAAAGTAAAGCTTTAGAGGATATATGGAGATATCTAGACAATACTATGTGAGTGATGGGTCTATATCTATCTCTCCCTAATCCCTTTTCTTTGTTTGATCTTCTTTCGCTTTTAGTCCTTGAAGACCTCACTTCTTTCTGGGCTTCTTCATTCCCTTCTTCTGTTTACTCTTCACCCACACTTGCTCCACTGTCAGCTTTCAAGTTTGTTGCTTTTTCCTTTCTGGACTCCTCCCCGTTGTTAACCGTTAAAGCTGAGGTGGGTCTCGACTTCAATAGCTTTTTCGCATCTAGGTGTAATTTGATATGATGCTTATGGTTGATTTTCGTAGTCTGATGGCTTATACTGGTGGGAATTGTCAATACAACACCTTGACACCTTGTATTCTTAGGAGGAGATGCTAAAACTATAACTTAG
>JAOQMS010000005.1:36892185-36921510 GCA_027563885.1 Erythroxylum longipes | reverse complement strand
TTCTTAACCAATTCTATACATTTTATTATTATCAAAACATAGAAGGATTTTATTTGTCAACCACCATTGGTCCAACATAACCAACTGTGCCATTAAAATCAAATAACTTAATATATAAATATAGAAATTAGTCAAGTGATTAAAACATACACATAATACTAAAATACACAACATTATCCGGTGTATTCAAACAATTAACAAACATCTAAAATTTTATCAAAGCAATGACTAAGACTAATATTATTCATTACTATCATTTGTGCTTTATTGCATAATTAATTAAATTGCCTAGGCATTGCTTAACCTAGTAGACTTACATTCAATGGTCTACTCATTATAATCTCTTACCAAGTAGAAACCTAATTAGATGTATAAATATCGGCACATGATACTTCAATTTCTCAATCTAAGTTGATACCCTAGTACCACTCCAGTACTTAACCATCAACACAAGATATCCTCAAGACATAGGATATTTTAGTACCACTCCGATACCTAGCCATTAACACAGGATATTCTCGGGACTCAGGATGCCCCGATACCTGCTCCACAGACAGATATCTAGCCTTCGTTTACTCATATTTGAACAATCTATCAATCTATGATATCGAATGTAGCCTATTCTAGGCAAGCCATAGATTCACGAATTACACCTTTTATTCTCAACCTATTATCAGCTAATTTTTATTTAATTAACACATTTTTTGTAATTAACAAGCGATACATCTCATAATAAGTAACAAAATATATAAAAGCGAAACACCTTGTATTTTGTTAATTATTATGAAATAAAATAAACACAATTCATATAATTTAGAAATCCATAAATGTAACTATCAATCATTAATTTAATTAATGACTAATTCAAAATATGATTCGCTATAAAATAATTTATTATTAACAAAATTAAAATTTTTAAGAACGTACACTCTTATAAGAGTATAGTCTAAGATTATCCTTACTTGAACTTCAAACTCAACTAATTGATGGTCCGATTTACTCCTTAATTTGACCTTCAGACCTGGACATTATAAAATTCTATTAGAATTATTTAAGAAAAATTTTCAACGTAATTATACTTAATAATCCAACATTATTCCCTTTTCTCCTTTATTCTTAATTATAAAAATGCTTACTAAACCTAACCACCATAATTACTAAGATACCCTTAACTATTAAAAGTCCTATTTTATCCTCATTTGTTTTTATTAACATAAAAATATCCTTCTAGAAATTAAATTACAAATTTATCCTTAACTTTTGCATTTCCTATTTTGCCCCTTAATACAACTGAAATTTTCAAAAATTGTCATCTTCTTCACCCTCTCATCTTCTCCTACCTCCTTTTCTTCTCTCATTTTCTAGCCACCTTTTCTCCATTTTATCTTTCCCATGACTTCAACTTATTTTCCTAACCATTCATAATATACATTCCAACTATAAACTAAAGGGATAACAAAAACACACAATAAAAAGCATATAATTGTTGATGGAAATTTACCTATGTGAATTCTATGCCTTTCTAAGAGATTTTGGAGTCGTTAACCTCTACAATTTTCTTATAATTTGCTGCAAAACAAACAAAATAAGGGAATACATAAGAAATGTTTCACATACAGGAGAAAGATGGTGCATTTACATACTTACCAGCTGAAAAAGTGGAGAGGAAAATGAAGAAAACAAGTTGATTTTTGTTGGTGTTATAATTTACAACTGTTGTCTTCTATTTATACCCCTATGTTTTATAGGCTGGGTTAGTTGTTATGGTTAGGCTCTTTGTTTTTTCCCCCCCTATTATGGGCTTTATTGTTCTTCACCCTAAAAGAATTTCATGTTTGAAATTAAATTACGTACCTAAGGATCCAAACAAACGATGATACTGATGCTAAGCTTCGTCCCCTACCTCCTAAGTCACCTCTTTTAGAGAATGATGATGACTCCATAAAACTTGCACTATCAGAATGTCCCGTCTCCTTAATTTCCTAATTTGTCTATCCAATATCCCCATTGGCTCCTCTTTATAAGTATATCATTTGTAACTTTAATCTCAAGCATCGATATAACATGGCTAGGATCCGATCGGTATTGTCTCAACATCGACACATGGAACACATCATAAATTTGTAATTACTCTAGTGGTAATGCTAATTTGTAATCTAATGGCCCTACACATTGTACAATTTTATATGGTCTGATGTATCTCAGACTCAACTTCCCTTTCCTATCAAACCTCATAATTCCACTCTAAGGTGATACCCATATAAATACCATATCTCCAACATTGTACTCCATCTCTTGATGATGTTGATCGACATAATTCTTTTGCTGATCCTAAGCTACCTTCAAGCATTGCCTTACTACCGCTATTTTCTCCGTCGTCTCTTAAAATAACTTTAGTCCCTCTAACAATCTAGCACCTTCTATATCCCAACATATTAGATCTCTACACCTCCTGTAATATAACGCCTCAAATGGTGCCATACTAATGCTAGAGTGATATCTATTATTATATGCAAACTCCATCAAAGGTAGATATCTATCGTAATCACCCTTAAAGTTCAGCATGCAAGCTCTCATCATATCCTCCGATGTTTAAATTGTACACTTGACTATCCATCTGACTAAGGGTAAAATGCAGTACTCAAATTCAACATAGTCCTTAAAGCTATTTGTAAACTCATCTAGAACTAGGAAGTAAACCGTGGATCTTGATCTGATACAATAAAAATTGAAACCTTGTGTAACCTTACAATCTCGTCAACATACAACTTGGCAAGCTTGTCCAAGGACTCTGTTTGTCATATAGGTAAGATATGAGCTGATTTAGGTAACCAATCTATAATCCTAAACTAAATCATGTCTAGGATTGGTCCTCAGTAATGCTACACAAAATCCATCATAATTTTCTCCCACTTCCACAATGGAATGGCTAAAGTTTAATTTCCTTACTGGTGCATGATGCTCTGATTTGACCTGCTAACAAGTCAAAGACCTTGACACAAACTATGCTATATATTTCTTCATTGTTGGCCACGAGTTGTAAGGTCTCAGTTTCCGATACATTTTTTTAATACCAGGATGTATAGAAAGCACTATAAGCTTCCTTCAAAATCTGCTCTCATAATCCATCTGCATCTGGCACATAAACTCACCTCCCAATCATCAACGCTCTATTTGCTCTTACTAAAAAGTTAGTCCCCTTACTCTATTGCACTCTCTCTTTCATCCATATCAGATAAGAATCTCGAACTTGTGCCTCTCTAATCCTATCTCCCAAATTTGGTTAAACTTGTAATGTCACCAATAAACCACTCGCATAATTAATCTCCAACTCATTTCCAGTACTTTCAACTCCACCAATGTTGTAATACTGTGTCCTGCAAACTAACCATTACACCTAAGCTTTTCCTACTTAAAGCATTAGCTACTACATTAGCCTTCCCCAAATGATAATCAATATTACAAGCATAATCCTTCAACAACTCGACCCATCTTCTCTTATTTAAGTTTAACTCCCTCTGAGTTGAGATATATTTAAGGCTCTTATGATCTATAAGTATTTGTAATGTCTCCTTTAAAAATCATGTCTCTAAATCCTAAGAGAATGCACAATCGCCATTGACTCTAGATCATGGGTAAGATAATTTAACTTATACAATCTTAACTGAAGAGAGAAATACGGTATCACTTTTCCATACTGTATCAATACACATCCTAAACCTATCATCGAAGCATCAGTATATACCTCAAAAACTCCACTACTTGATGGTAGCACCAAAATTGGGATAAAAGTCAATATTTGTTGAAAACTCTTCTGACACTAATTGGTCCACTTAAACTGAAACTCTTTTTTCAGTAGGTTGGTCAACGAACTAGTTATTATCGAAAATCCTTCTACAAATCTCCAATAATATGTAGCAAATCCTAGAAAATTCCTTATCTTTTATGTATTTCTAGGCAGTTCCCACTCCATAATTGCCTTTACCTTAGCAGAATCAGGCATAACTCACTCTCGAGACACTATATGTCTAAGAAAAACAACTTGCTCCATCTGTAACTCACAGTTACTCAACCTAGCATGCAATTGTCACTCCTTTATAATTGGTAACACAATTCTCAAATGCTACTCATGCTCATTTTTGCTTTCTGAATACACCAATATATCATTAATGAACACTATAATATGAAGATCTAGATATTCCTGAAAAGTTATGTTCATCAATGCCATGAATATGGCTAATGCATTAGTCAACCTAAAAGGAATCATTAGAAACACAAAATAGCCATACCAAGCATGAAAAACTGTTTTGGGAATACTTAGCTTAACTAACCTCAACTGCCAGTATCTCAATCTCAAGTCAATCTTGGAAAATATGATAGCTCCCTTTAGTTGATCTAAAAGATCATCTATCCTAGGCAACGGGTACTTATTCTTCACGGTCACCCTATTTAACTATCGACAATCCATGCAAAGTCTCTTACTACCATCCTTTTTCTTCACAAATAAAAATTGGAGCTCCCTAGGGTGATGTGCTTGGTCGAATAAATCCCTTTTTCCAACAACCCGTATAATTATTTTTTCAACTCATGTAACTTAACAGTAGGCATCCTATAAGGTGCAATAAAAATTGGTGCAAATTCGATCATAGTCTTAATGGTAAAATCTATCTCTCGCTAAGGCGGTAAATTTGATAAATCATCTAAGAATACCTCCAAAAATTCCCTTACCACAAGAATATCCTCTAACTTAGGACTCACCTCCCTTATATCTATAATATGAGCTAGATATACCTCACATTCCTCTAATATTATTTGTATAGCATTCATGGTTGAGATACACATACTAGAACCACTTTGCGATCCTTTAATTTACCCGAAGACTCTATCATCACCTCCTTCGTATAACAATCCACTATAGCCTGATGTTGTGCTATCTAATCCATCTAGAGAATTACATCAAGTTCTCTTAAATCCATCACTATCAAGTCAGTTAATAACTCCACTCCACCAATCCTCACTGATATCCACCTCCTTACACTATTTACTACCACATACTCTCCTAATGGCAACTAGAGTTTTAGGTCATATCCTAATGGACAAAACTCTCCTAAAAATATAGAGGAAACTCTAACTAAATGTCCGAATTGTGTAGATTCTAGGTCTACGAACACATAAGCTTTAATATCAAATAATAAAATCGTACCAGAAATGAAATTGTAAGCTGCAAGTGACTCCTCCCTCATCTTATGGTATATCCTTACTTGAGTTTGACCATATGCTGAAGATGTCTCACAAGTATTTGTACCCACTGCTAGTCCGTGTCTAAATCCTCTACCACTACCTCTACTACCAATTTTACCCAAACCTCTACCCAAGTCAAAGGCACCGCTTTAACCACATACTAGCTCCTCAGTCCTCAGTCCCAAACTCCTCCCAACTATCAGACAAATCCTTTGTAAGTGCCTCCACTCTCCACAAATATAGCATGCCTAACTGGTCCCAATGGGTCCCTAATATGGTCCTTTGTGAACTCTCCCACAGGTAGCACAACTCTATAACCTTCAAATTCCTCTATTAAAAGATCCTCTGAAACTCTGACTAACCCCTCTGTGAGATCTAACTGATGGTCACCAGTAGTGCTATGTTGTCTTGAATCCCTGTTTACTCCATGATCTCCACCAAATTGGTAAAAACTAACACTCTTGCTTAATATGGCATCAACTCTCCTAGATCCCTTGCACTAGTAGATCATGAATTACTATCTCTCCTCTTAACAAGCTGACTCCCCTCTCTGTAATGACTCTCTGGTTGCCTTTTTAGCTCTTCTCTCCTTCTGCCTTATTATATCACATCCTCTACTCTAAGAGCAGTCCCTAGTTCTTGAAATTAAAAGTAGCAACTCCAAAACCTAAGCGAATACTTTGCTCAAATCGATAACGTCTTTCTTCTGGAATTGCCATAGCCTTCAATTCATACTTAGAGAATACTGCAAAGTGAGCCTCATAATCTGCCACCGACATCTCCTCTGTCTAAACCAAACTATGAATTCCATCTTCTTTTGACGTCAATATATCCTCGAAGTGTATTTATCTCTAAACTCTCTATGGAACTCTTACCAAGTCATCTCTTGTGTCTCGTAAGATCTCCTTAGTGACTTCCACCAAGTTATTGCATTGCCCTGGAATAATGAAACAATGCATTGCAACCTTCTGTCTAAGGTACATTATAGGCAATCTAAAACTAACTCTATTTTCTCCCACCATGCCTTAACCTCCTTAAGATCAGTAATACCTCGAAACTCTACTCTATGCATTTTACAAATCCAGTCATAGTTGCTATCCATCGTAGAATTACCTCCGACTATAGCCTCAGTAACAACCTGTTGCATCATCTGAAAGAGCCACATCATTTATGGTGGCACTTACACCTCTCCTCCTACTTGATCCATTCAGGCATTCCCCCTGATCAGGCACATCCAGACCAAGGATCAAATTACCTGATTGCCCAGTTGACTTTGTGCCAGCAATATCCTCTCCTAAAACCATCCTAGATAAGACAAGAAAATATCATTAGTTTTTTTACTTAATATGTCCCTAAAAATGTAAACCCACTCTAATACCACCTATTATGGAACTCCAAACACTCTTTAACCTCAATTATCAAAATTGTTCCCAAAGCATAACATTAATTACCAAAATTCTCATTAGTTTATGAAAAAAGATGTTTGTCGGTCACAAAAGTATTCTATATAACACAACTACCCGAACTGTCAAATTCAAAAATATATACAATAAAACAACTTTACTTAATTAATTTGTTGGCCCCACATAATCTTGACTCTATCAATCACGTCCACTGGGGTATTGATAATCTTTCTATTTCCTAAAAAATACTAGCAAGGAGTGAGTTGCTTACTCAGTAAGAGTAAATGACTGTACTTTTAAAATCAAATAACTTAATATATAAATACAGAAATTAGTCAAGTGATTAAAACATACGTATAAAACTAGAATAGATAACATTACTCAGCATATCTAAAAAATTAACAAACATCCAAATTTTATCAAAGCAGTGATTAAGACTAATATTATTTATTACTGCCATTTATGTTTTATCGTATAATTAACTGAATTGCTTCGGCCTTGCTTAACCTAGTATACTTACATTCAATGGTCTACTAACTCATCTTTACTCATCATAATCTCTCACCAACTAGAAATGTAATTAGATGTATAAATATTGACATAGGATATGTCAATTTCTCAATCTAAGTTAGTATCGACACAGGCTACCTCAATTTCCCCATCTAAGTTGGTACCCTTATACTACTCTAGTACTTAGCCATCAACACAGGACATCCCCTAGACTCAAGATAGTTCAGTACCACTCTGGTGCTTAGCCATCGACACAGGACATCCTTGGGACTCATGATGCCACGGTACCTGCTCCATAGATAGATGCCTAGCCATTTTTCGCTCATATTTAAGCAACTTATCAATCTATGACAATCGAATGTAGCTTATCCTAGGTAAACCATGAATTCATGAATTACACTTTTTATTCACAAGCTATTATCAGCCAATCTCTGTTTAATTAACAGATTTTCACAATTAACAAGCGATACACCTCTTAATACGTAAGCAAATATATAAATTTGAAACATATAGTACTTTGTTAATTATTTGTGAAATAAAATAAATACAATTCATATTATTTAAAAATCCATAAATTTTATTGTTTATCATTAATTAACTAATCACTAATTTAAAATATGATTTTCTATAAAACAATTTATTAATTTTTTATTAAAAGTTTCAATAACCGTACACTATTCTAAGAGTATAGTCTAAGGTTATCCTTACCTGAATTTCGGACTCAACTAATTGACTGTCCAATTAACTCCTTAGTTTGACTTTTCAACCTAGACATTACAAAATTCTATTAGAGTTATTTAAGAAAAATTTTCTACTCAATTACACTAAATAATCCAACATTATTCCCTTTTCTACTTTATTATAATTATCCTTCCTAAACCTAGCCACCATAATTACAAAATACCCTTAACTATTAAAAGTCCTATTTTACCCTCATTTGTTTTTATTAATTAAAATACTCTTCTTGGAACTAAATTACAATTTTACGTTTAACTTTTGTATTTTCTATTTTGCCCCTTAATACAACTTAAAGTTTCTAAATTTGTCGTCTTCTTCACCCTCTCCTCTTCTCCTACCTCCTCTTCTTTTCTTAGTTTTTAACCACCTTTTCTACATTTTTATCTTTCTCATGACCTCAATTTATTGTCCCAAACATTCACAATATACGTTCCAACTATAAACTAGTGTAGGATAACTAAAACTCATAATAAAAAACATATAATTATTGTTGGAATTTTACCTATGTGAAGTCTATGCCTTTCTAAGGGATAATTTGTTGCAAAACAAATAAAATGATGGAATAAATGAGAAAAGTTTCATATGAAAGAGAAAGATGGTGCATTTACACACTTACAAACTGGAAAAATGGGGAGGAAAATGGAGAACACAAGTTGGTTTTTGTTGCTGTTAAAGCTACCAGTTGTTGTCTTCGATCTATACCCTATGTTTAATAGTTTTATGAGTTGGGTTAGTTGTTATGGCTGGGCTCTTTGTTTTTTTTCTTCCTATTGTGGGCTTTATAGTTTCAGAGGTGTCTCCATCCTGTATAGGAGTCACCTCCATTCTATACTTCCGTATTCTCTTGTATTTTGCAACTTTCACTTTCTTAGCTAATTACATTTTAGATGACCATGTGGAAAGACATTAGATAAGAATTTAGTAAGTAGAATAAAAAATCAATTCGAATTAAAGTGATAAAGTTACATTTTCTAGCATTTAGGTGTACTAAGTGCTCATTTGCAACTTCACACTTAATTAATTGGATTATAATATAACTTTTTTTGTTATAGTTTGCATATATTTATTTGTGATAATAAATTAATTAAATATTTATTCATAAAAAATTAAATTCTACGTTGGATAATTTAATTCTCCAAGGAATAATCAATATAAGTTTTTTAATTTTCATATGATAAGAAAATATCTTAGTTACATTATTTCATTCACAAAATCAAATAAATATTTTGAATTGTTTCAAACAAAAGGCAGCAAATAATGTAATTAAACATTCATAAGATTTAATATTAAATGAATAATTTAATATTTTAGGCTTATATTAAATTTATCTTTTGAAATTAGTTAGATTTTATGGTAAAATTTCCATGATCACTTTACTCATTTTGATAATTAAAACAATTATTTTATTAAAAATTAAAATTTAGATTATATTAGATTATTTAAAAATATTATAGTTTTAAAATAAATTTAAAAACAAAATTATATTTAAGATGTTCTTTCAAGTAAAACAAGTACTAAACCTTAACATTTAAAATATATAAAACTTCTACACCAAGATCCAATTTCTTTATGATTTCATATAAACTTTTGTTTAAAACTGCTCAAATATTTATGTTCAAAATGTTACATAATTATAATTTCAAAATTTTGTCACTATAATAAAGGTAACCTTTGGCTATATTTTATTTGGCGATGATTTCAAAATTGTCGTTAAAAGTCAGCTTTTGTCTATTATTTTGAATAACGTCACCAAAAGCTTACCTTTTTACCACATTCTACAGAATCTTCGCTAAATGCAATCTTTGGTGACACTTTCTAGGAATTGTCCCAAAAGGCTCATCCTTTTGCGAGCCTTTGGTGACAACTTTTGGCGATGAATTTTTTAAATCGTCGCCAAAAGCTTAACTAACAAACCACTTTTTTATTTATAATTATGAATTCACTAACTTTGAGTTGATCATTTTTTGACTAAACATCATAGTTAAGAAAAAGCAATTTCAATATTATTGACAATGATTCTGAGTGTAAAAATAAATTTAGCTACCAAAAATGTCAAATCATTTCAATAATTTATGAAACTATAAAGTCAAAATTAGTTAATATCACATAGATTTATACTTTTTATTTTTATCTTTTAAATTATATGCTTTGACAATTTTATATGATGTCAAAATTTTCAAATAGTTTTAACATGAAATTTGAAATATAATGATATATGATTCTTACAGAAAAACAATGATATATAGTAATTAATATAATATAATGATATCCATCCTTTGCACATGAGTTTTTTATGTTCTGCTTTCATTATTGTATTTGGGTTCTATATTCTGTTGGGTTTTATGTTCTGCATCTTATGTGTTGTCGTTTGGTTGATGGTGAAAGTTTGTTGAGATAATAATGAAGATGGTAAGGTGGTGAATGCATCCAGAATGGGTTGATTAAGGCTTAGATGGATTAGGAAGCTTGTTTGAGTACTGCCTACAACATGTTTGATGAAAGTTCTATTAGAGATTTTTTACTTTTGTTCGAATTGTTTATGACAAATTAGTAGTATGTTATTTGATTTGAATTTTTCTGCCTATAACATGTTATTTGTTTGAATTGTTTTATGAAAAATTAGTAGCATTTTGAATTGCTTTTGACATTTTCTTAATGATGTTAAGTTGATTTAAAAGTTATTATGATATTTAATTTAAAGTAGAGAATCAATAATATAATTTATTGTTGTGGATGCTATTAATATGAAGTTAGGTTATTTTTATTATCGATATTGGTTATTACTTACTAATTTACTTTTTAGAAAAATCATGAACTCCAAAATTGAGATTATGATGTTTATCTATGTTTGAGCAACTCTATAATTCACAAAAATTTGTGGTAAATCTATAAAGATAAATTTTAGATAGTGTTGTCTTAAAATGTCTACCATATTAATGAATTAGTATCATCTTATTTGGATTTTTTAGCTAATTCCTTTTGTTTTAGAATGCTAATTTACTTTCATGCAATATCAAGACTTCCATAATTACGCAATGCTTATAAAACATATACAAAAACCATATATAAAATTTCAATCATTCTTATGAAGTTTTCATGATTCAAAGAGTACAATATATAGAACAAGAAAATTCTTGTACACTAAAAATGACTACAAAATTTTGATCAAAATTAACTACAAAGATAATTAATGATCCAAAACATATAGTATATATGAACTATAATTCATCATCCAATAGCTCTAATGCAAATTTATTCAACCAATATGTCTTCTTATCTATTATCTTAACATTAAAAGCCTTTAAAAGTGGAATATTAAGCCCAATAATATTCCATGTAGAGGAATCTTCACTACTATAAAAAGGTATGCTTAAAACTCACTATATGTACAAGATGACTTTTTTGTTGGGTTTATGCTTCTTATTCTTAGCAGCCTCAATTTCATTGTTTGTTTGAATTAAAAATTAGTATTTCAACTTATATTGATTTATCATTATGTTATTTAGAACTTAAATTGCATTTAGTAATTTAGTAATTTACTTTTAATTGTATGGCTAGATAGACAAAAGTTAGACGTCTCATTGGAAATGATCCATTGAATACTTATGAGGAGTTAAGAGTTTCATGCAATTTTTAAAAGATCAAATGGGTGTAGAATGTTGTATTCATTACCAATGCATAGATTGCTTAAATATGAATAATCAAAGTCAATATGTGGTATATACTCACTTTCTAATATGAGGCATAGATAAATTCTATACTTCATTAATTTATCATGGTGAATGTTCAGAAGGAAGTTGTAGTAAAAGTGTTGATACAGATGTTGATGGTAGTAACAATAGCGATATAGAAGATTGTGATATTAATGACGATAATGATTAATGAGTTATGTTCGTGCAGATTGTTGATAGTTGAGTTATATTAATACGGATTGATTATGATTGAATAAATGTTTGTAATGATGATTGGATGTATAATAATGCTAATAAAATTTATGTTTGTTTTTATAGATATTCATTATAATGATACCTGATAGAAACAAAGGAAAGAAGGTGGTAGGTATCAAAATTGTTCCTACCTAACTAACAAACAAATCAATCAGTTCCTAGCCAATAACAGCATTCAACCTCATCCACCAATGAAGCAATTCAACAACAATCTCATTCTTCCTCAAACCAATAATGAATTAACTAGTAAAGAGGGATCTGCAGGGTTATCAATCTTTAACACTTTAAAATAGACTTATGCTCAAATAAATATTTACATGTTTAATGCTTATTTTCTTATAATTATTCACTTTTTGTCAAGTTCCAATGTCAACATTAGAAAAAGAGATAGAGGTGTAACTGGAAGTTGTGAGTTGCAACAAATGAATGTTGCAATGAATAAAAAGTTGTCAATGCATATTGATACTTTATAACATCGTCCTCTAGACAAAATTCAATCAGCAAAATTTTTTAGTAAGTTAAAGATAATTGGCATAACATAATTACTTTACTTAAAGCAAGTTAAGGAATTGAAGGAAGAAAATTTGCTCAAAAATACTTTTGATAAAATTTCGGTAAATTTTTAATTTATTTAACTATCAGTGGCAGTAGCCCGGGGTGGCAAGGGACTGCTACCGCCACCCTTGCTCTAGCCTCTTCCATGATTGAATGCATTCTTTGTCTCTTTACCAGCCACTCCCTCCTCTCTCACTCACTACGAAGTCCAGCCACTCCCTCCTCTTGCCCCCTTAAAAATTAGCCGAGCTTTGCCATTGTTAACTATATACAATATTGTTTCACTTATTTTAAGATTAATTACTCTTTTACTTATTGTCACCGATGAAATTGAATATTGTTGATATCGACAACCCAAATATTTTAAATTGTGTCACTTCATTGTTGAAACAAAGGACGATGGATCATCCTTATAGTCTGTATGAGTATTAGAAATCTTTTCCTTCTGATGCGGAGGTAAGGAGACATGTTCCGGCATGGATGTGTCTAAAAAATTGGAACAATTTGTGTGATTATTGGGCATCTCCCAAACTTCAAGTTTGTTTTCTTTCCCTTCACATTTGCTTCCATTAATCTTCTTAGATAATTTAATAACTATCTTTTTTCTTTATTTAGAAAAAATGTGAGAAGGCCAAGGTGAATAGATGAAAAATGAAAAATCCTCACATCCAAGGCTCTAAATCATTTATTGTCGTGTGAAATAAATGTGTAAGATCTTTATTTACTAGTTATCATTATATCAATAAACACTATTTTTTTTACTGTGAATTGTATTTTTTCCCCATAAACAGAGTGAGAAGGAACTATATGGACACGAGTGTGATAGGATCACACTCTACAAACCCCCTCACTATAAGGAAAGTCAAGGGTGGATGTAAGAAGAAGCACAAAATAATTATGTAAGTATAAATATTTGTTTAAGTTTTAAGTTTATTTATTTATGTAATACTAACTAATAATATTTAAATTAAATAATGGTTTTTAATTTTAGAATAAAATGAAAGAGTTGCTGCAAACATCAATATCTGAATGAAATAAGGCAAACATAGAAGACATTTGCAATTTCGTGCTTAGTACACGATCTGGATATATCAAAGGTCTAGTGTTTGGCTATAAGCCAATTGTTTCATCCTCATCAAGATCAATAAAAGTTCAACTTCTTGAAGAGGAAAACAAGTCACTTAAGGTTAAATTACAACATACTGAAAAAAAAGTTAGCCAAGCATGAAAAGTACCTAAAAAAATTACTTGGCCCAAATTATCAAAGCAGCGAAGATGAAAATGAATGGTATTAATTACATCTCTTATAACTTTTTCTTTTAATTCTATTTTTATTAATTTAAATTTAATACTTTTTTTGAATTACAGATTTGAAGAAGATGCAATGGGGCTGAGTGATTTGTATTATATCTTGTAAACTAATCTATGTATTTATTATTTTATATATAAGTATTTTTGAAGTTGTAAGTAAAATCTTGTACACAAACAAATTTAATGATATTTTATTGTTTTATATACAGTGCTTCAACATGGTATAACATTTTGTTAAAATGTGTATTAAAAATTTGACTACATTTTACAAAATGTAGCTAAAAACATATGGCTATGTTTTAAAAAATGTAGGTAAAACTTTTGGTTGCGTTTTCATAAATGTGCCTAAAAACATTTGGCTACACTTATGAAAATGTAGTTAAAAACTTTTGTCTATGTTTTCAAAAATGTAGCTAATAATTTTTAGCTATGAAGACTAAGCATAACCAAAAAGTATTTAGCTACATTTCTAAAAACGTAACCAAAAAGTTTTACCTACGTTTTCGAAAATGTAGCTAATAATTATTAGCTACGAAAACTAAACATTACCAAAAATTATTGGCAATCATTTCTCAAAATGCCGCTAATAGTTTTTCACTACGAAAATAAAGCGTAGGTAAAACCTATTAGTGACGATTAGCTAGAAACATCGCTTATAGTTTTTAGCTATAGGAATTTTGCTACATTTTTAGTTACGAATATAAATAGTCGCTAATGACTATTAGCGACGATTTTGGGACTTTTAGCTATGATTTTTTCGTAGCCAAATGTCTTTTTTGTTGTAGTGTGTATTTTAAATTATCATCATTATTTAAAATCTGAAAAAAAAATTTATGTTAAATTAAAGTTTTATTGATATTCATATGATAATTTCATATCATATTTTCTATAAGATCTACTCAACAGTATTAATATAATTTAAATATAGAATTGTAAGCTTAGAACACTACCTATAGAGGATTTTATAGATAATTCAAAAGTCCTTTTCCAACTTTTGAAAAAAATTATATAGTTTTAAGCAAGACCAAAATTTGGTCCGTGAAACACCATAACATAAATTAAGGTTGTTCAGGGATTTAACATGTTTGGTTTGGAGACTTCGACGTGAAAAGTTAAGTGACAACATGAAGAACTTCCTAAGATTTTGAGAGCTATAGTATGCATTTCTACATTCTTAGTGGACAAGTTCTTTTTCTTGTAAAATTTAATCTCAGACCCTTCTGTGATATTTCACTAAGGAACAAAAGGTCAATTTGTCATCCTCTATCAATTGTTCTTAACAAATTCTACCTTGTTAGAGTGTGATCCATAGAAAATTGTTAACAAATCAACCCCTTACAAGATGTAAATACACATTCTGGAAATGATATCTACAATAATATAATACGAATTACCTTTTAAGATGTTAGTGGGACACCATTCTGCTACTACTCTTTCCTTCATGTTTAGTTAATTCCCTATTGTTAATTACTAGCATTAAATGTAAGATATTTTTGGCCCTAAGGGTAATTTTGTCAATTTCCTATAAAGTGAATAGTTATTAATTGTAATTTGGTTTTTAAATAAATTATCGATTAAGTTACATAATTTGATCCAGATAAAGATAATAAAGTGGCCCAATAAATGATCGAAATTAATGGGTCAAAGGTTGGGTAAAAATTGAATTCCTTTTAATGTAGACCTGGTCCATATCGGCCTTGTGATGGGGAAGCCCGATATGGAAGCTATATAAATATGTTAAGGTCTCCTATAGTTGCTCCTATCAATCGTAAGCATAAGGAATCTCTGACCCGTTAAGAGAGATTACGTATTAAGAAAATTGTAGAAATGACTAAACCACGTGCTGATGAATACTTTCCGTAAAGGTCCCAAGAGATTGGAGCTCATTTGGTGCCCGGAATCAACTTCGGAATCGGAGATGGAACCAAAATCAGGTATTCTGCATTCCTTCATTTTTAATCCTTTCATGACTGATCCTCGATATGTAATAAGGTATGTTCTATGAATTATCGTGGTATTAAAGCGGTTACGTGATTGGATTGCTGGAAATGATGGTTTTTCAGTTTTTATCTCGTATGGTTTTCCTCCATTTTTGATTCGTTTTTTAGTTTTTTTACGTATATAATTACATAGATGTGGTATTCATAAGGCTAGCTATAAAAAACGGGCCGAAAATGAACCAAACAGAGCAAAAAATGACATTATAGGTCATTAAATCGCCTCCGATGTCAAAGGACACAACAAACGTTGGTGCACGGCGCGTTCCTGGCCTGTTACGGTACTGCGAGAGAAGACTGTACTAGTGGCGCGTGCGATTTATTCTCCAATCGCGCACCACCATGTCTCACCAAGCAGAGCGGGACGTGTGTCGAGCATGCAACGCACCCATGGGACATAGCCCGCTCTCCCACGGGCGTAGGTATGCGGGCGCGTTCAGTGCACGCGCCCATCTGGATCAAACATGTGACACGCATATGCACACACACACGCTAGACGCATCTGGTGCTCGTCAACCTGCATAAGCGCCAGTGCCCAAGCACATTGACGTGGGTTGATGTGTCCGGCTCTGCTATGGTAACTTAAAAAAAACACAAAAATTTTAGATTTCCTGTAAGGGTGCCCCGGGGTGTTTTGAATCAATTTTCAGGTCCAGAAAATTTATAAAGTGAAAATTTCCATTTTTCTAGATTTATTACATTAGTAATAAATTAAAGTTTAACTCTAGAAAAAGGAATTAAGGTGTTCTGAATCTGATTTTAAGTGATTTTTCATGCTTTAGACATCACGTGAGGGAGATATTTTAAGTTTCGTATCTCGGGTCTCATGATTAGTGTTCGGGATTGCATGATAGTTAATCAAAAAAGGAATTAAGATATTCTGAAGCTATTTTTGAGTAAATTTTCATACAACGAACTTACCATAAGAGAGAGACATGAGATTCTTGTGTCTCAGGTAATTAGTTCAGTGTCCAGTAATGCACGATAGTCACTCTATTGAAAATTTTCTTTTACGAAAGTCTCAAATGAAGTTTTCAAAGAATGTCTTCAGCGCGAGTGTATGACAATGAGACTGTGCATTCGGGTTTTGCATTTATTGAAGTTACATTGTCATATGCCATATGCCCATAAAGACTATGAGGATAACATAAAGATGTATCCTTTGTGTTTGTGGACCTTTTGAGTGCTGATGAGACTATAGTCACCAAAGTGGCCTTTTAAGTCAGTATTTTGAATTGTTTTGCTTGCATGTTGGGGTTGTCTCTGATTTGATGTTTGGTCATTCTGCCCAAAGGTGTTGGCCTTACATAACATTTTAAGATGATCATAAAGGCATTGGATAGAGAAAAGTCATTGCTTGAATGATCTATTCGCCTACAGGTGGTAGTGTTATGAGAGTTGATGGTTTGTACTTTGATTGTTTTTATGTATGAAAGTCTAGTTGCATATATTATGCATTCAGCCCACAGGTGCTTCATAATATATGTGACCGGATTTTCAAAAAAGATACTATTTAATGGCCTTGAGTATCACTAATCTCCTGCATTTGTGCCGATCTAATCAAGGTTTCTTTACAGTCACCCATTTGATCAATAAAATCAGCGTCACCACTGAAACCCTGACTATTTCAATATGAAGAAGTGGACAGAGGATGTATTGAATGTTATGGAGGTAGCTGAGGCTGACATGGCCATACGGCAGGATAGGCCATCTCCACCTACATCCATGAGCTTGAAAGCTCATAAAGCAGCCTATGAAGCCCAGGATCGGTCTTATAGATTATGTCTTATAACCATTAGGAGATTGATACCTAACCATCTGCTTAGTGGACTTCTAGACACAGACATAGTGAAATAATTTTTGGTAATGTCTCCCTAAGGTACAAAGTCTCACCTGGTGTTGAGACAAGTGCCTTGATTAAAGAATTATTATCTATGAGGTATACGTGAGAAAAGGGAGAGTAAAGGAGTACATATTAAGAATGATTCATCTTTACAGTAGACTGAAGATGTTAAACATTTCTCTTCCTTATGTCTTTATTGTTCATCATACTCTGAATACAATCCCTTTAGAGTTTAGTAATCTAATGATGACATATTATTCACAGGATGAGGAATGAGACTTTAGTGCTTTGATTGCCAGTTTCGTTATTGAGGAGGAGAACTCAATTTTGCTACTCCTCCATCCTTCGAAGTAACTAAATGGAAGGCAAAGATGAAGCACACTAAGATTAAAGGAAGAAAGACTGAATCTTCTTCACATGCCGATGTTGGTAAATTTAATACTGGTAAAGGTCTGAAGGACATAAAGTAACCAGCAGTATAAGGCCTAGAGGGAAAGACTATGACTATCAAATGACTTCTTGGCTTGTCAATTTATGAATCTAATTTGTGATAGTCGCATTAAGTACTTAGTGGCTATATAGTGGAGTATCTGATCAAGATGCTTTCACAATGCAAGGGTTCATATCTAGGATAAAGCCAAATAAAAAAAGGAGGAATTGATGGTTGACAACAATGAAGAAGTGGAAGTAATATCTATAGGGAATGTATGTACTGAATCGTGTTACAAGGTTCATTTAGGTTTTTACACGTCACATTTTATATATGATTTGTGGATCAATTTTAGACAAAGAAGGTTGAAGTTTTATATTTAATGCTTCTGTTATATAGTTGTGTTTAATGCAAAACATAATGGTACAACTTTCTTGTTATATAGTTTGTATAGAATATGTCTTGCCTCGAATTAGATATATGCTTCTTCGTATCTTACTGAACAAGTCATAAAATGAAGGACCCTGATGAATGAAAAGTCATACATAGTGTGGCATAAAAGTTTAAGCCACATTTCCAGAGCTAGGGTTGAGAGATTGATTAAGGAAAGCATTCTCTCAATTCTAGATTATGATGATTTGGGAAGATGTGTTGACTATTATAGGAGTAAGTTGACTAATAAGGACATTAAGCTCATCTCATGCTTCTGACTTGTTGAGTCAGATACATAAAGATATCAGAAGACCTTATATAGTTGCATTATACAATTCAAAAGTATTCTAACATTTATCATGGTTATTCCCGTTACAGTTATATGTTCTTGCTTAAAGATTGAAGGTTGAGAACCAATTAGAAAAATTCATTCAGAGTGTTAGATTTGACCGTTGAGGAGAATATCATGGCAAACATGGTGTTTAAGGACTTGAAAATGTCCGTTTGCCAGATATTATTGGTTAGGATAGTGACTTGATTCACTATACCGGTAGTCTTAAGCAAAATGGTGTATTGTCGAAAGGCATAATAACACCCTAAAATACTTGAAAAACTCAATGCTGAACAAGACTAATCTACCCAATTATCTAGAAGTGTGAAAACCCAGCCTTACACACATTTGTGTATAGGGCTGCCCTACTGAGGTGGTATAATCCTTATAGAGAAAAATTGCATACTCATTGTGCTCATTGCTATTTAGTAAGATATCCTAATCACTCTAAAGGCTACAAATCTTACTGTAGAGGAGGGATCAAAATAGTGAAATCACTAACAACTATGTTTCTGGAATACGATGTCTATGATGATGGCGGGCCCTTTGACCCTTTGGATGATAACAGGGTGGATACTACAGTTATTTGTATCTGCCACTCATATACTTAGATTCGGTGGATCTAGATCTTTATACCATACTTGTACAGGAACAGGAACCCATACTTGTACACACAGAGGTTCCTAGGGGTACAAGATCTAATGTAGTTATGAAAATCCATCGGAGTGAGATGACCTGTTATCCCATCTGACTACATAGTCTATTAGGTGAACAGGAATATGATATTAGACATATTAAGAATTCAGTTACTTTTATAGAAGTTGTTTCTGTACCCAAAGCAGAATTGTGGTGGGTTGCAATGACTAATGAGATGCAAGTCACAAAGTATAGTAAGGTCTAGGAGCTAGTTGATTTTGTAGCAGAACTGTGAAACTGTCAGTTGTAAATAAAGTTTAAAACCTAAAGTATTTCAATATAAAGTTCAACAGTTTATAGACTAGCTCAATTACCTGATGGTTCACTCAGGGAGAAATATTGATTTTCTCTCATATCCTCGTAGGATACATTTTGAGTGATTAAGGCAATTATAGCTCATAACGATAAAGAGTTACATCATATAATTGTCAAAACTGCTTTCCTGAACAAAAACCTTTATAAAGTGGTCTATATGGTATAATCTGAAGGATTTGAGGATCCAGATGGAACTGACATAGTTTGCACGTTATGCAGATCAACATATGATTTACATCAAACCTCCCAAAAGTGAAACCTTACAATTGATGAGGTGACCTCTTTCATCTTCATGAAAAATAAAGTTAACAAGATGCTTGTATTATGAGGTCAGGGGGAACAAAACTATCTTCCTATTACTACATGAGGATGATATATTGTTCATGTCAAATTAATTGACCGTGTGATATAAAGTCAAGCAACTTTTGGTCAAGAACTTTGACATAAAGAACCTTCGCGTAGCATCTTTTGTCTTAGGTATTCAGATTCACCGGGACATATCGTAACACTCATTATACCTCTCACAGAATGCATACATTAAGTATATGTTACAAAGGTTTAATACGGTTAATGGTAAACCTGTTGTAGCAACTATCTCTCCTAGTGAAAGATAATCTTTGGCACAGTATCCAAAGAATAAAGTAAAGAGAAAGGTTATAATGAATGTTCCATGTTTTAGTACTGTTGATAGCCTAATGTATGCTCGACTATGTACTAGGCAGGACATTGCATTACTATTAACTGTTTAGTTAGTATCTGGTTAACCTAGATGTAAACCATTGAAATCCAGTCAAGCGAGTGTTGAGATAATTAAAGGGAATCAAGGATTATAAGTTGACATATACAAAAGTCAACAAACTAAATCTCGTAGGGAATTTAGATTCAAATTTAGCTATGTGTCCGGATGATGGAAAGTTCACTTAAGGTTACAATTTAAGTTTGCAGATGGTACAATGTTGTGGAAGAGTGTCAATAAGACACGAGTGATTTCCTCAGCCATGTATGTAAAGTGCATGCTATAGGTCTGCTTCACAAATAGTTTAGCTCAGAAATTTGATTTCTAAGTTGTTTGTGGTTGATTCAGTGGCTAAACCCATTTGGTTGTAATGTGATAATCAAGCTTTTGTGTTGTTTAATAATAACATTGAATATTACAGGGTCTTAGCATTTTTTAAATCAAATTCTTGATCATGAAGTAGTTGACATGAAGAGGTGACATTAAGATTTGGAGCATTTAAAGACTGAGGAACTAAAAGTTGATTCTTTAACTAAAGGACTTTGCCCATTTGTTTGAAATACAAGTATACAGTATGGGTGTTTTGAAGTCCTTAGACACTGTTAGTTAGGGGATCATTATGTTTGCTCCATGTACATTTGTACATTTTGATGTATTATAATGGTATGATGGTTCATTAATAAAGATGATCATTGTTTATCCTCAATAATATACGTTATCATACATTGTCATAATACGTATGGAAGCCTTAAGATTTGTGTTGATCTTAAGCATTTTAAAGGTCATTGGACATTTATAAAGATTGAACTTGAGCCTATATCATTAAACACATACAGTTTATACAAATATATCTTTAAAGTTTCACATGACATAGGGGGATATAAGTTTTTAATCCCTAAAAGGTTCTCTATTGTTGTTTAGCATTCAGTTGGAGAACATAAAAGTTTTCTCTAATGATGTTTAGCATATGGTGAGAGGAAACAAGTTCTCTTTAATGTTGTTTAGCATTCAGTGAAAGAAAACAAGATTTCTCTGATGCAGTTTAGCAATGCGGTTTGGCATAAAGTTAGAGAAATCAAGAGCTTCAGACGAAGATGATACATATTAGATCATAAAGGTATCATCGTAGTTTTCCATACTCCATTTTCCCATTCATATTAGGAGGTATTAGATATTCGTGATTGTATTGGATCTGTATCGCACATGACACATGTATCTGATACTTTTCGGTATCGAAAGCCTTGCAGAATAGAATGTTGGACTTTCATTATCTTTGGATCTAATGTTTTATTTTTAAACTTAGTCAACTAATACAGCATCATAGCTTAACCGAGTTTTTAAACTAGTTTTAAAGTTAAGTCAAAAATGCAATTAATAATTGTCCAAGGAGGAGATTGTAAGACATTTTTGCCCCTAAGGGCAATTTTGTCAATTTTCTATAAAGTGGATAGTTATTAATCGTAATTTAGTTTTTAAATAAATTATTAGTTAAGTTACGTAATTTGATCCAAATAAAGGAAATAAAGTGACCCAATAAATGATTTAAATTAATAGGTCAAAGTCTGGGTGGAAAATAGATCTCTTTTAGTGTGGACCTAGTCCATATCGACCTTGTGATGGGGAAGCCCGATATGAAAGTTATATAAATAGGTTAAGATTTTCTGCAGTTGCTCATATCAATTGTAAGCATAAGGAATCTCTGACTCGTTAAGAGAGCGTACGTATTGAGAAAACTGTAGAAAGACCTAAACTACGTGCCGGTGAATACTTTCTGTAAAGGTCCCAAGATATGATTAGAGCTCGTTTGGTGCTCAGAATTGGCTTCGGAATTAGAGATGAAATCGAAATCAGGTATTCTGCATTCTTTCATTTTTAATCCTTTCATGACCGATCCTGGATACGTAATAAGGTCTGTTCTACGTATTATATTAAAATGCCAATCTAGTTTCTACCAGACGTATTTCCTACTCCATACAATAGATTTGAAGAATTTAACTATTTACCATGAGTACTCCCCTGTGATTATTCTTGTGACAGCTGATTATGCTTTAAATTATCTCAAACTGAAGCACTAACAGCTAGTCAAGGCTTGGCCAGCAAGCAGTGAAGATTCTGTACCTTTTGGTTGATCAATACATTACTTCAATTTCCAAAAACAAGAAGAAAAAACTGTAGAACATCACATATTATTGGGGTACTTATGAAACAATGCGCGTAACAAATTAGCCAGGACAATTATTGATTCCTTAAAAATAAAAGGGATAGATTTATTGTGCAGGTTTCTTAGAAAGTGAATTAAAATCAATTATGATAGGTTGCATGTAAGAGAGGAACCACGTAAAGAACCGTTTTCATTCATGGCTTGCCAGAATTCCGTCGTCAATGCCAGAGGTGAAGACAGAGAGACGGACTGAGACCGTTCCACGGTTCCAGCACTAGCGCTTCCAAACGCAGAGATGGCAATGGCTCCAACAACTGATGGATTGTACTCGTAGTGAACAAGTCCCTTGGGAAAAACAAATATGTCTCCTCGCTGCAGGGTTTGGGTGTAAAGAGTGTTTTCAGCGTCTATAAGCCCAACTTCCAGAGGTCCAGGCAGAAGAAACAAAAGTTCAGCTGCTCGAGGATGGGTGTGAGGTGGGTTAAGCCCTCCAGATGGAGGGTAGTCGAGCACTGCATAAGAAACACTGCCCATTCAGAGCTGGAAACTCTGTCATGCTAGCTTTTGTTACTGTGAAGTTTGGAAATATTAAAGGAGCAGTTAAACTTCCACGTAGTCCAGTGTAGGTGAAGCAATTCCCATTGACTACACTGGTATTTGGTGCGACTATGAAGTCTGTGAGGACGTCAGGATCGCTAGCTAGAGCTATTTCGATGTTGAAATCTGTGAGGACGTCAGGATCGCTAGCTAGAGCTGTTTCGATGGTGAAAAGAGCAATTAGACATGTCAGCAGTAAGAGATCAGGTCTGAAATGATTGATGGCCATGTTTGATATTTAGTTGTAAGCAAGGGACCTGAATAGCCTGACAATTTCACTTGGGATGCATAGATGCCAACGTAGTCCTATATTGATACTCTTTTTGCCAAATGGAACTATGATTTCTATGTCTTGTCAGTTAGCATTCCTTCCTCTTTTTGATCATTGAACGGGCTTGTAATATGCGCAATATGTGGATTAGGTTCAATTTCTTTTAACAGAATATTCTGCAATTGTTTCTATTGTTACGTTTCACAGTCCATACATCGCTTTACAACTATGAGACCTTTTTGAGGTTTTCCTTAAAAGAATAGCGTATAACAGGGCGATGAGATATGAGCATCATCAGCAGAAATGGGTATATATATATATATATATATATATATCTCGAATTTAAACTTTCCTTTCTCCATTTCTAATAAAGAACGTACAATTATGGAACTTTAATAACCTAAATTCATAAGTAAAAGAATATATATTTGTAACAACAAGATCAAGTGTATATCATCGAGTTCGTTATGTGAAAAAAGAGAGTAGGTTTGATATGCTAATATTATACAAGAACTGAAAAGATATATTGGAGCTAAAGCTTATGATATCAACATATATAGGTATCCTGCCAACCATTATGTGACTTGGGAGGTGACTTAAGCTATTATCTTTTCGGAAGAGCACCTAAAACTTTTGTCATTAATAAACCAAATCCATGCTTAGATAGGTGGTGGTTGGTTCAAGAGCTATCCATAGATAAGAAAAGGTTCATTGCCTTGCATTGAGTGACTAATCTATAAGTTAGGTTGTGAACTGAGTTTACAAAATCCTTAGATGTTTTGTTGCGTAAGTCTTAGCAGACTGTTTTGACGACAGGTTTTTCTAGTTGTAATAGAGTTGACTTGGTTTTCCAAATAAATTAGAAGAGCAACCAAATTTGTTAGCAACAGTTGCGTTATTTACAATTCACCCAAACAGGCAAAGCCACAGCCTGGTTGAAAACGATCTGATAACAACAAAATTAGAGTTAAGAACAATATACTGTGTGCAAATATCTAATCAAAAGCTAAGGCTTAATGTTGAACAAGTTTTAAGGAATATCGCAAAGCCTGATGACAATTGGATCATCATCATCATAATAATAATAATAATCTCACTTGAGGAATATACCGTTGAGAATATAAACTTGTTTATTAGAGTCCAAGTTCATAATTAAGGTCCAAAACTACAAGTCCTCTACCTAGAATCTTCTAGTGTTTGATCATTTGGTTACTTAAATTATTGTTAGAAGGTTGGAGAAGAATGATGTGTATGGTTATTATAACTTTAGTGTATTTGTGTGGTGTAGAATGGTTTGTAAGTAGTATAAATACCCCTTTCTAGTTTGGTTTAAAAATCAAGAAGAAGTAAGAACTTCTAAGTGAGTGAAGAAGCAAAGTCGAGTGGGTTTTAGTATCTTAAGTGAGAGTATTCTTGTAATATTTTCTTGAGTTTGAATAAGAAGTTGTTAGTGTGAGTGTTTCATCTCTAACAAAGTGGTATCAAAGTTAGCTGGAAACTTATTTCAAAGTATACCCTATAATATATCAAATCGAAGCTCTCGACGCGACGAATCCAACGCTACTAGAATCACCCCGATCGGAGATCTAATGCGCGGCCGTATACCACCAGAATGTTGCTGCCAAAAAGCAAGTCAACTCACTGAGTTAAGCCGAGTTGGAGCCGAGTCCAGCCGAGTGGGAGCCGAGTTGACCAAGTCGTGAAGCTGGTTGGCCAAGTCGCTGACCTAGCTACTTGATTCATTTGACCAAGCCGTCAAAGCCAAAGTTAACTGAGCCGTCAAAGTCATTGACGTTGACCAGGTTAGGGTTGACTTTGACCATTGACCGAATTTTAAAATTTGACCAAGTCCTTCTTAAAGTTTTTTTGACGTTCTGGATCTGTCTGCGCAATCAAAATTTTCAAATTCTTGTTATAGTGAGCAATATGGCAAATGGTATTGCATTCTTCCAAGTTCGGACACTCAAAAACAACAATTATGACAACTGGTGTATCAAGATGAAGGCCCTCCTTAGAGTGCACGACGTTTGGGATATCATAGAGAACAGCTTTAGTGAGCCAGAAAATGAAGATGCTCTTACACAAAATCAAAAGTCAACATTGAAGGATTCAAGAAAGAGAGACAAGAATGCTCTCTACCTTATCTATCAAGCATTAGATGATGATGGCTTTGAAAAGATTTTCAGTGCAATCTCAGCCAAAGAAGCATGGGAGAAGTTACAAACCTCTTACAAAGGAGTTGAAAAGGTAAAGAAGGTTCCAAACATTAAGAGGTGAATTCGAATCCTTACACATGAAAGCATCTGAGTCTATTTTAGATTATTTCTCAAGAGTAGTTGTTGTTTCTAATCAATTGAAAAGAAATGGTGAAAAGTTAGAAGATATGAGAGTAATGGAGAAGATACTTTGTTCATTGGATCCCAAATTTGAGCACATCATGGTGACGATTGAAGAAACTAAAGACTTAGAAGCAATGACAATCGAGCAACTCTAAAAATCATTACAAGCATACGAAGAGAAGCATAAGAAGAAGCAAGGAATCACTGAGCAACTCCTCAAGCTGCAACTTAAGAATATGCATGAAAGCTAAGGCAGAAACCAACGTGGCCGAGGCAGAGGTAGAGGTCATGGACGAGGTGGAAGTCTCGGTCATGGACGAGGTTAGAATTACAATAACAACAATTCCAACAAAGGGGAAAGTTCAACACAAGGCTGAGGAAAAGGCAATCCGAACTCGAGAGTTAAAGAGAAGGCTAACTACGTGGAAGAGAAGACCGATGAGAAAGAAATTCTTCTTCTAGCGCGAAAGGAGACTAATGATGGCCAAACAAATTTCTGGTATCTTGACAGTGGTGCAAGCAATCACATGTGTGGAAGGAAATATATGTTCATAGAGTTAGACGAGTGGTAGGAGGAAATGTCTCATTTGGAGATGATTCCACAATAATAGTGTAAGGGATAGGTAACATTCTTATCAGTTTGAAAGACAGGAGACATCAATTTATTTCCAATGTCTACTCTGTGCCCAATATGAAAAGTAATATTTTAAGTTTAATACAATTGTTAGAGAAAGGTTATGATATTCATATGAAGGATTATAATCTTTCTACAAAAGATGATAAGAATAACTTCATTGCTAAAGTACCGATGTCAAAGAATAGAATGTTCCTGATCAACATACAAAGTGACATTGCAAAGTGTCTAAAAGCTTGCGACAAAGATGCATTATGTCTATGGCATCTTTGATTCGAGCATCTCAATTTTGGAGGACTGGAGCTGCTATCTAAGAAGGAGATGGTGAGGGGACTACCTTTCATTAACCATCCTGATCAATTTTGTGAAGGGTGTCTACTTAGGAAATAATTCAGAAAAAGTTTTCTAAAGGAGTCAGACTCAATAGCCAAGAAGCCACTCAAACTAATCTATATTGATGTGTGCGGTCTGATTAAGCCAAGCTCTCTCGAAAATAGTAATCATTTCCTTCTCTTCATAGATGATTTTTCAAGGAAAACGTGGGTGTATTTCTTGAAGCAAAAGTCAGAAGTTTTTGAGGTCTTCAATAAGTTTAAAGTTGCAGTGGAGAAAGAAAGTGGAAGAAAGATCAAAGTCATAAGATCCGATCGAGGAGGAGAATTTGCTTCCAAGGAGTTTCAAAATTTTTGTGAAGCAAATGGAATTCATTAACCCTTTACAGTTCTGAGAACCCCTAGCAAAACGGCGTAGCAGAAAGAAAGAACCAAACTATCCTCAACATAGCTCGAAGTATGCTCAAAAGCAAGAAATTGCCAAAGGAGTTTTGGGTAAAAGCGATAGAGTGTGCAGTCTACTTGCCAAACCGATCTCCAACGAGAAGTGTTTGGGGAAAGATACCGCAAGAAGCATGGAGTGGAAGAAAGCCTGACATTTCTCATTTGAGAGTTTTTGGAAGCATAGCACATGCTCATGTACCCAACGAAAGAAGAACCAAACTTGATGATAAAAGTGAAAGCTTCATCTTCATCGGCTAGGACACAAATTCGAAAGGTTACAAGCTTTACAATCCAAACAATAAGAATTTTATGATCAGTCGAGATGTGGTATTTGACGAAGAAGGATTATGGGATTTTGGATCTCATGCAAATGACTTCAATTTCTCTCCTCAATTTGAAGATGAACAAGCACTAATAAAGAAATCTGGAGTAGCTCAACAAGAGCCTACGACTCTACCACCTTCGCCAACATTAACTACCCATGGAGACGAGTCACTTTCATCATCTTCAAATGGGAGTCAAAGTGAAATAACTGCGCCACGTACACGAAGTCTTCGAGATCTCTATGAGATAACCGAACGACAAGATAATCTGACACTATTTTGTCTTTTTGCCAATTGTGAACCAATGAGTTTTCAAGAAGCTGCATAAGAGAAGAAGTGGAAAGATGCAATGGACAAAAAAATCAATGCCATTGAAAAGAATGACACATGGAAACTCGTTTCACTTCCCGAAGGGCATAAGGTAATAGGTGTCAAATGGGTATACAAAATAAAGCGAAATGCTAAAGGAGAGATTGAAAGTCACAAGGCGAGACTAGTTGCGCAAGGCTATAGTCAAAAGGTTGGAATTAACTATGATGAGGTATTTGCTCCTGTTGCTCGATTAGAGACTATTAGACTAATCATTTCTTTGGCAGCTCAAAATAAGTGAAAGATACATCAAATGGATGTTAAGTCTGCCTTCCTAAATAGAGTTATTGAAGAAGAAGTCCACATTCAGCAACCATCAGGCTACGAAGTCAAAGGCCACTAAGACAAGATGTTGAAGTTGAAGAAAGTTGTCTACGAGTTGAAGCAAGCACCAAAAGCATGGAATAACTGCATAAACAAGTACTTTCTTGAGAACAACTTCACCAAGTGTCCATCTGAACATGCTCTCTATGTCAAAATCAAAGATGGAGACATTCTGATTGTGTGCTGTGTGTGGAGGATCTCATTTTCATCGGAAGTAATCCAAAAATGTTTGATGAATTCAAGAAAGTAATGACCCGAGAATTTGAAATGACTGACATCAGACTAATGACATACTACTTTAGCATTGAAGTCAAGCAAAAGGAAAAAGGCATCTTCATCTCCCAAGAAAGCTACAAAAGGGAGATACTTAAGAAGGTCAAGATGGAGGATTGCAAGCAGATCAACACACCAGTTGAATGTGGAGTTAAGCTATCCAAGCATGAAGAAGGTGAACGCATGGATCTAACACTTTTCAAAAGTTTGGTTGGAAGTTTACGCTACTTGATTTGCACAAGGCTTGATATTTTTTACGCAGTCGGATTGGTTAGCCGCTACATGGAATCCCTAACAACCACTCATTTTAAAGCAGCAAAAAGAATTCTTCGTTATTTGAAAGGTACAATTGATCTTGGCTTAAGCTATTCAATTTCTAGTGATTATAAGCTTGTTGGATACAGCGATAGTGATTGGACTAGAGACGTTGATGATCGAAAGAGCACTACTTGATTGTGTTTTTTAAGGGAAATACTGCTTTCACATGGATGTCAAAGAAGCAACCAATTGTCACATTATCTACCTGTGAAGCAGAACTTGTAGCTACTACCTCGTGTGTTTATCATGCAATATGGCTAAGAAACTTATTAAAAAAATTTGTTGGCCCCCGTTATCAGAGTCCAACTCATACTCTTTCATGAAAGCTCTGATACCACATCTTAACTGTCGCGACCTTAAGTTCCGGAGTCCGACCTACATGCATGCAGAACATCATAATACGTGGGTGTGTCTCTCAAAGAGAACACCTTGACTATCATCGGATTATTTTCTTT
>JAOQMS010000005.1:36868066-36892085 GCA_027563885.1 Erythroxylum longipes | reverse complement strand
GACTTAATTAATCAACTCCAATAGAAGAACATAATTTATCCAACACAATTCACCAAAATCATTTAATTCATGCTTACCAAAGATTCGAGGTCTAACAGAATTAAACATGACATAAGAAGAACCAGCAGAGATTTGTGTCAAAAATAAATCGACATTAGCTTTGGCTAAAAATCCAGTTTTTCATGATCGAAGCAAGCATATCGATACTCGCTATTGCTACATAAGAGAGTGCATTACAAAGAAGGAAGTACATCTACAATATGTGAGATCCAATGATCAAATTGCAGATATCTTCACCAAGCCATTGAAGAAAAAAGACTTTATCAGATTGAGAAATGCACTTGGCATCATAAAACAAATTTTAGCGGGAGTGTTGAGAATATAAACTTGTTTATTGGAGTCCAAGTCCATAATTAAGGTCTAAAACTAGAAGCCTTCTACCTAGAATCTTTTAATGTTTGATCATTTTGGTTACTTAAATTATTGTTAGAAGGTTGGAGAAGAATGATGTGTATGGTTATTATAATTTTATATTACTGTATTTGTGTGGTGTAAGATAATTTGTAAGTAGTATAAATACCCTTTTCTAGTTTGGTTTAAGAATTAAAAAGAAGTAAGAACTTCTAAGTGAGTGAAGAAGCAAAGTTGACTGAGTTGTAGTATCTTGAGTGAGAGCATTCTTGTAATATTTTCTTGAGTTTGAATAAGAAGTTGTTTGTATGAGTGTTTCATCTCTAACATATACCACTGGATGTGTTTATTAAAAAGAGTCATCCGAAATCTAAGGAATTCAATACGCCTTGGCCGAAGACAATGCTACAACCATGTTTCTTCAACTTGGCCTGCCTTGGACTATATATTTTCCTCCTGTAACCATCTTGTGAGGATGGTAACGGTTCCCTTTAGGTTGATGCTGACATCCAATTTGTTCCGTTATCCTAGGATCCCAAAATTGGCTATGCTTGAGTAATCCGCCCTTTACCTGGCTGTCGAAATATTCTTTTATAGATGAATTCAAATGCCATGTATCCCTTAGTCTATACTAGGACAAATGGTTTTTCCTTTCACAAAACACACAAACACACACACAGAGATATATATATACAAGAAAATGCTTGATTTTACGATAAAAATAAAAATGAAAAATTCTGGGAAATAAAAGATTTCCAATGGAGGATCGTGACAAATTAGACAAATATCAAATACATAGTGCATGCCTCTCTTGATGAAACTTACTCTTAACCATTTTCTTTCAAGCATACATTTTATGAATTCTTTCATTCTGAGCTCGGATGATGATACAGTACATAATAGCCATGTACTTCGATATTATACAGAGTTGGAAAGCTTGTTAGACTTGTCTCGAATCGCACATACTTAATAGAATTGTGCTAATGATTGACCAAATCAATTTCATGTAGTTGGGCTCGCTTACAACCTTAGTAATCATATCAGCTACAACGAGTCATAATTTTCATTCAAAAACTTACATCTTATATAACTTTTTTGGAGCTTAAAACATGACATCTAAATTTCACTCAGTTAAAGGGTAATTTTTTAATTCAAAATTTATTATTTAAAGACTTTTTAATAGTTTTTATTGTGTTCATGGTTATTTTCATATTTTTCCATTATTAATTAAAAATTTTACTAATATTAAGAAATTTTTTTATATTTTTTATATTTTTTATAACACTCTTAATTATACGGTTGATAGTTACTATTTTATAAATACTTATGTTTTATACTTTTTTAAAAATATTATTGAATAAAAGTAAAGATTATTTTTATTGATTTTTTTTCCTTTTTCCACAATTAGGACTATCTCATGCTTCAATTTGACGAAGAGATTTAATTTCTTAAAAATTTAGCGCAAGTGTTAGCCTTATTTCACACTTATTTACCAAGTTTGATCAAGAGATTTGAGTTTATAATTACAGAATGAAACATTAACAAGTGATGAAGCAAATAAAAAAAACATCATGAAACTAACACTTGAAGAATTTTGGATACCTTAACATATGATGTGCATTGACAGTCTCAAAATAATTCTCAGTTCTATTATGCTTCCGTGAAAATGTCCCTCGACCATTATTTTGTTTAAACAGCCAGGGCAAAATCTACGTATATTTCAATGAAGGAAAAAGAACTCAAAAAGTGCCGATAGGGAGCAAAACAAACCAAAAAAAAAAAAAAAACGATGACAGCATATGATAAAATGGAACAATTAAGTATTTGTCACTCGTCGAGTTTTTCTTCAATGCATAAGATGCCAGCAGAAAAATTCCGGAACATCAAAGACCCCCGAAAGCTAGCCTATAAAATGAGCGATATCTCATGGCGAAAAAGGCAACAGCTGAGTTTGCTTTTAGATCAAGCGTAATTCATAAATTTCCAAGATGGCCTTGAGCACCATCCTGTACAACTTCCTTCTGAAATTGGCATTGACCTTCGCTTGTTTTAAAATAGCAGTATCAGGACATACTCTCTGCTTTCCTAGTTCCACCGAATGTCCCTATCCCTGTGAATGCCAGCTTCGTTACTTACACTGACATGATAGCTCTCGTGAATGCTAAACCACCTGCAAATTTCACAGTCACGAATGCAACTATGGCAGAATTCCTATGCGGTTTTACAGTTTCCAGCAGGCACTGAGAACCCCCCTCACACTCATCCCAGATCAGCAGAGCTTTTGTTCCTCTTGGAGGGTAGCTTAGAAGTGGGATTCGTCGACACATCCAACACGCTTTTTACGCAGACGCTTATCACTGGTGATATTTTCGTGTTCGCAAAAGGCCTGTTCACTTCCAATACAATAATGGTTCAAGTCCAGCCATAGCATTGTCTGCCTTCGGTAGTGCAAGTGCACGGATTGTCTCGCTTTCAAACACGTTTGCAACGAACACTGATGATGTTATATTAGCAAAGGCTTTCAAGACCGATGTTGCTACTATACAGTCAATCAGGGCTGGGCTAGGCACTAAGCAAGCGTGACATGAAATTCTCATATAATGATTGCAGTTTTACCGATCCCAATTTGGAGTATCAATAAGTGGTCAGCATGTTTGGTTTCAGTATTTGTATTGTTTGATTTTGGTTTCTATTTTTCAGACAGAAATAAAATTCTTGTTAATTATTAACATCAATATAATTATATTTATAGTTACCTACAATCAATTCCCTTACAAGCTAGTGACATTAAAACCACTCCCAATGAAGGTTGAATAATCATCAAACTTTAATGTTAAAGTTACGGGAAACTATAATCACAAGATTGAAACCGAATTACCATTCCATTTTTATACCGACTGTAAATATCTCACCTACCAACTCAAGCATCCATCAACAATTCCATCATCTTCTTATGAGATTTTCCCGATCACTATAACAAAGGAAGCATTTTTCGACATTTTTTAATGATGAAACGTCGCATTTGTCACTAAATCTTAAGTTTTAGTGACGAAACCAAAATGCGTTGCCCAAGGGAAAACGTTTAGTGACGTTCAAGTAAAATCGTCGCACAATCGAAACCAATGGGTGAAGATTTACAGTATTCGTCGCCAAATAGTATAATCGTGATGTAATCTGTAACCGTCACCATAACTTTACAAACAATTTACGATGATCTTCGTAAATGATCACTAAATGTTATGTATTTTGTGACGATATTACCAAACGTCACCAAAAGGTCAATATTTGGTGACGAAATTAATAATTTGTAGCGAAACATTATACATTCAGTGACGACTGCTATTAATCGTCGCTGAATATCAAACAGAAGAAAGGAGGAAGAAAAATGCAGCAGGGCACGATCGTGCATTTGCACCATCGCGACCCTTGCTAAAGAAGATGGTGCACGATCGCGAGTCTGTCGAAGAAGAAGAAAAGTCGCGATCGTGCACTTGCACGATCGTGACCCGAGAGGAAATGCAAAGGGCTTTTTTTTGAGTGATTTTCGAACTAATAGAGGCTAGGATGTTTCCATATGAAGTATTAAGGTTTAAATAAGTTCTTAAATGAATTTAATTGATGTTGAATGAAAGGATTAAAGTGAAAAAAATGGTATTAAGGATTAAAAGAATGTTTAGAAGGTGTTGTAAATTGTTTATAAAGAGTATTAAAGAAACATACCCGAGAAATTATCATTGAAAATGCATGATACATGATACATTCATAAATGTATTTATGACTGATTATTCTTATGAAAATGCACTCAGAAAATGCACATGAGTGATATATAAATGTATATGATCGCATATAGAGGAGCACATCGAGCGACCGCTTCCAGACATTGCTGAGACTTCAAGGTAATAAGCTAAAGGAAGCATTTGTGAGTTAACCTAGATGATCTTCCTAGGATTGATTGATTAATTCTGTTTAAATTCCAATTATTGAATTGTTTGTGATCTGTATGTGAATTCCGGACTTTAAAGGTCCGAGGAGTTTGATATTCGGGAATGTATTAGAAGTGTTATATTTGCATATGAAATTTGAATGATATCTGTTTGCAACTGATTTCTGAATACTCAACGAAAGTTGAATGCCAGACTGAGGTCCAATGAATATAAGATTCTATCTGTGCATCATAAGTGGATGCAATTCATGGCATATTCTATTATTTGATGCATTTCATAAAATACATGTTCAAATAAAGGTGATGTGATCAAAGTAGCCAGTTTGAAAGAGCTATAAGCTCATAATTCTGCATGTAGAGATTAGGTTTGATCCATTTAAGAGATTAGGTTTGATCCAGCATACCATTGTCATAGGATATGTACTTGAATATCCTCTGGATGTTCGGGTATGTACTCTATGGTAGTGGGATGCGACATAAGTGGTAGATATATTGTTTGGCAAATTATTACAGATATAATAATAAATAAACTTTAAAGCTGAGTTCAATTGATTGACTCGCTAACTGACAATGATATTTTTTTTTTTTGATTCCAAGTAACATGAGAGTCGGTAAAGGTAAATGAGTCCTGGATGTTTGGATTCCCCAGAAGGGCCTTGCACGTTCAAATGCACTAATTGAAACAATAATAGTTGTTCGCTCAACAATAGGATTTTTTACACCTTCTTGCAACAACATTTCTGCTATAGCTAACTGAAATGAGGATGGAGTGAATAAGTAGCTAGATTTAGTACCTAAAACATAAACAATATAGAAGTTAGATATTGTCATTTTAGTAAACCGTTAAATGAACTGAAATTGGAGTGACATGCATACATTCATGAGCAGACGAAGTATTCAGAATTGACGAATTTTCCCGATCAACCGATTTTTCTAATCCTTTACGGAGTGTTATGAAATTGCTCCTGCCTTTATATGCATACATGTCACCTTTGAGATTGAAGGCAGCTTAAAACAATATGTAGTATAAACTATCAAATGTGAATATATAATAGCTTCATAAAAGGAAATGAGATGTACATAATAAGGAAAGTGACGTTGTTCGGATGATACTAAACACCTTGAAGTAGAAGATCCGCCATGGAAGGCAAACGATGATTAGTATATAAACTGGAGATTTCTTTTTCAGTGTTGGTTTGTTGAGTAGGGAAAATTTTGCCACATTCCTCCCAACGGTATGAATTTTGGCCATCCGGAACTAGTCTCCATATCGACATTCCTTCATGTGATTAACTACTTCTAACGTCAGTGGGAAGATAGACATAAAGAAATAACAAAGATAGACAGTAAATCATCTTCGAAACATAACCATAAACATAACTCATACACCAAATGCATAATTAAAAACTCACAATAAACACCTAAAGGGTTTTAGTGAATAATTACAATAAGCATGAAGTTACATGAGGTATAAGTACTAAACAATGCAACTTTTCCGATGATCGAGCCCTCTAAATTAGGACAATAACACACAAAAGAGTCGCAGTCTACCTATTTTGAATTTTCTAAGAAAATGCCCCTATGCTTTATAAGACTAGAGGAAAGCCCAAACTCACAAATGGCAAGCAGGATGCATTTACATAAGTTCCTCAGTACGCAAAATCTAGAAACAAGTTAAGAAGATTAAGTAACAGTGAGGTCAACAAAACCGATAAGACTCCGAAAACTAACTTAGCATAATCCAAACTGTCCAACGATAATGTCCAAATAATTATACACGAAGAAATAACATGAAAATTATAAAACATCATATACAAAAGACAAAGAAATCAACTTTAGCACTGAAAAAAAACGTGTGTACATATCCACACAAAGAACGTCCAGATCTACCATAGAAGGATAAAAATCACAACTCTTTTATTTAATAATGGTAAAATATTTGTTTTCTTTGAAAACGTTGTCTTAAGAGCCAAATGTAAACATCACAGAACTAGTACGTAAAAGTAGACTAAAACTTGTGACAAACCAAGATTGATAAACAAAGACCCGATCTCGTCAATTAAAGATGTAGAAGAGCTTGATAATAGGACATTAAAAATACAACAAATAGTAAAAAAAGAAGTGACAGAAATACAAACCTTGTTTTGATGACTCGATAAAATGACTTTGATATGTGAGTAAGGCATCGACAATCGATGGTATGTAGGAGAGGCTTTTGGATTTTAGAAGATTGCTTGAACGAGAATGTTAAGAAGGCTTTTATGTTGTGTGAATTTTAAAACCTAATACAAAATGACGTCGTTTATATAGTTTAGGTAAACAATGTCGTTTATTGTTTTCTATAGTTGTTTGGAAGTAGTCTTAATTAATTTGCTACAATTTGTTGTATTTAGTCGACAATTGTCATATGGAGCGGCTAATACATAGTTCGTCGCTAAAGGTGACGGGTTCATAAATGATTTTTAATAAATTTATTTTCCTATTCTAAATAAAACATAGTTTGAATTAAAAATTAAATGATTCATTTGAAAACTATTTGGAAATTAATAGGTTGACCGTTGAAATCAAATAACATTGTCTTAAAATTATAAATTTTCATTAATATAATTTCAAAAAACTTATTTGAATAAATAAACATTGTAACACTTAAAATTAATATACGAACACATTGTAATATAATTATACAACTATTTGTAATAAATTATATTTAAAGATTAGTCATTCCCAAAAATTAAGTAAATCAAGAACAATTACATATATAATTGAGAAGATTAATTTTCTTTTTTTAATTGGTAATAGGAAATATATGTTAATTAATTAAGAAGAAAAGGGTTGGGTATATTTTACGACGTTTATAATTATTCATAGCGAATATATTAAGATTAGGTGACACTTTAAGAAATTAGTAGCCAAATGTTGTATATTTTACGACGCCATAGGTGTTTCATAGCCAAAGCGTGTCGTTTGGAGAAGAATATTGGTATCGTCGCAAAATGTGGCCTATCAGAATAATATAACTACATTTTTTGCCTTTTTCCAAACCTATTGGTGACGATGATTATATATCGTAACTAAACATTTGCATTTGACGACGATTCGTGGGTTCGTCGCTGAATGTTGCAACGTTAAAAAATACCACTTCAATTTTTTTCAGACCCGCCAGCCTTCCCTTCCTTCTTCATCATGCGCGTCTCTGTTTTCTCTGAAACAATCTTGAAGCTTGCTATCGTTTCTTCACCGCATCCCTCTCCCATTCTTGTCGATTTTCTGTCTCTATCTTCGGTTGTTTTCTGTTCTTCACCGCATATGGTAAGTTTTCTTTCATTTTTTCTACGTTTGGTTGTGAATGTGTTAATGTCCCGAATAATGAATGTGTGTTGTTGTCTTCGAATTTTGAGTTCTTTCCATGAATTGAACACATATATTTTTGGGTTTTTGTTGCATTGTGTTAGGGATGCTGAAGAAAGGGTTAAGAATGAATAAATGAATGGTTGAATTTGGGTGTGTTTTATGTTGTGCTCAAAAGGTGTTTGATGAAAGTAAGAAAACAATATATTATTTGAAAAAACCTATTGACATTCCTTACCAATACAACATCATTTTGTTGGACATTTTTCTGAAAGTAAGAAAACAATATATTATTTTAGTTGTAAAAGAAAAATAATTAACACGTTGCTAAACCAGTATGAATTAATGCACATTAAAAACAAAAATATCAATCATAAATTGGACTCCTGAAAGTCAAATACAATACAAAATTGATAACAATTTGGCTCTTAGGCGTAACAATTGGTTTTGAGAATTAGTTAAGAAAGTTACTACTTATTAATTTAATAACTATGTGGAATGAGAAAAATGACATTAATTCAATTTTATTTAATAATTTTCAATTTATTTATAATAGAATTTGTTGTTCACCAATTCCATGGCCATACTGTTTTGCAGATTCTGGGTTTCTCTTTTTGCTTGGAGTCAACAATCCCATACAACTATACATCTTCGGTTATGCAAATGACTAGTAACCTTTATTATTTTATATATCAGTTTTCGTTCCATTTTGTTTTATATTGTTTACTTAATTGCTGCGTATGAACTAGAATAACGTTGTTGATGACATGAAATATTAAACATAGGTTTTTTTAAACCTAATATAAAACAGAAAATGCATGTTATAACTCTATTATCTTCTTATATTTTATAGCTAAATGGATAAGAGTTGGATGTCTTATCGAAAATGGTAAGTTGAATACATAGAAGGAGTTAAGAGTTTCAAGCAATTTGTAAAGGGTCAAATGGGTGATGATTGTAGTTTTCGTTGTCCATGCATTAATTACTTAAATGTGGAAATCTAAAGTCAAGATGTGGTATATAATCACTTGCTTATCCGAGGCATAGACAGATTCTATAGTCCATGGCTTTATCATAGTGAGTGTAAGGAAACAAGTTGTAGTAGAAGTGCCGGTACATCTTATGATGGGAGTTACAATAATGATGTTGATGATTATGATGTGAATGATGATGGTGATGATGGGATTGATGAGATGTTAGACGATTGTCAGAATTATATGGAGACTATGAATGAAACGGGAATGCCTAACATTATTAGTTGTATGATCGAAGATAATTTTAGGAAGTTATTGAAAGTTGCTCAAGAACAATTATATCCGGGGTGCTCTAATTTTTCTCAACTCTCATTTGTTATGAAGTTGATGCATTTGAAGGTTTATAATAAATGGAGTAACAAGTCATTTGACATGCTAATTGACTTACTAAATGATGCATTACCTAAGGGACATAACTTACCGAAATTTTACTATGATGCGAAGAAACTGTTAAGGGACCTTGGATTGGGATATATTTCAATTCATGCTTGTAAGTATGACTGTGTTCTTTATTGGAAGGAAAGTAAAGAACTTCAGAAGTGTCCTCTTTGTGGTACATCAAGGTGGTGGGTGGATGATAGGAGAGGGAAAAAGATATCGATGAAAATTGTTCGATACTTTCCTATTAAGCCACTATTACAAAGGCTGTTTATGTCAACAAAAACAGTCATAGATATGAGATGGCATAAAGAGAAATGCATTGATGATAACATTATGTGTCATCCAGCTGAATCAATGGCATGTAAATAGCTTGATAGAAAGTTCCCATGGTTTGGACAAGATTGTCGTAATGTTCGACTTGGATTGGCCTCAGACGGATTTAATCCTTTCGGGAATATAAGTAATCATATAGCATGTGGCCGGTGATTCTAGTCCCATATAATTTACCTCCATGAAAGTATATGAAGGAGGCTTTTATGTTGTTGTCTTTTCTTATTCCAGGATATTCAACAAAGATACGAAGTAAAATATATTATACGAATCATCGTCGTTATTTGGAACATGGGCATAGATGGAGAAGAAGTAAACAGTTTAATGGCACAGTTGAGTTGGGTGAAGCTTCGATACAGTTGTCGGGTGATGACATTGTTTACCAGCTGTTACATTTGGGTGACATTACCCCTGGCAAACACCCAAGTAATAGAAAGCGTAAGAGAAATAATATTGAACTGAATTGAACTAAAAAAAGCATATTTTTCAGCTTGCCATATTGGAAGGAGTTATTATTGAGGCACAATCTTGATGTCATGCATATTGAGAAGAATGTTTGTAAGGCCATTTCAGGGATTGTTATGGGAATTGATGGGAAATCCAGAGACACTATTAAAGCTAGACTAGACTTGGAAGACATGAATATTAGAAAAGATTTGCATTTAAGAAGAAGAGATAATGGATCATACTTTATTCCCCCTGCTTGTTACAACATATCAAAAAGTGAGAAATAAGCATTCTATTAATTCCTTCAATCAGTCAAATTTCCTGATAGGTATGCATCTAATATAAGTCGTCTTGTGAATGTTAAAGAGGGAAAAGTTTCAAGGTTGAAAAGTCATGATTGTCATGTACTTTTGCAACGGCTACTTCCTATTGGAATATGTGGGTGTTTGTTGAAGGATGTGTCCTTACTTTGGGTAACTCGGTTTTTAGGCAATTATATTGCAAGACACTTAAAGTTTAAGAGCTTGATAATTCGGAGAAAGATATAGCATTGATTCTGTGTAATCTTGAACTATTATTCCCCCCATCGTTTTTTGATGTTATGGTCCATTTGGCAATTCACTTACCATATGAAGCAAAACTTGTTGGACCGGTTCAATTTCAATGGATGTTTCCGATTGAAAGGTAATTCATATTAAATTGAGCAAGTTTTTCCTATGTTATTTGTTTGTAACAATTCGTAAGTTATTAACTATTTATGTTCAGGTTTTTATGCTCTCTTAAGAATTATGTACGTAATAGAGCTTGACCAGAGGGGTTTATTAAAGAGGCTTATATAGCAAATGAATGCTTAACTTATTGTTTAATGTACTTAACTGATGTGAAGATGAGATTTAATAGACCAGAACATAACTTTGATTTCAATGACGATGGTGGGTTATTTATTTTCTTCCAAAAAGTTAGGCCATTTGGTGCAGGTAAATATGTCGAGTTAAGTAAGGATGAATTAAAATTGCCCATTGGTATATTTTGAACAATTGCGAGAATGTCGATACATACATGGAGTATGTATATTCCTTTTTATTTAAACAATCATATTACAATTTCCTTCATTAACTATGAGATCTTACTATTTTTTTCCAATACAGAGCACAAGGCTACAATTCGAAACAAAGGGATGGTTAATGTTAAAGAAAGACATAGGCAGAAGTTTGTATCATAGTTTAGAAATCGAGTAAGTTGTTATATTAATTACAAATTATGAAAATATGAGAATATGATGAGATCCTCATATTTATTTTCAATTTGTCGTACAAATGATACGGTTACATAACCGTAACGTGCAAGAAGTGACAACAACATTATATAGTTTGGCATGTGGGCCGCATATCTTTGGGAAGAAATACTCAAGTTGCATTGTTAATGGGGTGCAATATCACATAGAAGATCAAGATAGTCGAGTTAAAAGTCAAAATAGTTGGATTGTCATTGAAGGATGTCATAACGACGAAATTGTTGACTTCTACGGTGTTATATATGAAATTATAGAGTTGCATTACATCAAGGATAAGAAGTTTTTCTACTTAAATGCAAATGGTTTGATCTAACTGACATGAGAGTGAACGGACATATTACTAGCATAAATGTTAGTAAGACATGGTAGGATAATGATCCTTTTGTCCTTGCAACTCAATCCAAACAAGTTTTCTACATTAATGATACTGTGTTGGGTTGTAATTAGAAGGTTGTTCAAAAGTTTCAACAAAGGAATGTATTTTATTTTTATAAAAGGGATATTGGTGAATTGGATGAAAATGTTGATACAGTTTATCAAGATATTGGATTGGAGATCAATAATGAAGGTATTCCAGTAGAAGATATAGATATATCATCATCCCATAGGAGAGATGTCGAGCCCAACATAGTTCAACTGGATAAAGTCCAACCCCATCTTATCTTACAAACAGATGAAGACTATACTCAGGATGACTTCAATGACAATGACGATACTTTGCTGGAATATATTAGTGACGAAGAATCTCTCAATAATGTACTTAATGATGATGATTTTCTTCATCTTGATCATGATTAATGAATGTAAGTTTCATTGTTTGTATTGTTTCAAATGTTAATAAGATAATTGCTTTATGTTGTTAATGTTTTAGTTATATTAATTAAGCATAGTTTTAATGTTTCACAAAATTTTAATTTTATTTTGCAATTACAATTATACGTTATGTTCTTAATTTGTTTTACAAAGGTTCATTATAATGGGACCTGGGTGAAATAAAGGAAAGAGGGTGGTCACAACAGATGAAGTTTATCCCATAAAACAACCAGCAATTCCATCAACAAATGAGGGAAGTCACCAACAACAACCTTTACTAACATCGTCTGATGGTCATGAGGGATCTTCAGGTATGTTTCTTATAACCAAACATATTTACATTATGCTCTGATTACATGTTTAGTGTGTTTTTATCATTATTTTTTTTCCAGGTTTCAATACTGGCCTAAGAAAACAAGGTAGAAGTAAGACAAAAGGAGTTGAGTTGCAACGAATGAATGTTGTAATGAATTCCAAGTTGTCAGTAACGATTGACCCAACGCAAGGGCACCCAGTGGATAAGATCCAAGTTGCAAAGTTGGACAGTGAGTTGGGCGTTGTTGTTCGGAATGAGTTTCCTTGCCTTCAATAAGTTAGGCAGTTGAAGGAAGACAACTTACTGCAAAATGCTTTGGATAAAGTTTCGGTAATATTTCTATTCATTTCATTATAAGTATTGCAATTTTACTTAATTAAATTAATAACTTATCTAATACGTGTTTTTACAGATGAAGCTCAATATTGTTGATATCGACACGCCTGAAGTTTGAAGCAGTTTTAGTTCACTGTTCAAATAAATGATGAAGAATCACCGATATCAACTTTATAAATATTATCAGTCTTTTCCTTCCGATGAAGAGGCAAGGAGATATGTGCCGAAACAAGAGACTAAAGAAAGTTGAAATAAATTGTGTGATTATTAGGCTTCAGCGAAGGTTCAGGTTTGTTTTTGTCCTCTTCATATTTCCTTCCATTAATTATGTTTATAGATCTCATAACTACTTCACTTAATTTAGGAAAAGTGTTCAATTTATTATTCTATTTTTTAATACAATAAATTCTAATTGGTTATATTTTTGTAATTCATATTATAGAATCAAATAGAACTCCAAGGGCAAGAGTGTGATAGGATCACACTGTACAAGCACACACACTACAAGGAAAGTCAAGGCTGGACGTCTGAAGAGTCACAAAGTAATTATATAAGTACAAATAAACTAATATTACAATTTATTTTTCTATATAATATTAACTAATAATTTTTTAGTTAACTTGATTTTCTACTTGTCATTGTAGGACAAGATGTAGAAGTTGTTGCAGACGTCATTGGCTGAGAAAAATTAGCCTAATGTCGATGACATTTGCAACAATGTCCTTGGTACACAATCGGGCTATATCAAAGGTTTTGGATATGGACCTAAGCCTGTTGGTACCTCTTCATCACGACCAGCATATGTGACGGTGCTTCAAGAGGAGAACCAGGCATTGAAGACAAAATTATAATGTACAAAAGATAAGTTAAATCGTGGATTAAAAAAAGTTAGCAAGCTTAAAAAAATAGTTAAACAAATGCTAGGTTTTGTATATGTTAGTAGTAGTGACTCAGATGCAGACTCTTAGTTTGTAAATAATATGTAAATATTGTTTTATATACAATGGATTCCATTTTATATGTTTATTTTGTTTCAATTTATTATTATTTACAAAATATGTCACTAACAAGTCTTAAAATTTGTAACAAATTAAAATAAATTCGTTTTTAACAATTATAATAATTATTAATTTTAAAATCAAAATTTGTTACTAAATATTAGCTATCAAAAAATTTTGTCACAAAAGACTTTAAAATTGTAACAAATTAAAATAAATTCATTTTTAACAATTATAATAATTATTAAATTAAAAGTTAAAATTTGTCACTAAATACTATTAGCTAACAAATAACTTCGTCACAAAAATTAATTAACTACATATAAATAACGTCAGTAATAAGGTTTTGCTACAATCACGTTTTCGTAGCTAAAATGTTTTTGCTACCAAAACACAATCGTCACAAATTCCTACTACCAACCAAAGTCTAATTTGTCACAAAAAGTTTTTACCTACGTTTATAGAAATATCTCTAAAAATATTTCCCTACAATAAAAACTTAGTAGCTAAAAGGATTTTGCTACCAAAATAAAATCGTCACTAAATATAAATACCTACGAATACAATTTCGTGGAAAAAACTTTTATATACAAAACAGAAACATCGCACAAAACCTTGTACGGCGTTCCTCCTTACTGTCGGTAATAATTTTTATCGATGAATTATTTTTGTTGCAAACAAGTTTTGGCGACAAATTACACAAAATGTTGCGGATGTTGTTTTGCTATTAGGATTCGACGACGATTTGGGCAACCACACGAAATCGTTGCAAATTAATATTTATGACAATTTCTCCTTTTTTTAGTGATGTTTATTTTCATCGTGAAAGAACCTGTTTGTTGTAGTGAACAGTAGTTTGTGTTTGTAAGTGTTCATATTTAAAGTAATAGTGAAATGTTCATGCAGGATTATGAGCAATGTAAAGACTACTTATATTGATGCTTTCTCATGATGTGGGTTTTGAAGGGCTTGTATAATTAAAAGATTATATGAGGAGGATGTCGTTCGATTCTTTAGTTAAATTCTACATTTGTTCTTTTTTTCTAATAGTTAAAATTTTAACTTAAATAACTTATTAGATAGGTTGATGATATTAATAAGTTCAAGTGGCAAGGAATTAAAAATGAACAACAAGATTTTATTGTGCACAAAATGTACTCAAGCTTACACTTAGTATTTTCCTCACAAACAACTCATACCTCACTACTTGCTAACTCTAGCATTGCTCACTTGAGCACTCAAGACTACACAACTTCCTTGAGCTTACTCTACACAACTGCTTGCCTTCACTTTCAAGTATACAGTTGCACAATTGATCACTTATTTGTAGGTGTCTCCACGAACCTTCAATGTTGGTTAAGCAAGGAGACAATATTTTATTTATTTTGACTTTCCAAGAAAGCATTCTTGATAAATCTCCTGGATTCTAGAAAATCATAAACAATAAGAGAATTCAATACAAATGTAAATAATTCTAGAAATTGGAAGAGAGAGATAGTTGGTGTTCTCTCTTAACACTCCCCCTCAACGACCGCTCTCTCTCATTGTTTCTTGAGTTGTCATGCCAAGCTCCCTCAGAAATTCTTCAAATTTTGCTCCACTAAGGACCTTGGTAATTATGTTTTCAACTTGTTCTCTGGTCTTCATGTACTTCATCTCAATTTCTCCACATAACACCTTTCCATATATAAATTGACAATGAACTTCAACATGCTTCGTCCTCGCATGGAATATCATATTCTCTGTAGACATATTGCTTATTAGTTGTCACAATATAGCTTCACTGCATTATTTACTGGTTAGTGAAGATCCTTCAATAGCTATAGTAGCCAAGTACCTCTTAAGCTGCCATTGTTACCGATCGATATTCAGCTTCAGTGCTTGACAATGAGAATGTTGGTTGTCTCTTACTACACTATGAGACAACTCTCAAACCAAGACTAAATGCATATCCAGTAGTTGATCAGCGTGTATCGTGATCACCAGTATAATCAGCATCACAATACCCTGTCACTTCACAAGCATCTGTCTTCTTGTATAATAAGCCATAGTCTATAGTGTTTTTTACGTACCTCAATATTCTTTTCACCACTTCTAGAAGAGGTTTCTTAGGTTTTGCATGAATCGACTTACTACTCCAATTGTTTATGAGATATCTGGCCTTGTTAATGTTAGATAGATTAAACTACCCACAAGTTGTCAATACATTGTCACATCTTCAAGGTCCTTTCCTTTTGTTGAGCATAATCAGGTATTTACCTTAATCGGCGTTGAGATTGGCTTGCAATTAAGCATGCCATATTTCTGTAGAAGTTCCTTGGCATACTTCTGTTGACATAGGAATATCCCATTATTTAATTTTTCTATCTCCAAGCTAAGGAAATATTTCAATTCTCTAAGCTCCTTCATCTGGAAACGGACTAAGAGGTTTTATCTGATCCTTTTAATCTCTTATTCATGATCTCCAGCAACAATGAGATCATCCACGTACACAAGTATTATGGCTAGCTTCCCTTCTTGAACCTTGACAAATAAGCTTGAATCTACTGGTGCCACTAAATATCCACTTTGTACTGGAAATTCTGCAATCTTGCCATAACATGCTCATGGTGCTTGTTTAGTCTATAGAGCACCTTCTTGAGCTTGCACACGTACTCTGAGTGTGCCTTGTTCTTAAACCCTTTTGGTTGTTACATGTATATATCCCAATCGAGCTGTCCATGTAGGAAAGCATTCTTAACATCCATTTTCCACAACTTCTAGGATTTACTTGTTGCAAGGACGAGAAAGACCAGTACTGTGGTAATCTTTGCCACTGGACTGAATGTCTCATCATAATCAATCCATATTTTTGTGTGAAACCTCAAGCTACCAAATGAGACTTATACCTGTCAATCGATCCATCAGGCTTAGTTTTTAATTTGTACACCCATTTATAAGAAATGGCATGTACATTCTTCAACTTCGACATTAAGTCCCACATCTCATTTTGCTTTAGTGCCTGGATTTCTTCTTCCATTGCTTTTCTCCATTCTTTACTCTGGAACACTTCCTGTCAGGCTCTTTCACATTGTTCTCAACCAAGGCTGCATTCTCGTACCTCAAATTAGACCTTCGTTATTTGGTTGATCTTCAGAGTTATGGCTTCGAGTCCTCCTCTTTATCTTCTTCCTCATATTGACTTAACTGCTGTTCTTTTAGAGTTTTATGCACTCCAGTCTTCCAAGGACTTGTGACCTTTCTTTATTTGATAATGTTTTATCTTTTTATTTATCTATTGTAGGAGAAGACTCTCCCTCTTGTTCTTCTAACTTCTCCTCAACTTCTTCCTCAATCTCCTTTATGTTTGGCAGTTTCTCGGATTGAGATGACCACTATAATGATGCTTCATCAAATACAACATTTCTAGATGTATAACATCGATCTATGTTTGGATCACAACAGATCCAACCTTTTCCTCAAGTATCATATCCTACAAAAATTCATCAAATTGTCTTCATATCAAACTTGCTTCTCAAATGGTCAAGTACAAATACATAGCACACACACCCAAATACTTGAAAATGGGACACTGCGAGCTTCTTTTTCCATAACTTCTCATGAGGTGAGATAAAGCCATGTTTTGCTTGAGGCAATCAATCAGTGATGTATGTCGTTGTCCTCATGCACTCAGCGTAAAAATGTGCTAGTAAATTCTTGGCGTGGAACATGCTTCTACATGTCTCTGCAAGATGTCACTTCTTCCTTTCTGCAACTACATTTTGCTACGGAGTGCTTGAACATGTTAACTGCCGACGTATCTTGTTTTGCTTTAAGAATTTTGTGAATTTTTTGGAGGTGTAATCCCCTTCATTAACTATTCGTAAGCATTATATCTGACAACCTACTTCATTTTCTATTTTCTCCTTAAACGTCTTAGACTTGCTTAATGCTTCATATTTTTCTTTCATAAAATTGACCCACCATATTGAGAGTAATTATCGATAAAAGTTATCATGCATCGAAAACCACTTATCGATGACTGTTTCACCAGGCCAAAGACGTCTAAGAGTACTAGCTCTAGAGGTGCCTTGGTTCTAAATTTTGACTTCTTGTGTGGAAATTGATGGTTTTTTCCAAACTGGCATCCGGCACACACCATGTCATCGCATACCTCTAACTGTGGTAGACCTTTAAGCATTGCCTTTTTCATCATCACTTTTAGTTTAGTGTAGCTTACGTGCCCGAACTGTGCATGCCATAAATCTGGTGTCTCGTTCTTTCTCTTTCTGATCTTGTCTATGTATGTCATTTTTGCTAATATCACGTAAACAAACTCTAATATTTGCCTCTGCATAAATGGTTCGCCTATTGGCTTACGAAACACCTTCACGTCATCTGGACCAAACATCACACAGTTTCTTGCCTTTGTTAACTGTGACATTGACATGAGATTCTTTTTCATCCTGAGCACATACAACACATTGTGTAGCTCAACTTTGGTAGAGCTGAGTACCACAACCTTATCGATGTGTGTGATTGGTAATCTAGAGTTATTAGAAGTCACCACAACACATCTCCCTTTGTATTCTTCCATGCTTTGAAACTTTCCTTTGTCTCTTGTCATATGATTTGAGCATCCAGAATCAACTATCCAATCACTATTGTAGTTGATAAGCTTATCACTTACCACTTACCACTGTCAAAGCGTGGTCCACCTTTATTTCTTCAATCTCTTCCTCTTCTATTACAACAGAGGCCTGAAAGTCCCATTCATCATCACTTTCTCGAGTCATGGTGGATGTGACAGCATTTCCTTTGAATTTCTTGTGCCAGCGGTCTCCGGAAAAATGTCCTTTCTTCTCACAGTTGTAACATTTGCCGTTTTGAGGCCAATTCCTTAAGTTATTGTCATCTTGTTTTGTCACAGTTCCCCTTTATTGAGTGCACTTCTCAGAGCATCCACCTTGCCTAGCCACATCTCCCCTTGTTCTTCTCTTTAGTTGTTCTTCTCTTACTGAAGAGAGCCTTCTCTTCTTCCTTTATAGAAACTTCGTACATTGGCTTGTTCAAGACTTCCTCATTAGCTAATATATTTTCTAACCCGTTAAGAGTTGGTTGTCTACTCCACCCTTGAATTGATGTCATAAGGGGATTAAATTCTCACCTTAATCTCCAAGTTATTATTTTCCGCATTTTTACTTCATCAATAGGGCGAATCAGATCTAATTTTGAAAATTTTCACATAAAGATTTAACTTTTGTAAAATATTAACTTACCGTCATTTCGCCCTGCGAGATGTCTATTAGCCCATTTTCAAGTCGCTGCAGTTTGGCCTCGTTAGTTTTTGCAAACCTATTTGCTAAAGCATCTCATGCTTCTTTTGGTGTACCTGCATCTTTAATTCTATCCAAAATTTAGCTTTCTACTATTAAGGATAAAATGGATAGAGCCTTACCAGCCTTCATATCCCATTTATTGTAGTCTTCTTCCTTTTCCTTCGAAGGTGGTGTTGTCTGGTTCCCTTCTATAAGCTCCCATAAGCCTTGTCCTCTCAAATAAAATTTGAGACAAATACTCCAATCATGGTAGTTGTTCCTATTCAACTTCTTAATATTACTAGTGTTGACGAAGTCTTCCATTGTGATTTGGTGATGCTCAACACTTTAACTAAGCTTGATCGCTTCACAATCCCTAACTGTGCATCGACAGAATCTCCATTTACCACAATCACGATTGGTTGACTTGAACACAATCCCTGATCGTATCTTCTACGATCATGAGAAATTAGGGAAACCTAGCTCTGATACCACTTATTAACAAGTTTAAGTGGCAAAGACTTAAAAATAAACAACAAGATTTTATTATACATAAAATATACTCAAGGTTACACTTAGTATTTTTCCTCACAAATAACTCACACCTCACTACTTACTTACGCTAGTATTGCTCACTTAAGCACTCAAGACTACACAACTTACTTGAGCTTACTCTAGACAACTGCTTGTCTTCACTTTCAAGTATACATTTGCATAATTGATCACCTATTTATAGGTGTCTCCACCTTCCTTCAATGTCGGTTAAGCAAGGAGACAATATTTTATTTATTTTGGCTTTCTAAGAAAGCCTTCTTGATATATATCTTGGATTCTAGAAAATCATAGACAATTAGAGAATTCAAAACAAATATAAAGAATTCTAGAAATCGGAAGAGAGAGATAGTCGGTGTTCTCTCTTAATAGATGGTATTGAAATAATTTAATAAGAATTGAAGTGAATCTTATACAAAAAGAGAAGGCTGATAGGTTTTAAAATTAAAAAAAAAAGACTGTATTCAAGTTAAGACATACATGAGCATTGAATTAAAACAATAAATTCTTAGACTAGATGAACTTTGGATGGGAGCACACTTAAATACAAAGTTTTATTGATGTAATTGAGTTCTAAGAGACTTTAATGCATTCATGACTTGATAATAAATTTTAAAAAAAAATTAGATTGACTTGGATTTTATTAAAAATGTACTTATAATTAATCTTTTTCAAATATTTAAATTGCATTTTAATATTTTTTAAAAAAATTTAAATAAGCTTCTACCTTATTTTTGACATTATATTATATTTTAATGATTTTAAAATAGCATTAGTAATATTCTAAACTTTAACGAATTTATATTTTAGTCAATTCATGGTATTTGGGATCGTCATGGTAAATTTAGCTTGTTTGTATTATGATGGAATAATTTAGATCCATCCAAACTTTTAGGGTTTTGACTAGTCGAATAAAGTGTTAAAAAGTTGTAGACTGAGTGGTCAACCAACTAAAAGGGGATTATGACCAAATAGGCAATAGATTACCAAAAAAGTTACTAAATGGGACTTTCTGTCTTGTTAGGAATTCGGCTACTCGATGCCTTACTAAAAGAATGTTTGTTTTGTTAAAAAACAAGTGATCGGGTAGTCATTTTAAAAGTTAATTTATGAGTTTAAGGACTAGTTGAATTGGTTTGGGGTACAAATATATTATGATTGAGTTGTGAGAAGAATTTTTGATACATCAGAGGGTCATATATATATAATACTAGTTTATTGGTGTGAATAAAAGAGGGATGTTCCAATGTACTAGTATAAGAATTGAAAACGTTTACTTTGGATTAACATTGTGAGGGTCACTCTTGAGTAACAAAAAATTTGTCTTCAACTATTCTTTAATAAATTTATTATTATTACTAACAAGAACATAATTACATCGGTCATAATAATTAAACAAAATTTTGTTTCTACGACCTTTTGATTTTCAATATGGTTTCTTGCCTTTGGTTTTCATTTTTAAATTTAGCAACAACAACAAAATTTGTTTGAGTTATCATTTTTATTTTTAGTTTTTGTTTCTTTGAATTTCTATGAATTTATGAAACTTTCGAAGTTGGGTTTTGTTATCTATTTTTAGTTTTGTCATAATTTGATTACCATTATGTATTATTTAATAGATATCATTTATAATTATAATCAATATATTTTTATTTTTATTTTTTGAAAATACAAATACTTTCAAAATATAAATATATTTTAAAATAATAACATAAATCTCAAATAAAATTAGTATTAGGAATTAGAATATATAAATTGATAAATAAAATACAATAAATTTATTATTTATTGATAGATATATACAAGAGATTAAAATAAGTAAGTTTATTTAATTAATTCACAAAATTAACTTATCTCTAATTTTTATTTAATATTTCATCATTATTAATAAAATATAATTATGTTGACATTAATAATCAGTTAGTTTTTATTTATAATAATAAAAACCAAAAATATTTTATAAAAATAAAAGGTAAAATTAAATAGTCCTTTAGATAAAAGTTAAAATCAAAATTATGAAATAAAAAAACAAAATCCAAAAAGAAAAAATAGGTGAAGACAAACAATTCATTAATTAATCTACTTTTAGATTATCGAAAGTCAATCCCAACTCTAAAACCTTTAAAACAAATCACTTCCCAAAATCATGAAGAATTAGCGATAAAAAGTTTCGATTTCTTCTTATTGTAATTATTAGTTATTAGTTATTATTATTTAATATTTTTATCTAATATGTATTTATTTTTATTTCCAACTCAATTAAAATAGATAAAGATAAGAAAATATGTCTTTATTTATTCTTCAAAATTAAGGAATAAATAAACGTTCAATTATATATTTTATATATTTTATTTAATCAAATAAAGGAATAAACTTATTATAAAAAATAGATTAAGAATGGAATAATAATACAAAGATAACTTGTTTTACAAATAAAACTACAAAACTACATCGTCTTCATATGGAAATACAATTGAAACAGCTCAAGAGGTGGAGAAGAATTGCCGGACAAATGACAATTCGTGCAAGCGGTGAAAAATATTTAATATTCTGAATAAGAACTTTCTTTTGAAAAAACGAAATAAAAATAAAAAATAAGTATCGAGCGTACAGCTCAGACGCCAATAAAAGCTAAAAAGCAAAGTGTTATGTTTGAACTGTGAGCTGTGAAGAAGCCTTGAAAAAAGTGAAGACCTCCAACAAATTGATGACTTCGCTGAAATCCCAAGCCCTCTATAATTTGTCTGCCAAAACACCTCACACCTATACGTAACACCTCATCAGTAAAAATGGTTTTCTTAATCAAGAAAATTGTTTCTATATATAAAAAAGCCGACATAAGATTTCCTACCTAAGAAGCGAAAGGAAAGAGACAGCGCAGCATGTACCAAGACAACTTGTCGACTCGGTCGTTGACTCAGCCCGCGGCTATAACTCGCTGGACTCGGCAAGAGGACAAGAAGTTCGAGGACGCGCTCGTTAGTTTCCCGGAGGACGTTGCGAATCGCTGGCAGATAATTGCGCAACAAGTCGGCAAGTCTATTGGCGAAGTCTTGGAACACTACAACGCGTTGGTTCATGATGTGGAAGAAATTGATTCGGGGAGGGTTGAGTTGCCGGCTTATGCTGACGACATGTCACCCGATTCGGATTGGGATTTAGGAAGCGGTCGAATTTCTTTTAGCAGTAGCGCTGAAATTGGGAACGTAGGAAAAAATCCTGATAGAAAGAAAGGGAACCCGTGGTCAGAGGAAGAGCACAGGTGAGTATTTTATATGTTAATATGGAAATTTTAGCTCAAATTTTTGCAATTTTTTAAAATAATCACCAAATTTTAAAATTTTCAATCTAAATATCTTAATTTCAATATTTGATATGGTGAAAGTTTTAGGATTTAGTTGGTGTTGATTTTGATTTCATATTGGTATATTTAATTCAGATAAATTCCTTTTCCTTCGAATTCCTTAGTAGGAAAGAAATTGTTTTTTCCCCCCCTTTTATGTTAGCTATATATATATGTTTGCATAACTATGGCTTATTTTGCTTATACAATGTTAGTACAATGAAAAGGTTTGCGTTGACTTAATTTGTTGGTTAAAGTTTTCTTTTTGGAGATTAATTTGTTGGTGAAAGTTGTCTCCCTGCTGTGTGACATTTATGACTTGGTAATTGATGATATTGTTGATTGTTACAGGTTATTTTTGATAGGGCTGCAGAAATATGGAAAGGGTGACTGGAGGAGCATATCAAGAAATGTGGTGATGACAAGAACACCAACTCAGGTAGCTAGCCATGCCCAAAAATACTTCCTTCGCCAGAGCGCTGTGAAGAAGGAGAGAAAAAGGTCAAGCATCCATGACATCACGTCTGTAGATGCTAGTTCAATTACCGTTCCTGTTGATGACAATTGGGCTCCTTGCCCTGCTGCTCCACTTCAACAATCCTCGATCTTGCAGCAAATGCACCTTGCATGTTGTATGCACATGCGTAATCAAGGCCCTCTTTAACATATCAAGCTCCGAGTTTCCCGTTTTATCTAGTGGATAATCTGTACATTAAGTTACTTGGTGGATTAAAGTTTGCATAAATTAAAGTACCTTTTGTATAGTTTATCCTTGTTCATTTAAGGAGTAGGTTATTAGGCATACTGTGCATTGGTTGCAACAGAATAGATAGGTCATGAAGTTCTTGATTGAGAATCGGGATAGTGGTGGGTATATCCAATTAATGTTTGCAGTTTAGGAACCAATTTGTTTTTATGGCAATACAAATTCTATTTGCGCTGTTTTATTGCAGTCATGTGAATTCATTAATTCTCCGGTTTTTTGGTATCCACCTTCATGTCTGTTTTGCTTGGTATCGTTTTTTCTATTTTTGTTTCTTTCTGTTTATTTTACTTCTTGTTGCTATTCAATGGTAATTTTTTAGTATATTATTTATTTCATATGTTATTATTATTATTATTATTATTATTATTATTATTATTATTATTATTATTATTATTATTATTATTATTATT
>JAOQMS010000005.1:36823429-36855935 GCA_027563885.1 Erythroxylum longipes | reverse complement strand
AGTGTTTGCCTTTCTTCCCTACTCTGTTACATTTCAATTTTGATTATTTATTTTGTGTGTTCTAATTCTTTGTTTTTGTAGCACTTTACGAAAAAGATTAAAAGATCTATTCAAACCCCCCTTCTAGATCGTTTTCACTCATAATAATGAATTATTAGAAAACATAGATGAAGTGATTGGCAAAAAAAAGCCGATTTTGAGCTTGCAAGCAATAGAAGATCCAATAAGAAAAAAAAATCCCTTATAGGGGAACCTCATAAATGATAATTATGACTTACAATGTTAGAGGATCAAATGCTTCTCACAAGAAGCTTTTGATAAGGGATCAGATCTTGGAAAATAAAGCAATCATTACTAGCATTTTGGAAACTCAGATGAACTTGAGAATTTCAACATTATTAAGCTACTCGTAGAAATTAGCAGTAGTTCACCAATAATTTACAACACCACAGTGGCAGGATTATAGTATGCTTTAATAACTCAAGCTCTTCGGTTCAAGCATATATGGATTTTGCTACTGATCAAATCATACATATGAAGGTGGAGGATAAAACGACTAGCAAAGTGGTCCGTATATTTTTCATTTATGCTCATAACACCATATATCAAGGATATGCACTGTGGAACACTCTCAAAGAATTTGCAAAGAACATTAATACTCCTTGGTTGATTGCATAGGATTTTAACTCAATCATCAATCTTAATAGAGTTGAAGGGGAGAGATAATTAGGCATGCCATGTCCTAATCTCAAAAAGTGCTTAAAAGATATACAAGTCATAGATCTTCCTTCAAGAGGACACTTCTTCACTAGGAAAAACAATCAAAATGATGGGTCACTAATTAGGAAAAAAAACTTGACAGAAGCTTAGGGAATCAACATTGGCTCCATTCTTATCTAACCAATTACACACTCTTTGAAAATAACAACTATCAGATCACTCTATTATTATCACCTAAACAAACTCTGAGATAATTTTTCAAAGGTTTCCTAGGTTTATCTATTGAAATAAAAAATTAAGTATTTAATTATTTTAATGATTTTCATACATTAGTGACTACTTAACTTTCAACTCGTATTAAAATTTTTTGAACAGAAAATGGTTAAGAATATATGTCTAATAGCATGACTAATTATATGATTTTTAATGGAATCTTGCATCAGATAAGTTACATTAATAGACCCTAAAAATTAGAGTGGCTGAGCACAAAAGTAGTGATTTGTTAGAAAAAACCTGAGTTATAATGATTAAAATGAGTGTTCCAAAGTCTTTTTAGTCTTATGGAATCCTTACTGCTTCCTATCTTATAAATCACTTGCTAGTTGAGTATTGGATTTCAATATCCTCTTGAAGTTTTGCAAGATAAAAAGCTAGATATATCTCATTTATTTTTTATTACACTTTTTTATTCATCAAAGGCTCATCGGTAAGCTTCATTCATAAGTTGTCAAGCGGATATTCCCTAGTTATTCACAAACAAAGAAGGGTCACAAATGTTATGGTGTTGTTGCTAAGAAGCTTTATGTTATTATAGGTGTTTGATTGTGGAGAACATCCCATATTTTTTAGTTCTAGCCAGGGGCAGATTTTTCATGAATTATTTCCTTTGCTAAATGTTGAATATTATCATAAACATTTAACCATCAATCTTTTATAACAAGATAAACGGCTCAAATGGCATATGAAAATCCTATTATGAGTTCCATTTATGAAATTCTAATACCATTGGTGACATACTTCAAAAAGCTCTTAGTGATTTGAATATGTCGAATTCATCCATTCATATGGATAATGAAAAGCTCCTCAATCTATTCCTCTATAGGATCAACAACCTTTTAGAAAAAATACAAGATTGCGTATACTACTAGGTGTCCTTTGACTCATTTACTAACTTATCAAAGATTGTCATCATCACATGTTGCCTATCTTATAGCTATCTCCAATGTTCATGAGCTTAAAAATTTTTGAAAAAGCTCACTCTCAAGAAGTTTAGAGGAAAGTTAGAAAAGACAAGTAAAACTACACTTGATGAAAATAATACTCGGAGTATAATGCCTCTTCCCAAAAGCAAACATACAGTTGGCAACTTATGAGTGCTTAAAATAAAATTTAATTTTGATGGATCTATTAATTGGTATAAAGCGAGCTTTATGGCTCAAAGGTTTACTCAAAATTTTGACATGAATACAATAGGACTTTTGCTTCAGTTGCCAAAATGACCACTGTGAGGTTTCTTTTTTCCATTTCAATAATGGATAGTATTTATCTCAAATATGCGTAAAGAATGTTATTCTACATGGCGATTTTGAAAAGAAGTTTTCATAAAGATTTCTCCCAGACATCGTCAATATGGTAATTCTAACTTGGTATACAAACTTTACAAGTTTATTTACATATTAAATTGAAGTCCCGATGTATGGCATATAAAGTTAAGTTCTACTCTTAAAGCTCTTAATTTCTCAAAAAGCTCGATTGGTCCCTTTTTATACATTCAACTAAGAAAGGTTAATAAACTGATGATACTTGTCTATATTGATGATCTCATTATTACTAAAGATAATACCAATTCTATTGCTCAGTTGAAGAAAAATCTCTAGCAAGAGTGTCCAATTAAGGACCTTAGTCTCTTGAAGTACTTTGACACCATTAAAATGGGGACTTCTCATAAGGGACTCTTTTTTAATCAACGTAAATACATCCTAGTTCTGCTTTAATTAGATGATGATATGCTCAACTCTACATGAACCTACTCCTCTTGAAAGTAAGCAAAATATTGATTTAGTGCAGGAAGTCCTTGAATCACTAAGCTATTTTTAGAAGATTGTGGGAAAACTTACACAGCTGACTATCACCTGCCCTGACGTTTCTTTTGTAGTAAATCTTATTAGTCAACATATGAATGCACCAACTAATCATCACTTGTGTATTCTGAAATGCATTCTACAATATTAGAAGGGATGATCGAACGTGGAATAGTTATGACCAAAAATGAGCATACTAATATAAGAGCTATAGTGACTCGGATTAGGCTGAAAACATACTTGATCATTGATCTACTATAGGATATTGTATGTTTGTTGGTGGTAACCTTGTCTCATGGAGGAGTAAAAAATAGCATGTGATGGCCTGGTCTAGTTCTAAAGTAGGAAATCATGTGATGCCTTCAACAACTTACGAGATGGTATGGCTCAAAAGGAAGAAATATAAATTCAATTTTATTATCTGGATTAGATATACATTCAATTTTACAAAAGGAAGAAATATTTTAGCCCTTTAAGTGAAATTCGACCGTCTACATGTTTCAGTATAGAAGAAACAACATTGTCATGTAAATGAAGGACAGAGAGCCTAAAAGTTCATAAACTTTCATGTGAAAGACAACAAAAGAAACAAGCTTGCCAATATTCCCTTGTTAATAATAGCTACCTTGGCAAATATAGTTATAAACAGAGGAACGAATACTATTCTGTACTGGCTAGTATGTACCGTACCAGTAAAAAAATAGAACGGTAGGCTGGTATCGGCCGGTATCCAAAATACCAGCCACATACCGGTTGGTACCTTAAATTTTGAAAATGCCGAGGACTTCTTTGTAATTTTTTGAAAATTAACCCTAAACTAAATGACGCCCCCTCTTATCTATATGTTGCACACTCTCCACTCTCCTGAACCTTCGTCTACCTTCTCATTTTTCTCTCTCTCTCTCTCACCGACTCTCACTTATTCACTCACCACCACCGCCGTTCTCTCTCTCTCATTCTCCTCTTCATCTCTGACGATATTGGTCCCTCTTCGGTGGTACTGCTCCTTCCCTTTTCCTCCCCGATCCACGTCAGCATCAAAGAACAGAGATTCTCCCTCGACTCCTCCCTTCATGTCCCCTAAAGACGCCACCGTCTTGAACTCTCCTCCATGAGGACCACCGCACTACGTCGTCGCCACTAAACGTCTGATGGAGGAGAGAAGGCCATTGCTCGCCCAGATCTACATGGCTACACCTGAAGCCTGTGACCCGTCACCCAACTCAAAAACTGAAGTTAGTGAATTTTTTTTGTGTGTTTTTTGACTTTTTGAATTTTTTCTTGCTTAATTGCATTTTTGATTGTGATCGATTGGATCTTGGATTTGTGAATTGGTTAGGACTTGGTTTTGTGATTTGCAATTTGCGGTTTACGTGTATCTAGGTTGGATATTGGAGTTGAATGATCATGGTTTTGTCATTTGTGATTTGAATATTGGAGTTGAATTAAATGAGTCACTCATAATGTTGTCTTGGTTTTATGATTTGCGTGGGTTGGATTAGATATTGAAGTTGAATTATTGTTTGGTTGATTTCTGGTTTGGTTATAAAATAAAGATTGGTTTAAGTTTATCCGATTAAGAGAAATTTATGATAAGTTTTTGGATGAATGAAATGCACGACCTCATGTGAATATGTGATGATGTTGATGAATTGAATTGATTCAATTGAAAGTTTGTAAGTTGAAACTTGTTTAATTAGTTTGAAAGTTTGAAAGTTTAATTAGTTTGAAAGTTTGTAGTTTGGGTATTGACTTTAGATAAATAATTAGTAGAGTATAAAATTATGCAATTGTAAATTAATAATAATTTGATTGTAGTTAATGATAGTATTTGCCTATTTGTTTATTAGTTTTAGGTAAATAATTAATATTAAGTACAAAATATGTTGAAATTGAATTATTTGGTAATATATAAGTGTAGGGTATCATAAATATTTATAATAGATAATGTGTGAAAGTAGTGATGTAATAAATGTATCCTAAAAAGAACTTTTTTTTTCAACTTGTGAATATGTTGTAAGTTCCAATCATTTATATTTAGACTTATTAATGCCAATTAAAATTATAAAAACAACTTATATATTTAAGAACAAAATATAGAATGGTGTATATAATATTATGGTTTGTTAGAAATGAAAAGAAGATTCAAATCTTTAAATAAGAAAAAAAAACATTTCCAAAGAAGTTATATCCTTCAACTTGATCCTCATGTTATGATTATATCCTTCAACTTGATCATCATATTATTAATAGATGTGTATGAACAATTGTATAAGATATGCCATTCATTATTTAGAAATTATGTAAATCATATCATACCCTTCAACTTGATCCTCATGTTTGAAACTTTGACTTGAAGTTGTTGGAAATTGTTTATGTATGTTTTATGGTTGTTGTAAATGGAAATTTTTTTATGAATGCTTTGTAATTATTGGAAATGGAAATTGTTTTATAAATGTTTTGTGATTATTAGAAATGGAAATTGTTGGAAATGAAAATTGTTTTATAAATATTTTGTGATTATTAGAAATGAAAATTATTGAAAATTGTTGGAAATGGAAAATATTTTATGAATGTTTTGTGATTATTGGAAATGGAGATTGTTAAAAATTGTTGGAAATGGAAATTATTTTATGAATGTTTTGTTATTATTGGAAATGAAAATTGTTTATGAATGTTTTGTGATTGTTGGAAATGAAAAGTGTTTATGTATGTTTTGTGTAATTATATATGTTGAACAATTGAATTGTTAGTTTTTGAGTTATAGTGAATTTTATTCCATGAAATTGAATTGTGTGTAATGTAATCATACAAAATGACTTATATTATATAAGATGGATATGCATATTGTATAATGAAATTATGGGTTATGTATTTTGATATATGCATTCATTTATTTTTACAAATAAATGAAAGGAAGTTCAAGTACTTCTAATCAACCCTCTTTAGGAAGATACAATGATCCAGTTTGGGTTCATGCTGTATTGGTTCCCGGTATGAGGAACCATACTATTTGCTTATTTTGTAACAAGCAATTGAAAGGTAGAGGAATCACCCGATTAAAAGAACATTTAGTTGGGGTTAAAGGAGATGTGGAACCCTGTAAAAAAGTAAGACATGATGTGAAGTGGCAGATGAAAGTATTGTTTGATAAAGATCAACATGAGAGAGACAGAAGAGAAAGGTTGAATTTTGAAATTAATAGTGGAAGTTTGTTTTCTAGTTTATGTGGTGATTATGGAAATGTTGAAGGTAGTAGTGGTAGTGGTAGTGGTAGTGATGGTAGTGACACTGGTATTGTTCCATCTCAGGCTCAGGAAGTACCTGAACCTAATGTGAGGAAGAGAAGAAGGCAGGTGACTAGTTTCCTTACACCACGAACAACTCCTGAAGCCCAAACTTCAATTTATAGTACAATGCAATTAAAAGATGCGGTTCACAATGTCGATATGGCAGTAGTTAGATGGTGGTATGATATAGGTTCGTTATTCAATGCTTCTCAGTCTTATTATTATCAACCTATGATGGATGCAATAACCTCTTATGGTTTGGAATACAAAGGTCCTTCGATTGATAACTTAAGAGGTAAACTTTTGAGTTATTATGTTTATGAAATTAGAAGTTATTTGGCTTAAAGAAGAGTAAATTGGGGTACTTATGGATGTTCAATATTGTGTGATGGTTGGACAAATAGGAGACAAGAGCCTATTATAATTTTTTTGGTTTATTTTACAAATAGTTCTATATTTTTGAAATCTATTGACGCATCTAGCCTTATAAGAAATATTAAGAGTTTGTTTACGATATTTGATGAAGTTGTGAATAAAGTAGGGCTAGAAAATATTGTTCAGTTTATTGCTGACAATGATTTCGCTTATAAAGCGGCAAGAAAAATGTTGCAAAGTATGTATAATTCATTTTTTTGGACTCCTTGTGTTGCAGATTGCATTGACCTAATGCTGGAAAATATAGGGGATCCTAGGTATTTCCTATTATTGATGAGACTATGCAAAAAGCTAAAAAGGTGACAAAGTTTATTTATAATCATGTATGTGTATTGAATTTGAAGAGAAAGGAATTTACTAATGGTAGGAATTTGTGTCGTCCTACTGTGACAAGATTTTCAACAAATTTCTTATCACTTCAGTCTTTTGTTTCGATGAAGAAAGACTTAAGACAAATGTTTACAAGAGATAAGTGGATTGCATCTCAGCATGCTAGGTCTTATGCTGGAGTGGAGGTTTGTAATATTATACTGGAAGATAGAAAATTTTGATCTCAATGTCAATTTATTATTCGAGTTTATGAGCCTTTAGTGAGGATACTTAGCTTGGTTGATAGTGAAGAAAAGCCAACAATGGGTTATATTTTTTATGCTATGGAGAGAGCGACGGAAGTAATCAAGGCCAATCTAAAACATAGGCCTTCTTTATACACACCATATCTTCCAATCATTAATGAGAGAAGGGAAAGACAACTTTCTTCTCCATTGTTTGTAGCCGGGGCATTTTTAAATCCTAGTGCTTATTTTAGACTAGATCTTACTAAGTAAGCTGAAGTTAATAGAGGAGTGCTTTTAACTATTACAAAAATTGTTAGCATTAACGCGATGCAAGATCTCCTAAGCTCACAAATAGAGCTTTATAAGTTGTCTTATAGAAATTTTGGAATGTTGGTTGTTATTCGACAAAGAAGAAAATTTTCTCCATGTATTAGTTATTTCATTTTTCTTATTTGTTGAAAATTAATTATCACTTTATTTTGTTTATAACATTACTTTTGTTATCTTATAACTTACATTTTCTTAGTGGCATCAATTCAGAAATGGTGTTCTAAAATTGAAAAAGTTTGTAATTCAGATTTTAAGTGAATGTGTGAGTGCAATAGGTTGTGAACGAAACTGAAGAATATTTGAATTTATCTACTCTAAAAAAAGGAATAGATTGGAGCATAAGAGGTTGAATGACTTAGTTTTTGTTCGTTACAATTTAAAGCTTCGGGAAAGGTATATTATTATCATTATTAATTTCGATATAATTTCTTATAATTTTCTAATAATTAAATTTTATTGTTTACTAGGAGTCTTAATAGTACAAGTAGTTCAATTGATCCAATTTCCATTGCTAATATTGATCTTTTGGCGGATTGGGTTTCGGAAGAACCGAATTTAGTAGATGTTAATTACTTGGAAGATAATCTTGAATGTAAAAGAATTGACATGTCATTTGGTGCATTAAATTTGAATGATAATGATGATGAAGCTCCTCTCAATGATGAAGATTTTGTACCAAATTATAGCTGGGGTCAGTGCAGTTATAGCAAGTATCCTTCCGTTGATGATTGAATTTTGTTCTAGGTCTTTTTTCATCTTCTTTAATTTTACTTATATTTGATGTTTATGTTAAATTCTATATATGTAATATAATTGTAATATTTTTGTTTCAGGTTTAACTTCTACTTGATTGTTTCTTAGTTATGAATTCTTTTTGTAAATTGTAATAGTTAAGGATATTTATTATACGTTTTATTGGATATTTTGATGTAATTATTATTTATTAAAATGATAAAATTGTATTATTGTAATATTTTAAATGCTTTGTATTATTCTTAATTTTATATTTGTGTTATGATAGTTGTCTTTTTTCATATTAATTGTGGTTATTATTTTATGTGAAATATTTAAAAATTATTATTATTTCTTATTAATTGTGATTATTATTTATTATTATAATTTTTGGAAATATAGTTGATGTAAACTTATAAAGTATACAGTATAGCTGTACAATATACCAATACACTATTTTGCAAAATTTAAAAATTTTAGGGACTATTTAATAAATTTAAAAAATCACCTAAAATAGTACTTGATATTTACCAATATTAGTATAGTACCGTACTAAAACTCAACTCGATACTAAACCTAGTTGGTTTCCGCAACTTTGGTCATAACCTGTCGAAATCTAAAGGTCTGAAAATAGCAAAGGGCCTTTGGCCATTTTCTTTTTGTCTCTCGCCATTAAGTAATTATATGAAACCATTGAGCTGGTACTACAAGACACTTAATCGCTCCTTTGTTGTCACCTACAAGCAAATAGCTGGTCTTAGTACACTCATTGAGGTACCCACGCAAAAGGGGTTCGTTTGGAGAGACAAAGATGCCATCAACCTATCAAATTGGCACTCCCTCTTACAGATGTGTGCAAAGAAAAGAGAACCCTTGTCTGGAATGGCATGCCATGCACGAGTTTTACGCATGGGTATTCACGTTGACAATATTACGTGGAACATGGTCATTAATATGTATTCCAAATGTGGGTTATTAGACTCTGCTCGCAAAGTGTTTGACTCAATGCCCGTTAGAAGTGTAGTATCGTGGAATATTATGATTGCTGCTTATAATCAGCATGGGGAGAAGCAGAAGGCTGCTCAGCTTTTCCTGGAAGTGCAGAGGTCTGGAATCAAATACAGTGAATTCACCCTTTCAAGTGTGCTTTGCGCTTGTGCCGCAAACGGTGATATCTCTGAAAGTAAGCAATTGCATGCATTTGCTATTAAGGCTGCCATGGATACGAATGTATTTATGGGTACTGCATTGCTTGATGTTTATGCAAAATGCAGTTTGATACAGGACGCAAGTCGCGTTTTTGACGACATGCCAGAGAGGAATCCTGTTACGTGGAGTTCAATGGTGTCAGGTTATGTGCAAAATGAGCTTTATGAAGAGGCTCTTGTTCTTTATACCAAAGGACAAAAGGAGGGTCTAGAAAATAACCAGTTTACTCTATCCTCCGTCATTTGTGCTTGTGCTGCTTTGGCAGCTTTGATAGAAGGGAAACAGGTGCATGCTGTGATTTTCAAGACTGGGTTTGGTTTAAATAGTTTTGTTACTTCCTCTCTCATAGAAGTTTATGCAAAATGTGGTAGTGTCAAAGAGGCCTATACTGTGTTTTCGGATATAGAAGGGAAGAATATTGTTGTATGGAATGCTATGATTTCTGGATTTGCAAAACATTCTTGCTCCTTCGAGGTCATGATTTTATTCGAGAAAATGCAACAGGGGGGCATTCTCCCGGATAAAGTGACCTATGTTTCGATATTATCAGCTTGCAGTCACATGGGTCTGGTCCACAAGGGTCGAAAATATTTCGACCTTATGACAGGAGAGCACAATGTCTCACCAAAAATCACTCATTATTCCTGCATGGTGGATATTCTCGGGAGAGCAGGACTAATCCATGAGGCTTATAAGTTGATTAAGGAAATGCCATTTGATGCCACACCTCCTATATGGGGTTCGCTTTTGGCCTCTTGCAGGAGTCATGGGAGTGTAGAGTTAGCTGAGATTGCAGCCAAAAACCTGTTTCAAATGGAGCCTGATAATGCAGGAAACTATATTTTGCTTACAAACGTTTATGCCGCCCATAAAAGATGGGGGAAAGTTGCCAACGCAAGGAAGTTCCTCAAAGAAAATGAGGTGAAGAAGGAGACGGGTAAGAGTTGGATTGAGATTAAAAACAGAGTTCATATATTTGTGGTTGGTGAGAGGAACCATCCTAGAATCAATGATATATATATAGAATTGGATAATTTGTTTGAAGAGATGAAGAAACTAGGTTATAAGTCTCAAGCTGAATATGACCTTCATGACCTGGAAGATAACAGAAAGCAGGAGCTTTTGAGACATCACAGCGAGAAGCTGGCTTTTGCATTTGGCCTAATGTGCTTACCTTTCACAGCTCCAATCAGGATTATGAAAAATCTGAGAATATGTGGGGATTGCCATTCATTTATGAAGCTTGCTTCAAGAATTACACGCAGGGAAATCATCGTGAGAGATGTGAACCGTTTTCACCATATCAAGAATGGATTTTGTTCTTGCAAGGAATTTTGGTAGGTGTTAATTTGTCCAACTAAGTAGTTACTCTCAAGCTATGTGCTTTGCATCGTTCGTTTCCCACTTGGAGTTCAAAATGAACGCTTAAAAATATCCACCAAAAATGTCGACAATATCTTGTTCTATTTCAAATTATTGAAAAATCGGGACAGAATTTCATCCATATCGTAGAAAAATAATTATGAAACTTTTTCCGTACTTTGATTTTCTAAAAATCAAGATCACTTTAATACTATAAAATGATTTACAATTAAATCATAATGAAACGGAATTTTATTAATATCTTATTCTGAAATTTGATCATAATATTGTTATATCTCTTGAACAATTTTCAAAATTAACTTATCTCAATTATTATAGCTGCAGAAATATTTAGCTTTAATGATATCCATAGAGTAGGTTGAGAGAATTGGGCAACTGTTACAGAGAGGGTTAAGTAAGAATTGCTAACTTGAGCTTAAACCTAAGTTTTGGACATTTTAATAATTTAATTAAAATTAAATTAGAATTACAAATAATCTAATAGATACCAATTATGCCTAGTGATGGCAATGCGTTGGGTCTGGGTTGACCCAAATTATTTTTTAATTAAAATGTCAAAATGGCGTCTTTTTGACAAAACGACGTTGTTTTGTTATTATTTGTCAACCTCGACAAAAGGTCAAAATTTTCAAAAAAGGGTCTGAGGCTTGATTAACCCGGGTCTGGCTCAGTGACCTTGTATGGAGCTGGGTCGAGCCCAAGCCCTATTGTCATCTCTATTTTTCTCCAACAATATATTACAATTTTGTGCAATATTTTGAGAATTTGAGCTAGATGAGTAATCAAATTGAATTAAAATCAGAATTTTTTTTGGAAAATGAATAATGCATTTTCTATAGAAAAAATTATTACAACATTATAGTGAGTTCATGACAGGCACTGTACAGACTAGTATATTACAAGAGGAAACTAACGATATATCATAGTAATCTGCATTAAAAATTCCACCATTGCCTCATGTCTGTGGAGAGAGAAAACTTACATTGATGGCAAATAAGGCCACTATAATCCAATTAATGATCTTGTCTACAAGCTGATATTGATCCTCTTTAAGGTTTTAAAATTGCCTACAGTTACGTTCCTTCCATAAGGAGTAAATGGTAGTGATGAATGCAGCTTTGTAGTGAATCACATTAAGCATATCTTTTGCAGAATTTCTAAAGGCCCAAGTCAATGTATGTTTCCAAGTTTAAGCATAACCATTACCTGATATCATGTGCAAGATCCTACTCTAAACTGCTTTCGAGAAACTACATAGAAAAAAGAGATGGTCCTTATCCTTGACTACTATTTTGCATAACATACAAGTTGAATCCATAGGGCCTTGCCATTGACTTTTAGTCCTGAGTCTGTTTTTAATTGTAAGATAGGAGATAAAGGAGACTTTGGGGTGAATGAAATTAGTCTATAAAAGAGAAGACCAAAGTACTTCAATTAACCCTCTTGGAAAGATTTGATGACATTTTTTTTCGGAGAATTTTCCACTTAGATATGGAGTCCAATTGATGGAGTCCTCCATCTACTCATTATCTAAACGAGGGAAATGTTGAGCCAAAGTGTCAAAGCCTCTGAAATTCCCTCTCCATTGACCATTGAAAATCAAAGAAGATACTTTAAGATTAAGAGGAATTTTGTTTCTCAAGTGTTGTACTTGAAGGTTGAGAATAATGGGGCTTAAGTTAAGCCAGTTATCATACCAGAGCAAAGTTTTGTCCCTATTGAATCTTGTGTTTCATACAAAGATAAACAAAATCTCACATCTTGATCATCTGGGTAAGAATATAAGAAAACTCCCTAGTACAAAAAGCTTGCCAAAAATTAACAATTATAATGTGATACTCATGTATCCACTTGACCCAGAGTGCATTATGATCAGCGTATAACCTCCAAAGCCTTTTGCACATTAGGACTTTTTGTATAGTAGAGATAGAAATGATCTCGAGGCCTTCATGTTTTTTTCAGAATCGCAACCTTACTCCATTTTAGCCTTGCATTCTTTAAATGCTTAGTTATATCTGACCATAAAAATGCTTTAATGATTCGGTCAATCTCTTTCAGGACTTTCTTTGGTAATGCAATATGAGTTGTCCAGTATAGATGTAAGTTGCTTAAAACAAAAATGATAAATGTTAGCCTAGCAATATAGGATAGGAATCTATTTTGCGAAGCATTCACCTTGGCCTTGATTCTTTCTATAGGGGGTAAGCAATCATGATACTTTGGTTTGGATGAGGTAACTGAGACTCCCAAGTAACAAAAAGGGGGATTTAAGTCCCACGATTCTTGAAATTTTAATAGTATTCTTGACATCCGTTGACTACTCTTCTCAGAGTTGTAATTTAAACCTGACCAAGCAGCAAATAATTCTAAAACATGCATCATCATAGTAAGAGAATGAGGATCAGTACCATATAAAATCAAAAGATCATGTGCATACATTAGATGGGTGAGATTGAGAGCTCTGCATTTGTAGTAATATTGAAAACCCTTGTTACAAGATATCATAAGAGTGAATAAATAAGGAGAAAAAGGATCATCTTATCGAATCCCTTTAGTAATCTGAAGAGGTTTAGTAGGAATCCCATTCACTATGATGCTTAAAGATGGGGTTTGAATGCATGACATTATCCATTCAATAAATTTAGAAGGCAGTTGCAAAGCTATAAGACAAACTCGAATGAATCGCCAACTAATAGTGTCAAAAGCTTTGTAGAAATTAAGACAACTTCTGAGATTCTTGGCTAAGTTATAGTCCATCAGTAATTCTTGAAGTAGAAGAATGTTGTCTCCAATATTGCGATCATGAATGAAAGCTCCCTAAGCTAAGTTGATAACACTAGAGATAGCTCGTTTCAATCTTTCAGCAAGAAGTTTCGAAATTACTTTACAGATGATGTTGCAGCAAGAGATGGGACGAATATCATTCCTACTCTGAGGATGATGTTTTTTAGGCACTAAATAAATGTATGTATGATGCATTTCCTTAAGCATTTTTTAGGAAGCAAAGAACTCCATCATAACATCCATGAGATGCTTACCTGTGATGTCCTAAGTGATTTGAAAGAAAAGTGTTATAAAACCATTCGAACCAGGGGATTTAGAAGGATGTATGTTGAAAAGAACCCTTTTAACATCTTAAGCAGTAATTGGAGAAACCAAAAATTCCTGGATGTCTTGATTAACCGAACAATCAAACAGTTGTAGAACATTTGGGTTAAGGGTCGTCGAATTATCTGAACCCATCAAATTCAAGAAGTGGTGTCTGGCAATCTCTTAAAGCTAATTCTGATAAGAAAACTCCCAGCCTTCACTATCTAGGAGCATATTTATTCTATTAACATTCTGTCATGTTAGCAAAGATGAGTGGAATAATTTAGTGTTGGCATCCCCATCTTTTATCTAATTAAGCCTGAATTTTTTCTTGATAATGGAGTTCTCAAAATTGAGAGCTTCCTAATATTTTTTAAAGCATTTATGTTCCACAGTTCTTAGTGTAGAATTGTGTGGATAATCATAGCATGCCCTCTGAGCTTGTATGAGTTTCTCCTTAAGAGATGTAAGGGGCTGGTGACACCTAGATAAGAATCCTTTAAGGGCTAACTTCACCATCTTGAGTTTCCACATAAACTGGAAAGCTTTGCAGCTAACTATCTTAGTACTCCAGTAACTATCAATCAATTATGTAAAACCTACCATTTGGGTTAAGCCATTGAATAATCGAAAAGGTGTGCCTGCTATTCTATTTTCTACCAGCCTTTGGATCAACATGTATGAATGATCCAAAGATAAGTTTTCACCAAAATGTACAAAAGAGTTAGGATATTGATGTAGCCCAGTTTCTCCTGAATAAGCAAGTTGCCCTGCTAGTTGTTGGTCCAAGTAAGCAGCCGTCTAGTATAAGTAAGGTCCACTAAGTCCATCCAAGCTAGAAAACTAGACAGCTCCTTAGTCAACCCAAAATTGAATAACCTTTCTCTCTCAATGAGCACTTAAAAACTTAGAACCAAAAGGGAGAGTGGTCTTTAATTTTGGTTTTTATAAGTCCTATTAAACAAGGCTTCTTATCCCTCACCAACTCTTTCACCAATGATTTTTTCAAAGGTAGTGTTCCATATAAAGACTGACATGAGAGGGGGAAGTCCCCTGATACTTGGTGTTTTGTTTTGTCTTCCTTGCGGTTTTTCTTTTAAAGGACTTAGATTGCATTATAAAGTTATCCATTTCTTCTGTTAAAGAGTCTGGCAGGGAGCATAAAGCAGTATTATCAGTAGCATCCTTTCCTAAAATAATAGAATCATGAATAACATTATCAGTGGAATGTATGTTCTTATTACAAAAGGCAATAAAGTTCTCTAAGTTATTTCTACCTAGAGTTTGAGAATCCATCATCTGTTGCAAACTTAGTACTTTCTCAATACTAGTAGTCACAATTTCAAATTGGTCCATACTGTCTAGTGGCATCAGAGTAATGTTCACAGCGAAATTTTCAGGTTTCCTTACCTTACCTAAAACACGTTCCAACTCCTGATCATCCTCTTGCACAACTGCCAGTAATGGTGGGATGATTGCCATTGTCTTCGAACAACCTTTGTCATAACTCTATCTCTTACAGTTACCACTAGTTCCAATTGTGCAGGTGGTAACAAACTAGTGGGATAGCTTATTTGCTTTCACTTGTTACAATATCCCCATTACTATTATGCTTAAAGTGGGAGATAATGTAAGAATTATTCAAGCCACCCACTGCCTCATCTCTATCATTATCATTTTCTGCCTGGACCACCTTATTCAAACTAGGATTATTAAGTCTACCCACTACCTCATCTCTAGTCTGATCATTGTTTATCTGTACTATCTTACCCGAGGAAGGACTATCAATCATCAATAATTCATCATGTCACTCTGACTTGAATACTTTACCTATGGCAACCCATTTCTTGATAAATTAACTAGTTTTCTAATGATAAGAGATTGTTATTTCATCCATTTCCAACTTACTTGATTCTCCAAGCCGAAGAATAGGTAAGGACTCAGGCACAAGAGCATTCTTTGGAATTTCGATGCACAATTTTGCATATCCTATCCTCTTCGTGGACGTAATTTGAGAGTCCATACATATAAGCTTGCCTAAGGAGCTTACCAGAAAGCTCAGACCCTCTACCATCCAGAATTCCATAGGTAAGCTGTGAAAATTTACCCACATGAGGATAAGGTCAAACTTGCCCCTATCCAATGTCACCCTTAGCTTCCATTGTTGTATAAACAGGGGTTGGTCCCCAATACTCTATGATTTTAGAGAGGTTTGAAGCGTCAGAGAATTTGAACAGTATCATGCCATCATTCCTTAGTATCAACTTTTCGAGGTGTTTCTTACCCCATCGAGCCTTCGCCCATGCGTTAACAACAAGGAAAGTTAGACACTTAGACCAGAAGAAACCAATGAATGCTATCAATTAGGCCTTACCTCTCACATACAATAATTCTCACAGAGGCCAGAGAACACCATCTTCGTGGACATTTGGATAAAATTCTAGCGCCCTTTTATTGTGATGAGTCTTAATCTTGTTCCTCCATGCCCCACAGATGGAGATTGCTCCAAATTTGTCCCCACAGTGTTAGAGTGGTGCTTTAAAGGCAGTCACCTTTAGCACTTTTGTACAAACTTTATTTTGATTAATATCGAAAGGCATTTTTCATTGATTTGATATTCATTTATATATGAACTGATATTGATCTTAAATTAAATTAATGAAGTCTATGATACAAAACATAGCACGAAGGACATCATGATGAGATCATGATAATGAGATTCCTATCATATACAATTATGTTAGTATCTAAATAATCCCTAGTCATAGGATTAATAAGACATGATATTATTAATCCAGACAGACTAGCACACATTAAACTCCTTGATTTTATCAAGCAGTGGATCTCACAAACTATAAGTATGAGTTGTTTAGAGTTAACATGTGGATGTTTACCAAGAGTAGAAAGTATATCAGATGACCTACTATAAGATTATCATATGGATGATCTATCAAATGTCAATGATTAATATCTTCATAGCAATGATGCAAATATCCTTAGACTTGAGGTAATTAAGGATATCTTGGATACGAATCTTGTGCTTTGACATCATTCTTTATTACCTCAAGACGAGGTCACTCTTAAAGTGGTGATTGGGTATAGCTATTTGTATTCGAAGGTAATTAGATAGCCAAAAAAGGATTCACCACTCCTAATAGAAGGAGATGATAAGACCTCTTTTCAGGATCATTACTCAGGATTCTCTGGCCAAAGCAATTATGTATCATAAAGAGAGTCTTCAATGACACATAAAGTAATGAGATCCCAGGACAAGAACTAACATCACTTGGACTAGATGTGACGTAGTCAGTCTAGTGGGAGTTGACACATAGCCCATACTCCGAACCAAGTGGGGTATAGTATAGTGAAAGGATGAATTGTAAGGTAATTGTCTATAAAAAGGTTCATAAGTTGGATAATTAACTATCGAAGAATTTGTGTGTTAATCCACTTATATTCCGACAAATTGACATAATGAAACCCTTCATGATTTGATTGAATTAAGAGTTAATTCAAAAGCCTAAAATAACCGAGAACCTAATAGTTATACGTATAAAAAAATTGCATGAAAAATATAGTGTGTATGGCCAAATTTAAGTAAGTCACGCTACGACCGTGGTCGAAGGCGAGCCCAGTCCTTGCTGGCCACGATCATGACAGAGTGCACAAAATGGTGCATAAGTGAGTTCTTCACTTATGTACACAAGTTTTTAAAACTTTTTACACACTCAAGTGAAAGATAAGGGCTCTAGAAGAGTTCTAGAGTGAGAGATAGGTATCAAGAACCTTGTTCTCACAATTTATACAATTGTTGCATGAATCAAAATGTATGCAATAAGGTTCTTGATCTATCTTCCATCATTATTGAGCATCTACTAGAACTCATCTAGTTTGGTGCTCAAATCACCCTTATACATTGTTTCTTCATCTTCTTTGCGTATTCTTGGGTGATCAAAGAAGGGTTTGGAGTTTGCAACAACCCAAAAAAGGAGAAGAAACAAGAAAGGAGGAGAAACAAAAGGTAAAAGTTTTATATTTCATGTTCTTTTACATATCCATGCATGCATGTTTGATTCTGTGGTTTTCGGGTTGTCTTTCTACACTTCCTCTGCATTATCATGAATGTGAAGCATGGAACCATGGCAAACTCAATAGTGGTATCAGAGCTAGTTTATGCACGTAATAGATAATGTATTGAACATGTGCAAAGTGTTTGTTGGGTTGTGACTAAAATGCATGTTGATTTGGAATAAGTCGTGTAAAATGTAGAAAAATTGTTTTTCTAATTTTCTTTCACAGAAATGTTTATAAGATGTTATATTATGTTTTGTAAAAGTAAGTTTCAATTGAATGTTATTTGCTATTTTATTTCGAATTAATATCTAGACTATTCATATGTTGGTTTTTAGGAATTTCTAGAAAACTAAATGCATGTGCTGCATTTGAAAATTTTGTAATAATTCTAGATAATTTTTTTTCTAATTTTATTTCACAAAAATGTTTATAAGGTGCTATTTTATGTTTTTGTAAAAGGAAAATGCAATTGAATGTCATTTTCTATTTTATTACCAATTTAGTTTCATCTTGATGCATGTATGAAATTATGGGAAATTCTGGAAATGTGATGAACATGCATGCATATAAATTCCTTATTAATTTTTATAAAAATTTCTTAATAAATTTTATGCATGCACATGCAAGATGAGATGTTTCCACATGTATGAGATGCATGACACTTGTTGTTAAAGTGATTATCTTATGCATACATGATGTAATGTTTGACTAGTGTTAGAAGTAACATGACAAATGTCATACAAATGTGATGTGCTTGTTTATTCCAATTTATTAATGAATAATTCTTAAGAATTAGACTCTGGAATTTTTTATTAGATACATTTAGAATGTGTTCAAGACTCTGGAATTTTTCTATAATTAATTGAATTTGATTCTATTAATTAATAAAGTCAAAGTCAACATTGGTCAACTTTTTGAAAGTTGATGGAGTTAACTTACTTATTGACTTATAATGTATGTATTTCAGTTATGAGACCTAAAGAAGGTTCTTATGTGATAAGAAATGTATTCTTTTGATAACAATAACATACTTAATGCATGTGCTTGAAATTAGGGTTCCCCAAATTTTCTGAACATCGAATTGGTCTCTTTAGTGTCTGGTAGGTTAACTTATTTATCTTGACAATTTTTGCCGTCAAGATAATTTTGGCTTATGCCGAAATTGTTTAGATAAATTCGAGATGACCTAGGGATATTATAGATAACTAATTGATGTACGGAAATTTTGGAAACCCTAGAGATTAATTTAGAATTAATCCAAGTACAGCATAGCATTTCTAGTGTGACTAGAAAAGGGCATATATTCAAGGATTAAAAGGTTTAACTTGGACATCAAAATAATTAATTTTAGGGTTCCTAATCGAATCACATTCATAATTTGTTAGCCAAGACTAACACTAATACCAGATTAAGTTCAAGAGTTGAATCGAATCACGAACTTTAGATGCATAGTCAAGTCACAACCTAAATTAAACCTCCTTTGTATGATACATGATGCATTTTAAGGGTAGTTATGGACATAGGCTCAATTTAATTGAGTTGTCCATAATCTGAATGTGTAATATACATAATCAAGATCATCCAAGTATTGATGAGACCAAAGTACAAATCCCTCAACCAAATATTAGGACTTACGCCTTCCATTGATATGGCAAGAACCAAAGTTCTTTTAGAGTTGGGTTGTTGGGCAAACCCAAGCCCGCTCTACACGAATATGTTCAAACCATGAAAATTAGATTTTGCGATTAATGGTTTAGTCCTAACTGGAAGCGTTGATTTGTTAGGCAAACCCAAGGTCAACGTGGATAGAGGCGAAGTTGGGTTATATACATAGGATGTATATAAATCAAGAGTGTGCTAAATCAATAGTTGATGGCATAAGTCGATAGTTGCATAACTAAATGCAATTGGTATGAATGATACCTACCGATTAACCTAAGATGGCTTATTAGGAAAACCCAAGGTCATTCTTGGTGATATCGGATATCGACCCATTAAGAAAACTATAAGTTTTCTCAAATTCGTAGTGAGGGCTATGGATTTGAATAAGAATAATGGGACCTATAATGCATATGATTAAAGACCTTATCGATATACATTAATGTACATTCTAACATTTTCTCTCGTTCTTCTAGGTTATTGAATTGCACGATGTCTTTTAGTGTGAACTTACGCTCCTTGTTAGATTCCAACAAACTCACTAAACCAAACTTCTTGGATTGGCTACGGAATTTGGGAATTGTTCTCAAATCCAAAGAACTAAGATATGTCCTAGATGAACCACTTCCTGATCCCCCTGTTATCGATGCATCTGATGAAGATCAGAAAGCTTATAAGAAGCTACTGGATGATAGTGAGTTGGCTAGCTGTATAATGCTAGCCTCTATGTCACCAGAACTACAAAAGCAGCATGAGGCTATAGAGCTCATACCATAGTCTATCATCTAAGGGAACTATTTGATGAGCAAGCTCAATTTGAAAGGTTTGAGACCTCGAGGTTGCTTTTCCGTTATAAGATGACTAAGGGATCATCTTTAGTACAATATGCACTGAAGATGAATGGATACATTGAGAGATTAGCTAATTTGTGCTTCATAATGGATCATGAATTAAGGATTGACTTAATTCTGACTGGTTTGATCGATAGTTATTCACAGTTTGTGCTTAACTATCGGATGAAACAAATATCCACAACGATACCTGAGCTGATCAATCTGCTTAAAATAGCTGGGCAGACTGTCAAGAAAGACAGTAAGGTTGTGATGATGGTGGACTCTGCTTCTGGTTCTTAAAAGAAGAACCAAAAGAAGAAAAAGTCCAAGAAGCCAGTGGGAGGTGTAGCCAAAAAGAAAGCAAAGGAGACAACACCAAAGGGGATATGCTTCCATTGCAATAAGGAAGGACATTGGAAGAGGAATTGCAAAGCTTATCTGGAGTCATTGAAGCAGAAGAAGGCATTAGATGCCCCACCGTCTACTTCAGGTATGATATTTTTCATTGAGGTTAATACTGTTTCTAACCATAACATTTGGGTATTAGATATTGGATGTGACTCACACATATATGTTGATATACAGGGTCTTAGGGATAGTAGACCGCTCAAGAAGGGAGAAATGGACCTACATGTGGGAAATGGAGCAAGAGTTGCTGTATTAGTCGTAGGGACATATGTTTTGTATCTTCCTAGTGGGCTAGAGTTAGTTTTGGAAAATTGCTATTATGTACCCATTATGACTAAAAACATTGTATCTGTTTCATGTCATAATAAAATGGGATTTTGTTTAACTTTTTCAAGCAGTGGTTGTTTAATTAAGTTGAATGAAATGTTGTATGGTACTGCTACATTGTGCAATGGAATTTACATATTAGATATGCCCAATCCAGTTTTAAATATCAATGACAATAAAAGACAAAAACGAGATAACTTAAAATCATCTTACTTATGACATTGTCGACTTAGTCATATAAGTGAGAAACGCATGATTAAGCTACATAAGAATGGTAGGCTAGGGTCATTTGATTATGAATCATATGACACATGTGAATCTTGCTTGTTAGGCAAGATGACTAAATTACCTTTTAAAGGAAAGGGCGAATGAATGAATGGGTTATTAGACCTAATACATTCTGATGTATGTAGTCCAATGTCCATTCATGCCAGAGGTGGTTTTGTGTACTTCTTTACTTTTATCAATGATTATTCACGATATGGGTATGTGTATCTAATGAGATACAGGTCTCAAGCATTCGAAAAGTTCAAACAATTTAGACATGAAGTAGAGAAACAACTCGGTAGAAGTATTAAGACACTTCACAATCAGATCGAGGTGGTGAATACTTAAACAAGAAATTTCTAACTTATCTCGAAGATAATGGGATATTATCCTAATGGACTCCACCTTACACACCACAACATAATGGTGTAGCTGAAAGGAGAAACCGAACCTTGTTAGATATGGTAAGGTCAATGATGGGCTTAGCAGATCTGCCGAAATCCTTTTGGGTTTATGCACTCGAGACTGTTGTTTATGTGAAAAATAGAGTCCTTTTAAAGATAGTTAAAGTTACTCCATATGACATATGGACTAACAAAAGGCCCTATCTTTCTCATATGAAATTTTGCGGTTGTCCGGCTTATATGAAGAGGATTCAATCAAACAAGCTTGAAGCAAAATATGATAAATGTCTTTTTATAGGATATCCTAAGGAAACAATTGGATATTAGTTCTATAATGCTTTAGAGCAAAAGATGTTTGTCTCAAGCTTGTTGTCTTTTTAGAGAAAGAGTTTCTTCTAAGAGAAGACAGTGGGAGCAAAGTTGAACTTGATGAAGTTCATAATTCTCAAACAGACACAGATCAACTGCCTAAACCCGAAATTATTGTTCACAGAGATGAGACAATAGTTGAACCTTATGACACACAAAATGTTTGTAAGTCAAGTAGGATACGCAATGTTCTAGAGAGATATGGATTTCTTGTAAGCAAACACAATGATGTATTGCTCATAGAGGACGATGAGCCTACAACCTATGAAGAAGCTCTGAAGAGTTCAGAATCTGAAAAATGACTTCAAGCCATGAAGTCTGAAATGGATTCCATGTATGAAAACCAAGTATGGAATTTGGTTGACCCACCCGAAGGGTTAAAACCCATAGGGTGCAAGTGGATTTTCAAGAAGAAAATCAACATGGAAGGTAATTTGATTACCTATAAAGAGAGGCTAGTCGTTAAAAGTTATCATCGAAGACAAGGGGTTGACTATGACAAGACATTTAACCCCATAGCTATGCTTAAATCCATTATAATACTCTTAGCCATTGCTGCTCATTATGATTATGAAATATGGTAGATGGATGTGAAGACAACTTTCCTAATTGGAAACCTAGTTAATGATGTATACATGATACAACCTAAGGGCTTCGTATCCAGAGATGGCAGAAAGGTATGTAAGCTTCAAAAATCCATTTATGGATTAAAGCAAGTATCTAGGAGTTGGAATAGCTGATTTAATGATACAATCAAAGAGTTTAGTTTCTCACAAAATCCTGATGAACCTTGTGTGTACAAAAGGTTTATTGGGAGTGCTATCATATTTTTTGGGAAATGATGTCTCAAGTTTACAATTAGTCAAAGTTTGGTTGTCCCGTAATTTTTCCATCAAAGACCTTGGAGAATCAACTTATATATTGGGAATAAAGATCTTCATAGATAGATCAAGGAAGTTGCTAGGTCTTTCAAAGTTAACATATATAAGTAAGCTAAATAGATTTAGCATGGAGTAGTCCAAGAGAGAGTTTCTTCCTATGACTCATGGGATAAAACTCTCGAAATCTATATGTCCTAAGACACAAGATGAGAGGACTCGCATGAGTATGATCCCGTATACTTCAGCAGTAGGATCAATTATGTATGCTATGTTATGTACAAGACCCGATATATCGTAGACTCTAAGTGTTACGAGCATATATCAATTGGATCCTGGTGAGGGTCGCTGGGTGACTGTCAAGAATATCCTAAAGTACTTGAGAAGGACTAAAGATGTATTCTTAATATATGGAAATGAAGATCTTATAGTGAGTGGGCATATAGATGCCAGTTTTCAATCTGACCAGGATGACTCCAAATCCCAGTCAGGTTATGTTTTCACACTGAATGATGGAGCAGTCAGTTAGAAGAGTTCCAAACAAGAGACGACTGCAGATTCGACCACCGAGTCAGAGTACATTGCAGCTGCAGAAGCGGTGAAAGAAGCTGTTTGTTATGGAACTTAGAGTGGTTCCGAGCATAGTAGAGCTAATATTGTTGTACTATGACAACGATGGGGCTATTGCTTAAGCCAAGGAACCAAGGTCTCATCAGAGCTCCAATCACGTACTCAAGAGATATCAATTGATCAGGGAGAAAATTGATAGAGATGATGTGAAGATAGAGAGAGTGCCCATAGATTAGAACATCACTGATCATTTGATTAAATCACTTCCTCAAGCAAAATTTGATTCTAGTGTACTCGCCTATAGTATTAGATAAAAGGCGATTGACTTTAGTGCAAATGGGAGATTGTTAGAATAGTGCTTTAAAGGCAATCACCTTTAGCACTTTTGTACAAACTTTATTTTGATTAATAAAGGGAAAGGATTTTTTCATTGATTTGATATTTGTTTATATATGAATTGATATTGATCTAAAATCGAATTAATGAAGTCCATGATACAAAACACAGCATCAAGGAAATTATGATGAGATCATGATAATGAGATTCCTATCATGTGCAATTACATTAGTATCTAAATAATCCTTAGTCATAGGATTAATGAGACAGGATATTATTAATCCAGACAAATTAGCACATGTTATACTCTTTAATTTGATCAAGCAGTGGATCTCACAAACTGTAAGCATGAGTTGTTTAGAGTTAATATATGGGTGCTTACTAAGAGTAGTAAGTATATCGGATGACCCGCTATGAGATTATCATATAGATGATCTATCGAATGTCAATGATTAATCTCATCATAGTAATGGTGCAAATATCCTTAGACCTGAGATACTTAAGGATATCATGGATACCAATCCTATGCTTTGACATCATTCCTTATTACCTCGAGACGAGGTTGCTCTTAGGGTGGTGATTGGGTATAGCTATCTGTATTCAAAGGTAATTTGGTAGCCAATAAAGGATTCACCACTCCTGATAGAAGGAAATGATACCCATAACCTCTTATTGGGATCATTACTAAGGAGTCTTTGGCCAGAGCAATTATGTGTCATGAAGAGAGCCTTCATTGACACATTTGAGTAATGAGATCCAGGACAAGGACTAACACCACTTCGACTAGATGTGACGTAGTCAGTCTGGTGGAAGTTGACACATAGCCCATACTCCGAACCAAGTGGGGTACAGTATGGTGAAAGGACGAATTGCACAATAATTATCTATGGAAAGGTTCATAAGTTAAATAATTAACTGTCAAAGAGTTCGTGTATTAATCCATTTATATTCTGGCAATCTGGCATCATGAAACCCTTTATGATTTGATTGAATTAAGAGTTAATTCAATTGCCTAAAATAACTAGGAACTTAAGGGTCCCACATATAAAAGATCGGATGAAAAACACAGTATATACGGCCAAATTTAAGCAGGCCATGATCATGACTCATAGGCCATGATCATGGCTGAAGGCGAGCCCAGGCCACGATCCTGGCCGAAGCCAAGATCCTGGCCGAAGGCACAAAATGGTACATAAGTGACTTCTTCACTTATGTACACAAGTTTTTACCACTTCTTACACACTAAAGTCAAAGATAAGGGCTATATAAGAGTTATAGAGTGAGAGAGACGTATCAAGAATCTTGTTCTTGCAATTTATGCAATTATTACATGAATCAAAGAGCATGCAATAAGGTTCTTGATCTATCTTCCATCATTATTGAGCATCTACTAGAACTCATCTAGTTTGGTGCTCAAATCACCCTTATACACTGTTTCTTCATCTTCTTTGCATGTTCTTGGGTGATCAAGGAAGGGTTTGGAGTTTGCAATAACCCAAACAAAGAGAAGAAACAAGAAAGGAGGAGAAACAAAAGGTAAAAGTTTTATATTTCATGGTTTTTTTACATATCCATACATGCATATTTGATTTTGTGGTTTTCGGGTTGTCATGGTGTCGAAATCTTAATTCTGACACTTCCGCTGCATTATCATGCATGTGATGCATACAATCATGGCAAACCCAACACATAGTACCAATTTTTCCAGTTGTCTTTTTTGACAAAGAACCCATAATCAATTCGCGGGAGAGAAGTCTTCTTTAGAAAGACATGATTCCCTTAGTTCTATAATCCCTCAAGTAGTCTGAGGGAGGCCCTCTGGTGCAGCAAGGCATAGGCTTAAGCCACCTTGAAGCTAACTGAAAATGACCACCAGTCTAAACGCGGGAAAAGGTATTCCCAAGAAGGAGTAAAAAGGAGAGGGTAGCGAGCTAATTTTAGAAAATAGTAGTCAAAGAAAAAATAAATCATATAGAGAGAGAGAGAGAGAGCAAAAAATTTTAATATCTTTTGCTTCAAAATCTGACTTACATAACAATATATTAAAAAATACCTTTAAAAAGTTAACTAATATTTAACGGGCCAATTTTTAAATTCTTTTTTTCATTAAATTGAAATACAAAGTTGAACTAACCAACTGAAGGTGATGGTTCCACTATTATAATATAAAAAACATATTCAGAAACAATGGAGGGAAGCCAATTTACAATGACCAAAATCTTGTTTGGTTCTCATTATATAATTTAGAAACTTTCTTTTTTTGTAGTGTTTGAAGAGCTTTTGTGTAATTAAGATGTTATCCTCAATTTGTGTTCCACTTAAGAAAGCTCCTTGAGAAGCATCAATATGAGCAGGTAATATCAATTTTGGTTCGTTAGCTAATAACTTATAAATAACCTTTTAGATTATATTACAACATACAATAGGTTTAAAATCCTTTAATCTCATAGGGTATGTAGGTTTTATTCATCTCATTTAAAAAGCTTCCTTTCTTTAAAGAACTCCATAAAAACATTTATTACTAAGCTCTTCGCATGACTAGGTTTTATGAAAGAAATTAGCACTCCAACCATCTAAAATAAGGGCTTTATGAGCATCTAGAGAAAATATAGCTTTTTTTTACATTAGCCTTAGTAAAAGGTCTAGCAAATAGATCAACTTTATTAGAAGTTCGTTAATCCCTTAAAATATCCCTGATTAGATCAACTACGAATCTTTCTAAGGTAGGAATTCTTAAGGAACTAGAGAAGTTGAACACTTGCTTCTGAATGTCTTCTTGGGAGGTTAACAAGGCCAAGCCATTTTCTAGAGCCATAATTGTATTTTTTTTCCTTTCATTATAAAGAAAAATCTATGGAAAAAGGATGAGTTCTTGTCCCTATCCCTATCTGGAGTCATCAATAGTAAGAGATTAAAGATAGTTTTGTAAAGCAGATTTCTCAATGCCTTGTATAATTAAACAATTAAGGTTTCAGTAAAGAGTTGCTTGATCTGTTTTAAAAATCTCTTTGGCATTTTTAAGTATTTATTGAGTGTTTCTATCTCTCTACCTATTTAGGAGTTTAGGTTCCTCCTTAACACTATCTTGATTCCTTCCACAGATAAATTGCTTGAATACTTGTATATTAAGCCTCAAACCCTTTCATATGGTCTTAAACACCTCCAAATAAGCCAAGTAGTCATTAAATCTAAAAGTGAATCTAATTCTAGGATTGGTGTTAAAGATATGGAAAATGATTAGGGATTGATTCGAGCTCAAAGAGTTAGAAAATTTAACTTTGCTACTTGGGAATATTTGAAACCAGTTGAAATTAGCCATAACACTATCTATTTTCATCCTAAAGAACCACTTTCCTTTTTGGTTATTACACCAAATGAAAAGTTTCCATACATACTTAAGTGTATTACCTAAATATCTATAGTGCATTCACTCAAGTCTTCTAAGTATTTCCTTGAGCATAAGTAACCCTTATCTTTATATGGATGTAACAGTTTATTAAAGTCCTTAAGGATGCTCTAAGGGGACCTAATAGAGGTGGCAACATCCCTCAATTTAGTCTATAAAGCAGTGCTTTGAAAAACCATATTAAAAGCATATATACAAGAGATATTGATGATTATTTTCTAGTGCTTTAACTTAAAAGATAAGTGAATTATTTGATTCATTATAAAGGTAATAAGAACTTCATTTTTCTATTTATCATAAACCACAATAATTTTACCATTATAGTGGTAGGCGTGATTGGTTATCAACTTCCATTAACAACTCAAAAAGTTCAAAATTTTGCATTTATCAACCTTTAGCTTGGATTCCAAAATGCCAAAAATAAAGGGCTTATTCTTATAAATAAACTTCCTAGTAGCTAGGATTTTAAAGGGGGAATCAATCCCTCTAATATTTTAAGCAATGATAATAATGTAATTTGAGGGGGAAGTGGGCTTTTTCTTCCTATTGGACCTCCTCCTTCTAACAATCCTGAATTCTTGGAATTGAATAAAGACTTGAGAACTAACTTCTAGAGAAGTATGGAAAGAGCATGATATATAGGTATATATCTTCTTAATCTGAGTACTAACAGTTTCTATTGGGACACGGTCCTCTAGAGCTTCCTTTTCAGGAGAGTTAACAACTGGCACTAGATTAGGGTTACTAAAAGGCTAAAAAATATTCTTAACGATATGACTATGTTTTGAAGGATTTGGTACAACTAGTGGCCCGACATATTTCTAATATAAAGGACAGTAGGAGATAGATTACCTTTTTACACAATATAGCTAATAACAAAGCCTTGCATTAGTTCCAATAATTACATGTAATAAATCTTCTTCCTGTGGGTTTCCATAATTTCTTTTGATCCTTTAATTCTAGTATCCAAGGTTACAACACCTTAAAGATATCCTCCACTAGCTTAAAGTTATCATTCAATCTTAAAAAGGGATCTTTTTAAGTAAATCCTGCAAGGTATCAATAAGAATACAAATTCTGGAAAAACTTTAGTCCTTTAATTCCAATTGTGGCTTCATTAAGGTAGACTGGCTTACCTATAAAACTAGCAAAGTAGCTCAACCCATTGATGATCTAATACTCTAAAGGAACACCATTTATACGCATCCAATTAGGATTTAATTTTGTTTAATATCCTCTAGTCAAAGGCCAAGTTTCCAGTTCTGAATCAGAAGGGGCTTGTTGTGAACATGCCAAGAACTTGCTTCCATTATCCTCTTATCCTAGGATGGATTACCAAATTTGAACTAAAAAACTAGAACCTCTTCTAGACTACTTTGCTTTTAGTAAGAGAAACCCCAAGCTTTCATTTTTGAAGAAAAGGGTCTCTTATCCATTAAGTACCTAATAAGAGTAAACTCCCACCTAATAACACCTTCCCTTAGAATCTTTAAAAGAGGAGCCACTATAAGAGACCATCGAATCTCTCTAGGGGATAACAAAGAAGCTTAAATTCTAGCTTAACATTTCTTATAACCTAAAGCTAGGTTCTTTCGACTAGCAGTGAAGGGGATTGACTTGACTTTGCACTAAACTCTAAAGTAGTGCTAGATGCTCCTGAAGAAGGGATTCATATGTTTGAAGGTTAGGGACAAGGAATTGGGAAAAAAGGCGAGAAAGTTTCAAAAGTACATGACATTTTACTAAAAAAAGGAAACAAATAGAAATTAACAAGAAAGGAGGAGCATGGAAAAAGAAATTTAAATAAAGGAACTTAAAAGGAAAAACACGCAAGGGAAGGTGGAGGATAGGGGGAAGGTAAAGCGAAATACTAAGAAGAGAAATAAGAGAGAGGGAATAAAACGAAATCTAGAAGGAAACAAATTAATGGGAGAAAGTACATAGAGAAAAGTAGTGTTTTAAAGGAAGATAGTGAGGAAACTAAGAATAAGTAGCAATGAATGGATGCCTAAAGGAACCAAAAGAACAAAGGAGGCATATGTAGGAGTCTTTATAAGAAACATATAGGCATGCGAACTGTATAGAGAAGAGAGAGAATCTCTCTCATCATAAAAATTCCTAATATACATAACACGCATATGATAGACAAATCACATGTGATTTAGGATGTCAATGAATACCAATAATTACCTTGAATTATATTATAAATGTACTGTGAAATTTTGGTGTTTCATATATAAGTTTAAGGTGATGAATAAGTGATTTTTGTTATTTATGTTATATGAGGATTTAAAAAGGTTGTGGTTGTGCATATATTTGAGGTGTGGTGATATGTTATAATTGGTCTGGTATATTAGCCGATGCTAAATTAGGACATGTACCAATTTGTTACAAAAGGCAAATGATTTGGGGTTAAAAGGAGCATGTACCATTCTGTTGCTTTAAATGTATTTAATAAGGACCAAATCAAAATGAATATAAGTTCATTGGTTTGAGAGAATTAATTAATACTTACCCTAAATATAGACACTTGATTATATGATATAGTTAACATCATATATATATTTCATTTTTATGTGGTTTATTTTATAATTACTGTATAACATTTTTTTAACAAATATTTTGAAGGGTAATATTGTCCTAAATATACATAAATTATGAGATTGGTGCTTATAATATAAATGATAATAAATTTTATTCTTAATTAATTTTAATTTTTTATTTAGTGATACACTCCTCTCTTTTAGTATCAAAAGAAGAAATCATATATATTAAACTCAACGAAGTTGAGGAAGGTGTAATTTGCTAGTTTACGTCCTTACAGCTAATTGATTGATTGTAATTTTAGGTATGAGATTATTATTTTAATTAATAAAGGCATGTATTATGTTAATCATATATGATATTTTAATTCTAAAGATAAAATCCTTGTAATAATTACTTTGCAATTGAAATTATTATGACATCATAATTATGATATTCAATTTGCATTTAGATATTATTCTTAAATTTTTTAGTTATAGTTCCATTAAAATGTGATGTTGATAAAATGGTAAAATTAGCATACATTATATTTCTTTTTAACAAGGAAAATAATTGATCTCATAAATTATAAAATAAAGATACTTAAACAAACATATAGGTACTTATTAGAGAATAAGTTTATTGAACTAACCTACTTATTAGAGAATAAGTTTACTGAACTAACCTGATTATGAGGATCCTAAATATAATATTACTTTGTGTCTTAGATTTCTTTATTATGATTGTTGTATAATTAATCTTTAAACTTGAGATAATCAAGGTATATCATATAGAAAGTACTGTGTTTTGGTACTACTTATGACTTATTTTTATTTAGGCTAGCTCAGTTGGAATTACTTGAATGCAATATGAACCATATGGAAATAATTGAGTAAGTTAATAAAGGATTCGTCACTTTAAAGTAATTACAGAAAATGTTCCATTATTTTGGATGAATAATTATTTAAGGAATTCTTTGTCCAGAGAGAATTGAAATTTAAAAATGTATTTTTAAATATCAATTACTAATTAGTAAGAACGAATAAGATTGAATTAAAAAAGAATAGACATTATATTCATACTCTATATCTAATTAGAACATTGGATAACGAGAGAATTAAATTATACGTCATGACTATGAGTAGACAAGTTAAGTTAAACCACTTTGACATTCCTAATATTTAGGTAGTCATGACATATTACTAGACTTCAATCTTGATATATGATTATCAATTATGTAATTAGAAAACAAAGATAAATTAAAATGAGTTTTAGTTGATTTAATTCTAATTATAAATTAGAATTATAATTTATAATCATTGTCAATATTTTAGGAACGTAAAGCCATATATAAAAAGCAGTTAAAAAGAGAAATTTTAATTTAAATAAAGCTTAACTTAATTATAAAATTTGAGAAACTTCATGATCAAATGATTTCTATTTAAAGAAAATAAGCACAAAGAGCCAACACTCTTACTTAATTCCTCTCAAACGTTGAGTTTCTTTTTTTTCACTTTTTTTTCCACTTTGTGAATACTGTTCGAGGTTGGACGTATGAACAACTTATGATTGACAAATCAAAAATATTTCAAAAAAAGTTCTAACAAGAATTTCAAATAAGATGCGATCCTTTTATTTTATGATTCATGTTTTTTCAAGTTATCTAATTATTAAGATTTGATTAAGAGATTGTACATTTTATTTTTCCGTTATGCTTGTAATTCAGTCATTATTGATTTCTCAACATGATCTCCATGCCATTTTTAGTTTGTTCCGGTTGATATAAAATTAAAAGATTTTGTTCTTTGTAAGATTACAAATAATTAACCAACTATTCATATGAAATATTTGATTATTTTTTCATTATCTGAGATTCTTCCTTGCTTATAACTTTTATATCATCAAATTGATAAATGTTTAGTGAATTTAAAAATCTAAAATTTATTATTGGTAATAAATGAACCGTGTGACATGACTAAAGAGAGCACTAGAACAAAATTATCGTCAATTTAATGCATTATATTTTACCAAATATGAAAATGGATTGAAAATTATAATCTTGAATATGATACCTATTTTGTTTTAACTTTAAAAATAAACATTTCTTTTTACTAGAAGTCTAAAAAATGAATTAGGAATATTTGATTGGAGACTAACGAGGCTAAACCGAACCCCACAACAAAACTCCTTTGCTGTCATTTTCTTCGTCTTAAGGCCTATTTGGTTGAATGTTAAGTAATAAAACGGAACGTAACGGAACAGAACATAAGGGGACAATTTATAATGGAATGGAATGTAATATAATAAAAAGTTGTTTAGGAAAAATGGAAGGATTCGTAATGTAATGTAACAAAACATTGTTTAGAGGATGGATGAAATAGAATGTAACGTATAATTAATGACTATTATACCCTTGATATTAAAATGATTATTGCAAGAAGTTTAGCGCTATGATTTTAAAATAGAAATCATGTCCAATTAAAAAGTTACGCACAACCGTGACAAATTTTTTTTTTATATTTTTATTTTAAAAGAATAAAATTTTAATAAAGTTTTATTATTTTATTATTAATTATATACAATTTATTATTAATTATATAAAATATTATTATTAATTATTTAATA
>JAOQMS010000005.1:36796861-36807840 GCA_027563885.1 Erythroxylum longipes | reverse complement strand
TTAAAAATTATTTATTTATATAGAAATATATACAAACAATTAAAGAATAATTTTTATATATTTTCTATTTTCATTAACAAAAATTTTATTAATTTTTTTTATTTTTATGAATTATATACAATTTTTATTAATAATATAAAAAGATTATTATTAAGGTAAGAAGAAATAATATAAAAATATTATTAATTATATACAAGAGGATTAGGGTCAAAAGAAATAATTAGTATTAAGAAAAATTATTAAGGCTATATTAGGTAATGTGTTTTTATTAGTTTACATTCTATCCTAAATCTTCCGAATCGGAGGTTTCTTATTTTCAATGTTTAAGATGGAATGAAACATAACATAAAACCCTCCACTTTCATCGCATTCCGTTCCATTTTATTATGAAACTTTCAACCAAACAATAAAAGTATGTTACATTCCGTTCTGTTTCATTACTAACCCTCCAACTAAACAAACCCTTCTCTAAGTGCTTGCCTTTCTCTCATCTCACTTTCTTCTCCCAAATTCATTCATAGGTCGTTTAGAATCTAATGAATTGGATTCAATTCATTAATTTTATGTAATTGAATTCAATTCATGCGTTTGGAATGTTAAAAAAGAGATGACTTGAATTCAACTACGTAATTGTATCTCATTTTTTTATAAATTCAATTCGCATCTCAAATTGTACAATTTGGTGTGAATTGAAGAACCAATTTTTTTCAAAACATTAAAAATTCTTTTTCTAAATATACATATCATAAATATATAAGTTGTTATAAAATATACACATATATTGATGACATACTATTTTTAGTTAAGGTTAAAAAAGTCATATGAAGTAGTTAAATTTATTTTTATTATATTTTAAATAATATAATTAAATTTAATTATAATATTTATAGATTTATTTGAATAAGTGTAAACCGAATTTAATTTAATCTCATAAATATAATTAAATTTAATTCGTGAATGAATCCGATTTGATATTTTTATTCGGCCAATCGCTCTCTAACTGACAACGATATTATATTATCTTGCACGAACACGCACACTTACCGGCAAATCCCACCACAGGACCACCCAACTACTTTTCAGTATTTGATTTATTTAATTCATTATGATTTGCCTCCCATGTTCCTAGGTGGTAGCACGTACCCAGTCTTTCTCTCTTCTCCTACTGTTACCCTCTGTAGTTGTTCCCTTTGTTTTCAGATCTGCGTACCTGTTGTTTTATTTGCTCACAATGGCAGCAGACTCTTCATGGGTGAGGATAGTCACTGCTCAGACCCCCACCAACATTGCTGTGATTAAGTACTGGGGCAAGAGGGATGAGACCCTGATTTTGCCCGTCAATGATAGCATCAGTGTTACTCTTGATCCCTCTCACCTCTGTACCACCACTACTGTTGCTGTTAGTCCTTCCTTTGACCAGGATCGCATGTGGCTTAATGGAAAAGTACGTGTTCTTTTTCTTTTTTCTCGTGTTCGGGTGATAAATTTGCTTTCTGTTGTTGGGTTTTAATTATTGAGGGATCGGTTGAAAGAAATGCTAGATGTGATCGTACGGATTTCAAGCAATTGATGCTTTGCTTTTCCGAGAGTCAGTTGGAATTTGAATGTTATGAAATGAAGTTCTTTTATGGGTTCGTTTTCTTCGTTTCCGTGAGATTGCTGGATGGAAGGACATTTTCTTGACTAAGGTTACATTTGACAATCATGATTGAGTTCTTAAGAACTTTTTGTTCTTCTGAAATTAATTTTGACTATTTCGCTGTGACATAATTGAGATTTACAATATTTGCCACTTTGGTCAACTGCTTCTGTAAATTGGAGAACTATTTTAAGAGGATACTGCTAAGTATCTTGAAGGACTTTAGATGTCAGCTAGGCTAATAACAAAGTCTCCGAAGGCATTGTTTTCACTTTCCTGAAAACAAATATTCCCTATCAAGGATAGACGATTTTAAAATAAAGGGTTGTTAAAATTTCTTAGCATATGGAAGAAAAACTGAAAGCATATCATCTTTTTCTATCCTTCCTGGGGAAACAAGGAAAGGTAATTGGATTGTAAGCATAGTGGTGTTATTGTTTCTGTTCTATAGAATCAACAATTTATTTTTGTCATCTTGGATAGCATGTCGTGAACTTTACCCTAGTTAGATTAGTTTCTTTATTTGATGCTGGTAGTTGAAATGCTACCTCTCATTCTTCGTGTATTCAGAAAAGTGACATGTTATATTTATATTGAAGCATTGTCTTTTTGTTGATCTATTGCATGGTTTCTTTGCTGGTTAGTGTAGGAAATTTCACTTTCTGGAGGCAGGTATCAAAATTGTTTGAGGGAAATCCGTGCAAGGGCTTGTGAGGTTGAGGATAAGGAAAAGGGAATCAAGATAGCAAAGAAGGATTGGGAGAAATTACATGTACATGTTGCTTCATATAATAACTTCCCTACGGCAGCTGGACTGGCTTCCTCAGCAGCTGGCTTTGCTTGTCTTGGTAGAGATAATTTTTGGAAAATTTATCATTGATTCTTTGTGGTTCTATTCCTTTTGTTATTAAACCTGACTTTTGGGATACTGTTTCAAGATTAAAAATCTTCTTATTTTACTTGTGATTGAGTGGTCTCGTGATTCTGGAGAATTTTACTTCTGCGGATTGTATTGTTCGTAGTGGTAAATGCAATTCTGTTTTTTGGTGGTAAATGATAAATGTAGTTCTGTTCAATGAATAAAAGTGCCTGAACTTTACCTCAAAGTTTATTGAATGTAAAGATTAGTACTTAAATTGATGAATAGCTTTTTGCTAGAAATGTGCATTCTAATTGTTTCAGTTCTTTCATTAATAGCATACAAAATGTATTCACTTAGGTAATCTTGGAAATCTTAGGAATATGCCTAAGAGGGATGACCACAATTTTTTTTCAATCTCTTTCCAATGTTAAATAGCGAACCTTGAAATTCAACATTCTACTCATGTGTCTTCTTAGCTGTCACTGATTTTCTTACACATGTGGCCTGATGTTATTCTTTTTAGTCTGTGTGATATTTCCAATATGATAATATTTTTAAATGAACTAAGTTACCTATCTGTTTTTTTGATGCTAAAGCTAAATGATTTCCTGTACGATGTCCAATGCATAAATTGTATGGTTGGAGAAGTTGTGCAGTCTCTAATTTGCATGGCCGGTAACAGTTTTGTGTTAGGAAATATGATCTGTGGCCATTTTCTTGGTTTTATGGCTTCTTTTTGGCACATAATTCAAAATAGGAATGATTGCAGAAGGTTTTCAAAATTTCATGGTTACATTTTGGCTTGTGAATTTAACGACATTTTTTTATTGATAAATTTGGTCAATCTGCCAAATCCATTTCCTTCTTGAGTCATATGTTGCTGTTTATTGTTATGCAGTCTTAAAGTTAGAAAGTAATTGCAAACTGCAATCTTGTATTGGACTAAATAACTCTTGAGCATGAGTTCATCCAACTGTCAAATCTTATGCAGTTTTTGGCCTTGCAAAGCTGATGAATGCGAAAGAAAGTAATAGCGAGCTTTCAGCTATTGCACGGTATAACCTATATACATATTCTTATCTTTTTCTGTGTTGTTTGTCTGAACAAAGATCTTAGATGATGGGATGTCGCACCTATTTCACTAAACAAAAATTTGTGTGGTAAATATGTCTTTGTTAAGCTAATATTTGGTTCTATATCTTTCCAAACTATGTTTTCTAAGCAGGTATTTTAAGTTGTTTGTTTGGTTAATTGAAAATTGAGTTTCAAACTTGCTTAGAAATATATGATATTGACTGAAAATATGTGAATAGTTGCTAGTTATTTACTTTTATTATCTCATAACTTATATATTTGCAGTGAGTGATTTTTGGTTTCAACCTTCCCCTGTTTCTTTTAGAGTATTCAATATCCTACGTTGGTATTTAGTTATAGAGGTTTGGAATGCTATATCCAGCTTATGTTCAATTATCTAAGAAATGACTTTTAGTTAATAAATTCTTGAGCGTCATCTGTTTAAAAAATACATGGTTTGAGTAAAATGTGTCATTTTTGGAACGATCTAAGCAATACATACTAGTATGTTGATAATTGTGTTTGACTACTGTTGCAGCATCTTTATGTGAATTGCTTATAATAGAGTGATGTGCATTTATACTAGAGTTGAATAAAAGTGACTCTTTTAAGCAGATTTTATTTTATTTTTCCCTTTGCTTCTTAGGCAAGGTTCTGGCAGTGCTTGTCGCAGTTTATTTGGTGGATTTGTGAAGTGGATCATGGGCAAAGTAAGATTTAGTTTTGGTCCACGTTTTCAGCCTTTGAATTGGAAAGCTAACTTTTACTAAGAAGTTCTTTTTTAATCACTAAAGGCTGAGAATGGAAGTGATAGCCTCGCCGTTCAACTTGTAGATGACAAGCACTGGGGTGATCTTGTTATTATTATTGCTGTGGTATGTTTTATATTCTGTTATCCATTGTGCAACTGATAGGTGATGCTTTAGAGATTGTATTATTGATATGTGAAAAGAGAGACAACTGGAGCAAGCTCCCCCTCCTGGTGAAATCCAGGCCTGAATATTACTTCACAATTTCCAAAAATCGTGCCCCTCTCTTCCCCCTGTTCAGCTATATTCCTCCCCCAACCTCATTCTCTCTCCATAACTAACTATAACAAACTCATAACAACTTGCCTACATGGCAGATTCCTCTTTCCCAACTTGCTACTATGAACATAAGTTTTAATGGGCTTAGGTTGCTTAGGTAGTTACTAACAGGAAATTTGAAGAATCACTTGTTTATATCTACTTGCATGTAGTGATGATAATTGTAATAATTGCTCAATAGCTGTAAATGATTAATAATTATCAACAGTAGAAATTACCAAATAGTCCTAATAGCTGTGAATGATTAGCAGTTATAAACAGTATCAATTACCAAATAGTCTTAATTGGTATGAACGATTAACAATTATCAGCAGTATAAATTACCAAATAGTCCTCAAACGTAGAAATTACAGGTGATTCAATTCTTAAAATTCATGAATTTAGTGACTAAGTAGAACAGTTACTTCCAGTTCAGAAAATATTCTACCTACCTCAAATTTTCTTGATCTCAGTCTTATGTACCAAAGTTTCTGACGTAGGATCTGTTAGTTGAATTTGGCAGATAGCAGCACTGTCCAATTCTGGGCCATTGTAATGATGGATCTTTTTTTTTTGGTGGCATTAAAATGAAAATTCTTCTCTGCATTTTTATTGCTCTACAGTTGTGATGCATTAAAACATATCTGTTCCTTGAATTATCAGAATTATGTGCTTTTTGTCACTACCTGGCAGTTTGTAATTTCTCTGTAACCCTTTGTTTGCTTTACAGGTTAGTTCACGGCAGAAAGAAACAAGCAGCACCTCTGGAATGCGGGAAAGTGTTGAAACTAGTTTGTTATTGCATCATAGAGCTAAGGTGCTTCAGGAACTTATGAAAATCTTCTTATGCCACTCAATAGAACTCAAATTGCTTAATGTTCTTTCAGCAAATTGTGTTGCTTGGGTTAAAAGTATGAGAGGCCCATTCAGTCTATTGAACGATCAGTGTGTTTGATTCTCAGACTTTTTGATTTTTTACTCTTTTCTTCTTTCATATTCTTACTTCTTTCACGGAAAATTGTGCACAATTTTGCTTGAGTATAGCAACCATTGGATTTCATGATATTTTTATTATTCAGAATTTCTACAGTGGAATTTTCTCTCAATGGTAATTGTTTTTACTGTGTTGATCTTAATAGGAAATTGTTCCCAAGAGAATTATGCAAATGGAAGAAGCCATAAAAGATCGCAATTTTGAGTCATTTTCCCAATTAACCTGTGCTGACAGTAATCAGTTCCATGCAGTGTGCTTGGATACATGTCCCCCAATATTCTACATGAATGATACATCCCACAGGTAAATCTTGTTACCAGTTGATTTAACCTGGAAATTTAATCTGAATCAGTGTTTCTTTATTTTCTCATTGAGTTATATCACCTAAAATCTGGATTTGAGTATATGATAGAGATAATCTTTCAGGATAATCAGTCTTGTTGAGAAATGGAATCGCTCTGAAGGAACACCTCAGGTTTGTTTATTTTGACATTTATTGGAAGTTAGCATAATGCTATATCAGCAATTGTTGTTTGAGATATTCTTACAGGAAGTAACCAAAATAAAAGTTTTTGAGGGTGCATTTTAATTTATTTGATCAGACCAAACGATTTTAACTCCGACTGAAATATGGTACTTGTTAATTAATTTAATTCATTGATATTGACCACCCTACTTTGCTTGCCAACTACTGCTTTCATAGCTTTTCCGTAGTGTGTTGTTATTGCTTTGTTAGTTTTAAAAAATCACTTTTCAATCATGAGGGAATTAAAATTAATGTTTACGATTGTGCTTTCCTTTTCACAATTGTAAATCTTTTATTTGTATCATGTTTGTATATACTTAATGTATCACATCACGTGTATCTAATTATACAGATAAAGGAGTTACATATCATAATTAAGCCAATAATGCAAGAAACTGTCGCTCTTCCTTTATCTTAATAAGCTGTAACTGCCTCTCAAGAGTTAGATGCCATCTATTATCAGTCTCGCTCATCCACTAACATTGGTACATTGCCTATTATCAGGAAATTAATAGCTCCTGTAACTTAGCCGCTAGTTCTACCAGGCAATCTCTTTTCTTAAAATTTTTATATATGAAATTTCAGATCCAAAATACAAGCCTTTGCATCTTGAGGGGAGTTCAAGTGTTTAACTCCCCCTTCCCCTCTTGCTCTGGTTTGAATCTAAAGAACTAATAAAAGCATATGGTTATGGAGTTTGTTTTCCCTACTTTTTGGTAAAATTTTGAACAGGGAATTTGAAGTAAATAAATCTGTTACCGTACGGAAAAGAAAGCATCAACAATTGATTTGTTAAAATTGTTTTGCAATTTCATGTTATGTTCTTTAGTAGGCTTAAACACTTTTACCTAGGAAAGTTTGATTATTAACATTCTTAGGATTTGACTTCATCTGTAAAGTAGGCTGTCGTATCTTAGTCAAAGCATGTGGCTTTGTATTAAACAGATTCTAACATTCTTGATTGATATGTATCATTTTTTTCTGGTTCTAATGGATAATGATAGGGTCATTGACATCTATATAGTTATCTCTTTCCCCCTCTATTGCTCAAGGATATTTTAATTTAGTCCTGAATTTCCCTTTCTTCATCAGGAGCATTGCACCAGTGAATAATTATAACCAATATGGTTATTAGTAAAATCTTGTTTTAAAACGATTAAGTCTGTCAAATTAGTAGGAGTAAAAATTAAGATTGGTTTTTATTCAATAATGAATTCATCACTAAATGCCTTAAAGATTTTGAATTGAAGATGGAGTCCTTTTGTATGTGAGCCTCTTTTTTCTTTTTTTGAATAATTACGAAATCTAACATGACATCAGACCTAACCTTGGTTTGATGTGTTGCTTACCATAAATTTCAAGTCTTGCAAATTTCATGTCCTAGATGCTCATTCCGGGGTGTTTTATATGTAAGAATGGGCCTATAATTCAATCCTTTCAAAGAAATAGCAAGAACAGAAGGTGATGTGTCTCACTCTTGCAGCTATCCATGCATCCGTTCTTGTATGCCGAGGCTCCTTCAGTTGTAGTGATTTGTTGTTACACGATTATCCTTACATTTTTCAACAAAATTCTTAAAGTAGAATAATAAAGCACTAGCTAATGGTCGAATACCTTGCTGAATGTTATGTTGCCCATTATTTTTATAATTTCACATTTTCTGGTTACATATTTGTATGCTTTACTGATGGTGGAAATTTGACAGGTGGCTTATACCTTTGATGCTGGACCCAATGCAGTTCTAATAGCACGCAACAGAAAGGCTGCCACGCAGTTGCTGCAGAAGCTGCTCTTCTATTTTCCTCCAAATTCAGATGCTGACTTGGACAGGTGTCAAAATTTTAAAAGTCCTATGCAATGTTGATTTCATGATTAAATGTTTGGGAGGCTTTCAACTTTCTGAATCTTCAAATTTTCTTGTTTTTTTCTCCAGTTTTGTTCTAGGTGATAAATCACTAATAAAAGATGCCGGGATTGAAACAATGAAGGATGTGGAAGCTCTGCAGCCACCTCCGGAAATCAATAATACCCAGACATTTAGAGGAGATGTTAGTTATTTCATCTGCACTAGGCCAGGAAGAGGTCCGGTTTTGCTATCTGACGAAAGTCAAGCTCTTTTAAGCCCTGAAAATGGGCTGCCGAAATAGAGTGGATTACCATTTCTTCTGGTGTTGTTATCTTGTTAGGCAGGGAGCTTTTCAGGGGTAAGCACGAGGTATTCTATTCTGATGGTTGTTTGCAGTCACTTTTTATTTACAGTTGATGTTGTCTTTTTTTTGTCCTGTAATATATTCTGTTATTTTTCAGTTTGTTTAGCTTTATTAATCATCAACTGTTAAACATTCAACTTTCCTTCTAGCTTCTTCTGTTGTTACTCTTGAATTGCCTCCTGTGGTCTTTCAAAAGTATTGTATTTCAATTGAACTTAATAAGCAACTCATTGATTATCAGCTGGCACGTTTGTATCTCTTGATGTAATCCTCAGTCACGGCTCTGTTTATTTTTGACCTTTTGTTGCTTACATCAACTTTCCATCTGAGATGCTTAATATTTTGAAAGCAAACCTTCAAGACGATGTGCTTTCCAAGTCTATATGGTGACTGGAAGTGTTGATGATGGAATTATATATGACTGGAAAAAGACCTAATCGGGTGTTGAGTTTATGAATTTGCAAGTCAATGGAATGTTGGTATTCATTGTGGAAAATTGCCTAGGTAAGAATAATCTGCAAAATTTGCCCAACTTTTCTTACCCTACTTAGTGATGGCAGTTTTTGACTCATGGGTTTAAATTTAGCTGTTTTCAATGGGTCGATCTATTAGTGAAGTTTAGGCTCAAGTATTCTAAATAAAACAACTTTGTTTTATATAGAAGAGTTGAGTCTCTAATGGGTTTGGACAATCTAGATTTGGATTTAATTAAAAAATAAATTATTTCATATTTTAATTTTAAAAAATTGGTGGTTGTAAACTCATGTAGTACCTGTTAATTTCCATGGTGAAGTCCCTGTTGAGGTAAGAACTTAAGGAAAGCTCGGAAAAGCCAGAAGCTTTGATTGAGTTGGGTGAATATTGAAGCGTTTTTTTTTTTTTTTAGTGATTGAACGGCACTGTAAATTTGTTGAAAATAGATACATTTATTGTTACAAATTCTTATCTCACCAGAAAAAAGGATGTAAGATTAATTGTTAGGGGAATTATGTTTAACGTTTATGAACGTTGAGATCTTTGTACGAAGTCTTTAAGCATGTAAGGTTTACTTTTATTATATGTAATTTAATTGTGAACCTGAAACTTGTCCAGGATTATATTTCTACCAATTAAAGGAAATGAGATTGTGTATTAAATTTCAGAAGAAGAGTTTGAATAATAAATATTCTAATTGATTGTACGTTAACTTGAACTGTTAAATCTTTGAACGTACCAAGTTGAATGGTTCGTTTTAAAATTACGAAATAATATATTCCAAAACTCTCAAATAATATCCAGTGGTTGTAAAAAATTTACTAATGAATTAACTTATAAATATATGTTAACCAAGTAAGTAAATGCAGATTTAACGAGAATTATGTGTTAATAATGTAGGAAAATGATAACTTTTGAAATATATAAAAGAATCGCACAGATAACTTTTTGTTAGATTATAGATAAGAATGGAATAACATGCATGGCACATTGGTAGAACGTAAATTCAGTAAATGGATGCATGAGAAAAGATAACAAACCAACTCAAATTACGCAGCAACAAATTTATCAAGTATGGTATGAAGTGAATGTGGCACAATAACTCTTAAGTAGAATATTATATGCACTTGAATCATGCAAAGGAAATAACACTCAAGGTGTACTTCACCCACGCTAGTGCGTTTGAAGTATGAAGAGTTGTACTTCTTATGTCATTTCATGGACATTTTGCTTTGAGTTGAATTGAATCTCTTCACCATCACATTTGTTCCTTCTCTTCTTCAACGGTTCATTTTGGAAAAGAAATAAAAATAGTTGTTAGAAGCTAACCGTATCCTCTACTGTCCATTCCGAAAAAGGATAAAGCGTCAGTCCGAAGATAAGACCCTCTGTTTAATTTTATGGTGTCTTATTCTGTCCTCTGAATCTTAACCATTCATTTATGCAGGTCCCATCACATAAATAAATATGAGATCTGCATAAATAAATAGTTGAGATTTATGGGATAAAATAAGACACCATAAAATTAGACAGAGAATCTAATTTTTCAATCAGTCACATAAAATCTTCTCTTCAATTATGTATTTCAACTCTATCCTATTAAATCAATCCTATTAAATTTTAATAATATATATATATAAAGTTCATAACTAAATATGTTAGAAATACCATACGAGGATGTGTTCCAATTTCAGTGGCTTATTGAGCCGCGCTAGCTAACCGTATCCTCTCTTGTCTAATCCAGAAGAGGACAAAGCAACAGAAGTTCAGTAGTTTATTAAGCCACGCTAGCTAACTGCATCCTCTCCTGTCTATTCCAGAAAAGGACAAAGCAACAGAAGTTCAATAGTTTATTGAGCCGCACCAGTAGTTGGAGTAATGTTCCGAATACTGTACCAAACTTGGTACTAGATTGAGTCCTATAACAATATTGTACCGGTACCAATCAATACAGGATATTATTTCGGGCAATTTTTTATATTTATCAAATAGTCCCTGAAATTTTTAAAATTTACAAAATAGTCCACTGATATATTGTACAGTTATATATTGTACGGTTTACTGTTTACAAGTTTACATCAATCCTATTTCCAAAAATGAAAATTCATAATAACAAATAATAATCACAATTAA
>JAOQMS010000005.1:36724961-36780471 GCA_027563885.1 Erythroxylum longipes | reverse complement strand
TGGTACTTAAGTTACATGCCAAAAATGCCCTCAATTCATTCTTATGCATTTATTCCATAAAATATTATGCTTAATTTAACGAAAAAATTTTCGGGGGCCAACATAGTATGTTCATGTCTCATCATAATCATAGATTACTAATATATTCACCAAATTATAATCACCTAAGCGAATTCTATATCTTATCTCCAAACTTAAGTTATCATCTTCATTAGCATTTTGATTTTAAGAGGGGAGTCAACATATATTTTAGAGTCTAAGCATTTAGCCATAGAATCACGTAACCCAATGTGATAAATACCCCCCATGTATATATGATATACACACTAAAAATACAAAGCCTTTTCTCTCTTTTCCTGTTTACTTATATATTCTTCATTCCTAACTATAATTAAAGTTTAACTCTAATTATAATTGTAATTATAATTTAATTTTAATAAAATCAAATATCTCATATTTAATTTATGAATTTTCTCAAACTTTATAATTAACTCATACTTAATTCATATTGATTTTTCTCTTTTTAACTACTTTTTATTTGTGATTTATTAGGTTTTTAATATAAATTATAATTCTAATTCATAACTAGAATTAGATAAATTAAAAATCTTTTAAATTTATCTTTAATTCTCTAATTAAATAATTTATAAGTATCTATTAAGATTGACATTTAACAACATGTCATAACCACCCAAATATTATGAATATCAACATAGTATAATTCCACCTATTCGTACATGGTTATGATATATGAATTAATCCCTTCATTATCAAATGTTTCAATTAGATATAGAGTATTTATTCTATTTCAATATAATTATGTTCATTCTTGCTAATTAATAGTTGATTTATAATTGACATTTGAAAATTCGTTTTCAAAATATCATTTTACTCTAACTAGCAAATTTATTAAATCACTACTAATCAAGAATAGTTTAATATTCTATCTAATTTCTTTAGAGTGACGAATCTTTTATGGACTTATTTAATTATTTCCGTATGATTTATATTACATCTATGAACCGTTGAATAATTAAACTGGAGTATTAGGAAATTTGATAGAAGCAACGAAGAAAAGGTGTTATTTATCGAGCAAGTACACAATGAAACAATAATGATTGGCTAAGAGCTAATAAGTGATAAAGAGTTTAGGCCTAGGAAGTCTAAACCAAAAGCATTTAAAGTAGGTGGATTTATGTTGAAAACTGTCAGTTAAGTTTCAACTTAATATTTAAGCTTTTATTCAAAATAATACATGTAAACTAGATTTGAGATCAATAATTTTTTCACCCATCGGCGCAATTTAGTACGCTAAAGTATCCTTTCTTATTAGGTTGTATTATATAGAAAATTTTCTAATATTATATTTATTATAAATTCAAATATTTGACATGTAATATTAGTTAAAATTATAAAAATAACAATTACTTTTCCAAAACATCAATTTAAGAATTAAATTAGTTAATTTTTATTATTAAAATAATTAATATAAAGTGACACTTAAAATTGAGTTTCCTTAAACTTTGACATATTATTAGATACGTATAATTAAGATTTCAACACATTCTTTTATTTTTAAAATAATATAAGAAAAGGATAAATTTATTTTTTGAAGTAAATTTTAGTCCCTAATTTTTCAACTAAAATTCAACTAGAATATTAAGAGGTAAAATGTACTTTCAACTTAAAACTATTTTATCTTAAATTAGGTTCTTTTGTTTATAACATTTTAAAAAAATTACGTGATTTTTGTTGGGAAAAACTAGTAATTGTTAAATTATGCAAAGTGTAAACATAATACCAAAAATTTCTAAATCTATTTGAATAATAGGAGTAAATAAATACTATCAACAATTCACCAACAATAACAGCAAATCAAAAATAAATAAAGACACTATAATTTTTAACGTGAAATACTCCTTCAAATAAAGGGAAAAATCATGGGATTAGGGATGGCAAATGTGGCCCGACTTGGCCCCTTCAAATTAAGAGGAATAAGCTGCTACACAAGATAATGTTAATACGAACATAAAAGGAGAGAAATAATCCAAAAATGTGTTATTGCTCTAAGGCCATGATCTCAAAATCTAAAATTCCAAACAAAAAACTAACCGTTCAGAATGTAGATGACTATCTCGGGAACATACTCCTAAATTTTTAGCTTGATCCAACGGTAGATAAGTGCAAATCGAGGAGAAAAGTGAAGAAGCTCGTCCAAAAAATGCCCCTGCAACTTCTCTGTACTCTTTTCCCTTTTTTTTGCTTTCTGTCGACACCTATGCTGAAGAAGAAGTTGGCTACCATAAGCCAACAAAAGATTAATTAACATAGTGGACTAAAACATTTTTCATATAGGAAGGGACCTAAAGCCAAACAAATCTCCCCCTCCTGACTATGTGGAGATGCTCGCCATCCCAACTATCACACAACAAGTTAGAAACTTCCCTTTTGGCAAAGACTTGTCATCATATCAGAACAATTATCATCTATATGAACCTTTCGAAGCTCAATCAACTTCTAATTCAAAACATCTCTAACCTAATGGTATCTAACATCAATATGTTTTGATCTACCATAGAATGTGGAATTCTTAGCTAATTGCATTGTACTTTGATTATCACAGTGTAACACATACCTCTCTTAAGTAAATCCAAGCAACCCTTCAAATCTTTTCATCCATAATAATTCTTTGCATGCTTTAACAACAGCTATAAGCTCTGCTTCTATGTTAGATAAAGCAATGCATTTTTGCAATCCAGATTGCCAACTTATTGCTTCCACTGCAAAGGTAATCAAATAGCCTTAGGTAGGCTTTCTTGTATCAACATCTCCTGCCAAATTAGAATTAGTGTAACCTGAAAGAATAGGCTTCCTTGTTCCAAAAAAAAGACTCATAGTAGATGTCCTATGGAGATATCTGATAATTCATTTCACAGCATAAGAGTGATCTATCACTGGATTAGAAACAAACCTGCTAATTGTACCAATAAAATGAGCAATATCTGGCCTAATGCAAATCATAGCATACATTAAACTACCTATAGCTGAAGCATACTCTTTGCATATTTTCCTTTTCCTTTTCATTTAAAGGACACTAACTTCTACTCAACTTAAAGTGCATACCAAGAGCTATACTTACAGCTTTATCCTTGTTCATGTTGAATCTTTGAAATACTTTTTTAATGTACTTCTTTTGTGATAGCCATAACTTCTTAGCCTTTCTATCATAAATGAACCTTATGCCAAGAATCTACCTAATTGGTCTTAAGTCCTTCATAGCAAAAGACTTTAAAAATTCAAAAGGATGTAGTTTTGCACAAATTAAGAATGACTATAGTCATTATAAACTTTCTGACAAAAAAATGAGAACAAAAATCATAAAAACAATAAAAAATGAAATAAACAAATCAACACCTGATATCTTGGGAAATTGTCTTACTTCCTGCTGAAATTCCTGTACGCTCTGTTGAATTTGAATATTGTTAGCAGTCATAATATTAAGCAAATCTTCAAGAGATATACCTGAGTCGTGATAAGAAGCTTCTGGTCTATACGAGAATTGTTAGTCATCCTACAAACTATCATGGAAGTAATTTTGTTGATTATCCTATCTATAACTAACGTTAGGTTGATCAGTCTAAACATAGCTATAGGATTGAGAATATGAGTTATAAAAGAAATTACCTCATATGAGTTATAAAAGAAATTACTTCAATCCATGTCAATTTTTTTAAATCATAAACACAAAAGAAAGAGTGAAAAGATCAAGAAATAACTGAAAATAAACTAATTACGAACAAATATATACAAAACATCAATTAAAATCAACAACAAAAACTAAAAGATCGCAGTCCCCAACAACGATGCCAAAATTGAAAGCGCATCATAACGCTAGTCAAAATAAACTAGACTACTACTATAGTAATGATGACTCTACGTCGATCCCACAGAGGGTGTGTGTAAATTTATTGAAATGAAATTAATTGGTATTTAGGTTTAGGGCGGTTTGGTTTAAAAATAAGAAAATAAAACTAAATTAACCTAATGAAAACAAATTAAAGAAAACATGCGAAAAATAATGAAAATGGTGGATTCGTCAGAGACCCGGTTCTTTGGTTCAATCTCGACCTACACCCAATTAAACATATTTCATTGAATTTTTATCTTCACATCTTTCTTGGAGCTATTGGTGGTAGATAACAACAAGCTCTGTTAATCTTGGTTTTTCCTTAAGTCATAGTTAATTAAGAAGAGCTTGTTAATTAACCATAGCTATCGGATAACTAAGGAGATGCACTCTAAATTTAATCAGACAACTGCCTTATGAATGAGAAAAATAGACCAATCTAGGCAATAATCACACAAGTTTGGACAACCGCCTTATGAATGAGAAAAAAGACCAATCTAAGCAATAATCACACAAGTTTGGATTATTTACCTAGGTTATGTTATCTTTAATGATTGCAAACCATTAGTTGCTACAAATGAATTTCAACATAACAATTATGGATTACGTTGAATATTCTAGCAATGGGTCTATATACATAAGATAATATAATCAATTTCTAAAGAAAGAAAGAAAACAACAAATACAAGGAGAAATACACTTAACCGGGTTGTCGACATTGATGTCTCCTCCGAAACGGTGTCGGGAAGTTGGCCCTCTATGGGTCTCTCCATATGTGAGAGCATCGTTTCCCTCTTCTCCTTATCTCTCGAAAGCCCTCTCTCTCTCTTTGCTCTTTGGTTCTTTCAAATGTAGCAAATAAAGGCCTCTTAGGTTTCTTCTCTTATGCTTTTATAGTCTTTTTCTACTTAGGGTAAAAACTAGGTTTTACCTGGGCCAAAATGTCTGAAATAACCCTCGAAAAAGTTGAGTTCGAAAGCAGTCCTGTGTTGTCGTCGCATAGGCCACAATTGTAGCCTATGTGACAAGCTTCTGTCACAATTGTGGCTAATTATGCCACGATCGTGACACCTCCACCATTCCTCTGTCACGATCATGGCCTTGGGTTCTTCCTCCAAACCTTGCCCAAATCTTCTCTTCTTTGCTCTAATTCTTCTCTTTCTTATTCCACGAGGACAAGTGAACACTAATCTTCGGACCACAAAGACACCTCCAATCAACAAGCGTTCTAATACTAAAACATCATAAAACATAAGAGCTGCAACACCTTATAGACATTTGGAAAATATTTTAACAAAAACACAACATACGACAGCCCATAAAGTCACGCAACCCTTAGAGAAAAATGCCCAACAAATTTGGACAAAGTCTCCTAAAAATTAGCTCACAATCTAGTTTGTGATATAAAAAATTCCAACTACTAAGTGATCATATAGTTGTCCTTTTTTTCTACACAAATCAACATTTAAAATTCACGCAATAGATGAAAAATAGTAGCTACTGATATTAAGAAAACATCTGGATTTTGGTACACCATAAATCATCAATGACAGCCAACACATCATCAATAATGGACAACAGCATAAAATTAATATATAAACCAGAAAAGAAATTGGCAGCAAAATTCCTAAAGACCGCCCTCAATTGTCGTTGAAGAATAGAAGAATATGCAACTGCAGAACATGACATTATCAACTAAAAAACACAACACATAATCACAGATAACCTAACCAAATCACGCAAAAACATAGAGAAAAACCACAGCTACACGCAAAACCTAATTAACGACAAAAGCCAAAGAAAAAGACAACTTCACTGGTTCAGCCCAGGTCACGTGATGCACACGAGAAAATCTTTTCAACAGATAAAGTTTCTATCTTCACACAATCATCTATTAAACTTGATGAAAGATAATCTTAGAAATCCCATATGCCAAGTCATCCAAAAGATATAATTTTTCCTTTTAAAAAACAACAATGTTCAACCCATTAACATGTGAATCCCAGCAATATTACAAATGCAAACAATCTTGCTAAATCTCTAAAACTATTACAGTCATTATCCTAAAATAAGATATATATTGAATCTCGTATTGATCGTATCTTAAAAGAGTCCCACTTCAATCCAACTAAGTCCAATTAACAAATAATGTCCAAAAGTTCCAAAAGTAAATCATAAGATATATTATAACATATATCTTAACAATCTCCCCCTTTTTGGCATTATTTGTCATATATTTAAAACTCTCATTAAAGGAGATAATTGGACATATAACACTGAATTCATAAACCATAAGAGAACTCCCCTTTAATAAATCAACAAGATCCAAACATAATTAATTATCCAAAGATACCAAAAAACAACATAGTTTTTCTCCCCCTTGGGACAAAAGATGTCAAAAAATAAGACTAATAGTTAAATCTTGCCCTGAATTGAACATTTACTAAAAAAATTCTATATAGGCACTTAGGAGAAAACAATGCTAAAACGAAGAATGAATTCAATGCAATCAATCTTAGCGAATAAACAAGCATGAAAAATCAGTGGTAAGTGCAGTGAAAGAATTATAATTATGTCAAGATGACAATTTACCATCATTCAAAACATTAGCCAAAGTATCATTACTCATATCAAAGCCATCCGTATACGATTGATTAAATTCCCTAAAAATGCATTCAATGAATCATAATCAAACTTAATCAATCTCTTTCTCACATAAACCATACAAATGTAAATTTCCCAAATTCATACAGCCCACGATATATAGAGAAACCAAGATAAACTTGAGAAACCCAATTCATAGAAAATTTGAATCTTCCTACAAGTGTCCATTCAAGCATCAACATATTCTTGACATAACTTCGTAAATCAAAATCCAAAAGCAAAATTCTCAAATCATCAAGCAAAGCCTCATTCTCATATCAAATATACTATTCAACAAGTAAGGAAAAGTCTAAACACATACCAATCAACTAAACCTTAGAAAACCCATAAATAAAAACTCAAAAAACCTAGACGATAACTCCTTTGAACCTCTTTTTTCTAAAAAAATAACAAAAAAATTAAAATACTTCAAAAATATAAAGCACACTGTCCCTATTCCCCTTAAAGAAATTCAAACCTTATTCCTCGTCACATTATCTTTGTTATCAGATGTCTGGTTGGTTTGTTTTCCAATAACAACTAACTATGGATATGGACAGTTTCTGGTATTAACTCCTTTACGTGTCTGTTTTGATATGTAAGGCTGATTTTTTCTAACCCAAGTATGTTTAGGTGACATAGGTTACTTATTGGAAATTTAATGGAGAATGTCTAGATTTTTGGTTTTGATCAGGTTTAAATATCATTTGTAGCAGCTTTTAACAATTTGGCCTTATGATCCCACTTACCCCACAAAAGTGACACGTAGGTATGAATTTTTGTTTCTTCCTCAAAATTTCTCCTTGGACAGATCTGGTTGCATAATTTTTCTCGTCATTCGACTTAGAATGTTCACCTTTATAACCAATGCCTTGAAGATCTCCTTTACTTTTACCAATTTCCATAAACTTTTTTGTGCCTCCATTTAACATCCTTACTCCTTTCTTCTTATTGACTAACTTCAATTTCATCTCATCAAGCTCATTTATTGTAAATGACAAGTTCTTCTCTAAATATTGAATGATGTTCTTCAGGGTAGAGTTTTCCTTCTTCAACTTCTCATTCTTCTTACATTTTTGCACCCATTTGAATATATTAACTCATAGGCTTTGTAAATATCCTCACTTTTGTTCTCTAAATCACTGTCATCACTATCACGATATGAAATTAAAATTTTGACTAATTCATCTGAATTTTTCTGAAATTTTGGACAGATTTATCTACGGTTTCATCATCAGTTTCTTCCTTCTTGGTTGCTGTTAAGCAAGCAACCAGACTTTTTTTATATAAAGCAACTAACGCAATACTACTCATAACTTCTTCTTCACTACTATTCTCATTTTCAAATTCATTCTCACTTTAGGTGGTCATATAGGGCTTTCCTTTTCTCTTCTTCAAAGTGTCAACACATTTCGTTTGCACATATTCGAAGCCTTGACACTCATGACATTGAATTTTCTTCACTTTTCTTTTACCGTTTTAAGTTTTAGCTTATTGTTTAAAGTGGCTACTTGATGAACTTCCACCATTTTGCCTAAACTCGAGTTTATCCTTCTTTATTTTCTTTAACCACTTACTGAAAATTTTGTCAATAGTACCATATCCTCATTCTAGTCAAAATCATCTCCTATGTCAATCACAACTTTACTAATTTTAGCTTCCAATGTCAATCCTTTGCTTCTCTCTTGTTTCTCTATTAACAAATTCATTTCAAAGTTAGTAAGAATCTCGATTAACTTATCTAGAGACGATTCGTTGATATCATGAGCCTCTTTGATGGATGTAATTTTTGGTTTGAATCTTGAAGGCAATGATCTCAATGTCTTCTTAACTAGTTTCATATTATAATACTTCTTTCCAAGCTGATGTGCTTAATTTGTTATGTCACCCAGTCTCTCATGGAAGTCTCCAATTGTTTCACTTTCATCCATCTTTAGTTCTTCGAATCTCACAGCCAACAACTGAAGTTTTAAAGCTATCACAAATTTTCATCTTTTATGTATAGTTTACAAAGTATCTCATGCTTCTTTCGCTGATTCACAAGTTGATATCATTAAGAAGCGACCTTCATCAACTGCACTGAAAATGGCATGCTTGACTTTATAATTTCCAAATGCCCTCTCTTCTTCAGCTCTTGCCCACTCAGATACATCTTTAAGCACTGCTTCTTCCTTTTTATCAATTGTCACTGGATGTGTCCAGCCATTTAAAACTAAGTTTCATGCTTTTGTTCCTTATTCTTGAATAATACTCTCATCCGTGATTTCCATGTAGGATAATCTGAACCATCTAACAAAAGTGGCTTAATTATTGATGCCTCTTCTCTTATAGCTATAATTGCAAAACACTAATCTGCACCAACTTGACATACCAAGTTCTGATTCGGTGACCAGTTCTGATACTAATTGAAAATTTCGAAAGGATGTTGTTTTGCACAAATTATGAATTGACGCATTCGCTATAAACTTTCTGACAAAAAATTGAAAACAAAAACAATCAAAAACGAAATAAACAAATCAATACTGGAGATTTGGTAATGTAGTTTGGTACACCTTATCTACATCTGCGAGACCCTCACCCAGCTTAATTACTTTCACCTGTGATACAACAATAGTTTTACTCAAGGCATTACAGAATTGACTCACCTAACCTTTGGTACTATTTCTCATCCTCACTACCCGTGAAAGTAAATCACACCCAATAACATGACCACCTCATGCTAACCTCAACAGAGAATTTTCTCAACAGTGTTTGAAAATAAAGATAGGAAATAAACAATTCAAGTGATTAAACAATAAATAACATAAACAAGTACAATTGATATAAGAAGCAACTCCCCTTAAATATGTTGCTTCATCAACGAAAGAATGGGTAGTTGTTCATTAATAATCTCGTATAGTCTTTCGATATTATCACCGTAACATCACACCCATGACAATAGAAAAATCAATAGTGAATTTAAACATTTCTTCACCGAAACGTTGCAAACAACGAAGCTTCAAAATCCACAAAGACTGCTGGAATTTTTCACAAACAACCACCACTATCCCCAACCACCAAAACTCACACGATTAATAACTAATCAGTTCAACAAAAACCACACCATCGACTATATGTAACAACTGCAGAAAAATAACGAAAACTTATGAAGTTTTTGCACATAATAACTCACAACTAACAACCCCAAAATTACCATTTCATTAACAATAAGAACAACCACCAAAGAACACGCAAACACTAGAAAAACCAAATGTCAAGACTTCCAATCAATAACCAAGACATCCCTCAATATTCATTTAAAAGTAGCATAGACAGATCCAATCACAATAGCCACACACAATAGCCATAAAGACATCTCCAATCAACAAGCGTTCCAGCATTGAAATGTGATAACCACAAGAGCCGCAACACCTCCTAGACATCTTGAAAACATTTCACCAAAAGCACAACATACGATAACCCACAAAGTCATGCAACCTTTGGAGAAAAAAGCCTAACAAATCTGGACAAAGTCTCCTAAAAATCACCTGATAAAAATAGTTTGTGATACACAAAATTCCAATTACCAAGTGACAATATAGTTGTCATTTTTCCCACACAAAACATCATTTTAAATTTTTCGCAATAGATGAAAAATAGCAACTATTGATATTACGAAAACATCTGGAGTTTTGGTACGCCATAAATGACCAAGGACAGCCACACAATCGACACTTCATCAATAATGGATAGCTGCACATAAATAATATATAAACTAAAAAAGAAATCAGCAACAAAATTCCTAAAGACTACCCTCAATTGTCGTTGAAGAATAGAAGAATATGCAGCTGTAGAACATCACATTATTAACCAAAAAATATAACACATAATCATAGATAACCCAACCAAATCACTCAGAAACAGAAACAAAAACAGAGAGAAAAACCACAACTGCACACAACACCCAATTAATGACAAAAGCTAAAGAAAAAGACAGCTTCACTAATTCAACCCAGGTCACGTGATGCACACTAGAAAATCTTTTCAACATATAGAATTTTATCATCGGACTATCATCTACTAAACGTGTTGAAAGATAATCTTGGAAATCCCATATGCCAAGTCATCCAAAAGCTATTGTTTTTCCTTATTAAAAAACAATAATGTTCAGCCCATTAACACGTGAATCCCAGCCATATTACAAATGCAAACAATCTAGCCAAATCTCCAAAACTATGATAGCCATTATCCTAAAATAAGATATATATTGAATCCCATCTTGATCATATCTTGAAAGGGTCCCACTTCAATGCAACTAAGTCCAATTAACAAATAATGTCCAAAAGTTCCCAAAAGTTCCAAAAGTAAATAATAATATATATTATAACATATATCTTAACAAGACTTACTCAAATCCTACTTCAACTTAGCAATCTTGTAAGTATTATGACCAACAATAAGAATATCATCAACATATAACAACAAAATGATAAAGTCATCATCATAGAATTTATGCACATAAACAAAATGATTAAAGGAAGTCTTCTTAAAGCCTTGTTATTTCATAACTGAATCAAACTTCTTGTACCACTATCGTCGAACTTGTTTCAAATCATACAAGCTCTTCCTTAATCTAAAAACATAATCCTCTTTCCTATGGACTCTAAAACCTTTTAATTGCTTCATATATATCTCCTCATCCAAATCACCATGAAAAAAATTAGTCTTAACATCCTTCTGTTAAATCTCCAGATCAAGGTGTGCTACCAAACCCAACATAACTCGAATGGATGACATCTTCACTACTGGAGAAAAGATTTCTTTAAAATCAACTCCGTTCTTTTGACAAAAGCCCTTGACAACTGATCTAGCTTTGTACCATGGAATTGAAGTGCCATCTTCTTGTTTCAATGTGAAAACCCATCGATTATTTAAAACTTGTTTGTTCTTAGGAAACTTAACCACATTAATTGTGAGATTTTCATGAAGTGATTTCATCTTATCTTCTATTGCTTCAAACCACTTCTCTTTCTGCTCACTATCAATGGCTTCCTCAAAATTTTCTAGCTCTTCCCCTTCATAGATAAGTACATACTCATTGGGAGAATAATGTGATGAAGGTATCCTCTTTCTAACAAATCTTGTAAGAGAAGTCTCTAGAACCTCTGTAGGTGTTGGTTACTGATCCACTTCAACATAATGTAATGGAGCATCAAAAGCGTCTACATTTGATCACCATTTTAACTATCATCTTGAACATCATGATCTTAAAGGTTATTTCTAGCTACATTCGGGGTATCTTTTATAGAAACTGGCTCAAAATCAACCAAGTTATCACTGCTATTAGAATCTCTTCTCTTTGGCTTCTCAATATCCTCAATAGTTTGGCCTTTAAAAAACTCTACATCACAACTTCTGACAAATTTCTTCTTGGTTGGATCATACAATCGATAACCAAACTTATCCTGACCATAACCAATAAAGATACATTGCTTGGTCATAAAATCTAGTTTCGACCTCTCAATAGGCATAAATGCTTTGTAACTAAAAAAATCTCAATTGATCATAAAAAAAATCCTTGCTAAATCAAACTCTATTAGGAACATCATCATCCAAAGCAACAGCGAGAGACAAATTGATAACATAAGCAACTGTGCAAAGTACTTCAACCCAAATGGAATTAGCAATTTTGCTTTCGCAAGTAAGCATCTAACCTTATCCGCTAAAGTTTTATTCATCCTCTTTGCCAAACCATTTAACTGAGGGGTCTTTTGAGGAGTTTCTGATGTCTAATACCTTGATCTCTACAATAGTTATTAAATGGCCCATAATATTCAACACCATTATCAGTGCGGATGCATTTCAATTTCTTATAGTTTGTCTTTCAACTAAGATATGAAATTCTTTAAATTTCTCAAAAACATAATCTTTTGTCTTTAAAACATAGACCCAAAGCTTCCTAGAATGATCATTAATAAATGTCACAAAATACAATGCACTACCATGTGATCTTACCTTCAAAGGATCACAAACATCTAAGTGAAATAGTTTCAGTAAGTCAAACTTTCTTAAGAAGGATGACTCTTAAAAGAAACTCTTCTTTGTTTCCTAGCTAAGTAGTGAACACACTTGTTCAACCTAGCTTCCTTAACCCCTTGAAGTAATTTTTTCTTGGACAAACAATTAATCCCCTTCTCACTCATATGACTCCATCTTCTATGCCACAATTCTAATGTATTATCACTCTCTACCATATTCACCAAGCCTTCAAAAATAGAACCTTGCAATATGTACAAGTTAGAGGATTTGTTACCTCAAGCTACAACCATTTAACCTTTAGTAAATTTCCAATGTCCATTGTTAAAGACATTGCAATAACCATCTTCATCGAGTTTTCCTATAGACATCAAATTCAAGCAAATTCCTGGTACATGTTTGACATTTTTAAGAACTAACCTAGAACCATTGTTAGTTTCCAAACAAATTGTTCCAATGCCAATCAAACTTATATTGCTATCATTTCCCATCTTCAATATCCTAAAATATCCAAGAGTATAAGAAGTGAGGAATTCCTTTGTTGGCGTGATAAGAAGCACCAGTAATCATAACTCAATTAGTATTATGACATACCAAATTGACGACAATTTTTATTATAAGCAGTAAGGAGGTCACTATCAACAGCATTAACAATATGGTTCTGATTAACACTATCCTTCTTTTCTTGTCTCATTTCCTTTTTTAGCTTAAAGTAATATTTCGTAATATGCCCTGCCTTACCATAATGATCACGTACAAAATTTTTGTACTTAAACATTTTCTTGCTTTTACTTTTCTCGTTACCTTTTTGACCTTTGAATTTGTTTCTCCCCCTCTCTTCTGTAATCAAAACATCAGATTGTAAAGATGATGTAAAAGAGTCCTGAGATCTTCTTCACACTTCCTCATTCAAAACACCACTCTTTGCATATTTCATGGTTACTACACCATTAATAGCAAAATTGGTAGTGAAACACGAAAAGTTTCCTAAGAATCAGGTATAGTATTAAGAAAATGAAGTCCCTATTTCTCATCATTAAATCTTATACCCATTCCAGATAGTTGATCAATAACACCCTAAAAATCATTCAAATAATCAGAAATAGCACTGCCCTCCTTGTATTTCAAGTTCATCAATGGCTTAAGTAAAAATAATTTGTTATTTCCTGTCTTCGGTGAATAAAGTTTGTAAGCTTATGATTAAGAACATTGTCTTCAACCCATTCTCTAATAGAACCACATACTTGTTGATGTTCAAATTTCTAGTCTTCATCAGACATAGACTTAGGTTTATTAGTGGCAAACGCAGGCAAACACATCTTTTTCACAAATAACAAATCTTTCATCTTACCTTTCCATTTGTGACAATTGGCCTCATTCAAACAAATCATTCTATTAGTATTAACCTCCATAATTCAAGTAGACTAAAAGGATTAAATCAGCTAATGCTATGATACCATTGTGTTGGGAAAATTTTGGTATTGCTAAATTCTGCAGAAGTGTAAACGCAAGACCAAAAATTCCTAAATATATTTGAATAATAGGAATGAATAAATACTAGCATCAATTCACCAACAATAATAGCAAATCAAACACAAATAAAGACACCGCTATTTTTAATGTGAAAAACCCCTTCAAATTAAGGGTAAAAATCACGAGACCTCTGGTCCGAAAATTAGCTCCACTAAATCAAATTATGTACAAATATCCTCTTCTTAAAGACACAAAATCAACATCAACAAGAGAAATAAGTTGCTACACAAGATAATGTTATTAGGAGCGTAAAAGAAAAGAAATTACCTAAAAATGTATTAGTATTCCGAAGCTCCGATCTCAACATCCAAAACTCCAAATGAAAAACTAACACTTCAAAATGTAGACGAGTGTCTCAGGAACACACTCCTAAATTTTTAGAACGGTACATAAGTGTAAATCAAGGAGAGAAGTGAAGTAGCTCGTCCAAAAAATCTCCCTGCAACTTCTCTGTGCTCTTTTTCCCTCCTTTTTTTTTCTTTCTGCGAACACCTATGCTGAAGAAGAAGTTGGCTACTATAAGCCAACAAAAGATTAATTAACATAATGGCCTAAAACATGGGTTTTTCACATGGGAAGGGACCCAAAGCCCGACAATTGTAATCATTTCCAATCAATATAAGGTTTTCTATGGTAACATTTTTTACTATTTAGAGCATCCCATTAGGTTTAAGGTTAAATTTTTTCTGTCATTCTTATGCTTGCAAGTATATAAATTCATATTTGGGAAGCGGTTAAATCGAAATGTCAATGGTCAGTACACATGTACACTATCGAGTGGTCTACACTGGTTATGTACTCAACGCCAGTCCCTGAAGTTGCTCTATTGCAGTGGCTTCTATGTCCAAACTATCTAGAAGGAATGAAATGCTAGAAGATTGGAAGCTAAGCGGAAAGGTGTCTCCCTTCTTATATTAGAGACTTTGCATAATATCAACGAAATCCTCATGCCAACAGACGTAGCCTGAAAATTCTTCGTTCCTTGTATTGTTAGTTACTCAATACGCTATTTAAAAACCTTGGCTTAGGATGGTTGTTTTTTGTTCCATAAATACCTGCTTTTTTCTTATATTGATAAAAGGTCAAAAATTCAATTTAAAATTTAACTTTTTCACTAAAATATAAAATATATTCTAATATTTTAAACATTTAATTTAAATGATAATATTTTTAAAATGTTTTAAATAAAATTTAAATAGACAAAATTAAAGATAATTAAAAATTTTTATTATTAAATATGTGTCATTTTTATGTGTATACTAAGTGGCTGACTCACATATGTCTAATTTTAAAACTTTAAATTTATTTCTTAATTTAAAAATTGTAATGAAATTATTTTTTTAATTTAAAACTTGTAATAAAATCTAGTTAATTTACTATTGTTACTAATTAGTAATAAATTAATTAAAATCAAGTTAATGTCAATCCAAATTCTTATCCCCAAAAATTTAGAAATCCCTAGCGCCAAAAATCAAAAATTAACCCTAATCAGTGATTCTCTCAAATCTATTGATTCTCCCTCCACTGCCCTTTTGGCTGCTTCAGCCATCTCTGCCTTCTTCAAAACCTCGTCAATTGTAGCCTTTATATCGTCTATCTCCTTCTGCATGGTATCTAAGCTTTTGTGAGCTTCATTTTCACCAGCATTCACGATTTCTGCTCGAGTCATGGCAGCAGCTACTTTCATATTTTCCAAAGTGTCGGGCTCTTCAACTTTCTGGCTCAAATCAAAGATTCAAACTCTTCCAAGAAGACTGTGATCTTAGCACTAGATTCAGAAATTGAGGCATGTGCAACATTAATTAGTTCTTTCAAACATTAATGTCTTAATACGATAAAAGTGCTTTTGTCTCTACTATTTTTGCTTCTTTGATTTCTACTGAAGCAACCCTGGTCAGCTTTGTCAAGGGCAATCCTGGTAGCTGTAGTTTCTATCCTCAATCACTTCTACATATTGCCTTGCTTTCCTTGCTTCCAGTCGCAGGGGACTGAGTGTTAAGATCATTTCTTCATAAGCACCCCTTGCTTTCAATTCCTCCACAAGGGTTGTTTCAAGTGCAGGCTTAGTTTTGCGGAGCTTGGTATGCAAGTGATTTAGGTTTTTGCATGGCAAATGACTCATGGTAAGTTGACTTTTTTTTCAAAAAAGGAAAGTTTCTCCAAAAAACTTTAATAAAATTCTTATCTAGCAAATAAATAAACACTTAAAATTTACTTTTTAATTCTAGTTGGTATTAGAAAATTGACTAAATTATTTAAAATAAAATTAATAAAATGTAACTAGATATTCCCGACTGCAGTAATCATAAAATTCATCGAATGTGTGATGCTAAAACAAATTATTGATAGTAAAAGTATTATTATCCAACGTCACTCGTACCAGCGTATAATCATTTTCCATTACTTATGATGGTCTAGTTCCATTAAAGTTATATCATCTTCCATATAAATGCATAATTAAAGTAGAGTATTTTCTAAATTTTTGACAAATAACACCTTAAAATTGCTAAAAGAGTATTATAATGTTAACAAAACTCTTGAGATTCTTAAATCCAAAACAATAATTACTTTTTGGAATATTCTTAAAATAAATTACTGGAGTAGACATTCAATTGAAAATATCTTATGTATTACATTGTTTTTCCTTAATATGATTATTAGGTTATTCAATAAATATTGCATATATATATTACAATGATTCCTTAATAATATAAAATTTTTGTTATTTTAATGTATACGTACATTACTATTCATTCTTTTTAGATAATTCCAATTGTTTATTAATTACAAGCTAAATGTGTATGTTCATGTGCTTTAGCCTTTCATTTATACTTGAATTTATGGTTTTTTTTAGTTAATATGTTTCAAGTTTGATAAATAAACCAAATAATATTTATTTACATGTATATAACTTTCATAAGTAAAGTTCAACGCTTTTATGTATAATTTTGTTGCTTAAACTAATTTCTATTTAATACATAATTATTAGATTTTCAATACTTTTTTCTCAAAATAAAATTTAAGTTTGTTGCCTTTATCATTTTTCTAATAAGAAAAACAACACTTTTCAATAAAATGTATCTAGATGTATGAATAATAAACTATTAATAATTTATTAACTCAGTATTATATCTTAGAACAATATGAAAAGGTAAATATTAACAAGAATCAAATAAATATTTTATTTTTATTTGTGTCAGGAATCCCATATTGAGCAAGTAAAGAAAGTTAAAATGGTTTATCAATGTAGCCCAAAAGAGCAAAACAACCTCTAACATTTACACTGTTGTCTAGAATGGACTCTAATGTTTCACGGTGTTCAAAATGAACTATATCGTTTGCAAAAATTTCAAATTGAATCCTAATGTTTGGAAAATGTTCGAAAAGAACCATGACCACTAACGGTGTTAAGCTACCGTAAGTTATCTGTTGACATGTTTTTTAATTTTTTAAAGTGGGATCCATTATTTGATGATGTGGAATTTAAAAAAAGAAGTTGGTCCCACATTATTTATCATTATTTTCTTCATTAAGCATTGTAGGAAGGTTAAACAATGCGTATGAATTTTTCATTTATAAACACAGTGTTTCCTTCTTAAACGCAACAATTGTTTCCCTTTGGTTTTTATTTTTAAACACAAAAACATCAAAATATTGTCTGTCTGAAAGCTTTTTTAACAACAAGAAGATTAAGAAAGGAAAGAACTATGAGGAATCTGTTTCTCCATTAAAATAAAAACAAGATCCTAGGAAGCATATGCAACGCCTGCGTACTGGTGGTGGTGAACTGGGTCAGAATGGATTCACACAATTTTGTTCAGCTTCAACGAAATGGTTAGAAGCACTATTTAAAGGAGAATAATATGACCATTGAAGCTAGAAACATGTGTTTGATAGAATGCCAAAACCTTAAGAGTTGGTTTCTGTATCGATTTTGGTGAAATAACTGAAGTGAAAGGACATAACGTGTGCTTGATAGAATGCCAAAAACTTGGCAGGAACTCAAGGAACATCAAAGGCAACGCATATTGTCACGAGCTCGGACTTTACAACCTTGCGAACCATGCGGCACTAGCAAACTCTTTGACTTCGGAACGCCTTCCTTGGCTAGAATGCTAGTTCAGCCTTCTCACAAGTACTTCTTAAGAGTACTTAGGCGGAAGCGACTTTGAAATATGAAAGATAAAAGAAACACAAGATAGCTTGGAGAATATTCTTCTCACTCAAAGAACTCTACAAAGAATGAGGTTTCTATGCAAGTGAAACCCCTAGCCTATTTATAATCCCCCATCTCTTAATGGATGGTTAGGATTGATCCAATCCAACTGCTTACAAAGAGTCTCTAGAATCATCTATACAAATATCTCATTCATTACTCCACCAATCAAAGAGTTAATTATGCTATCTAGAGTCTTTCATCCTCTCTAGACTTGTGGAGAATCTCTTAGATAATTACGGGGTTCACTGATAAATATAACCTCTTTGGTGGGGCAATCTTTCACTGTGTGACAATATGTGTGGGGGTAGAAAATAACATAACGAAACCCACTTTTCTTGATAGCAAAATTATATTAATTAAATATTATACAATATAATGTACAAGAAAATGAATATTTAATTGGTATAATTTAAAGTTTTTCATGATTAATCACTTTCTAAAAAGTAATATATCCATTAATATATTCATGGAACATGCAACAAATAGTTCTAGAACTGTATGTGTTGATCTTATTTATTTTGGAGGAAGAATATTTAGGTCTTATAATACAAAAGCAATGAACTAGAGAAAACAGAGTTTAAATACGACATGAGTAGTAAATATTACATGATTGTCACTTGTTGGAGAGTCCTATATACGTTGCGCTTAAGAATCAAAACCAAAAGGAAATAATTGCTGCATTTAAGAAGGAAATGTTGCGTTTGTGAATTAAAAATTCGTACGTAGCGTTTAACCTTCCTACGCTACTTAATAAAGAAAATAATTATAAATAATATGGGACCCACCTATTTTTTTAAAATTCCAAGACATGAAATGGTGGGTCTCAATTCCTAAAAGTTAAAAAATCCAAGGTGGCTTAATACCATTAGTGGTCAGGATTCTTTTCAAATGTTTTCCAATTAGGGTTTAATTTGAATGTTTTGCAAACATTATGGTTCATTTGAATAACCTGAAATGTTAGAGTCCATTTTAGACACCAGTGTAAGCGTTAGGGTTGTTTTGCTCTTTTGGCCATAAATGTATGGCAAACTTCCTTTACAAAGGTGCCTTTTAAGGTGGAGTTAAGCCCAAATTTATTATGGTATCAGAGCCTAAACTTGTTTAAATGATTTGGGACGATGCTCGGGTTGTTTTAGCCCTTTGCTTAATATGCCTATCAAATTTTCAACCCTACTTTGGGTTAAGGTGAATGTTTCAGGAATCTCATATTGAGCAAGTAAAGAATGTTAAAATGATTTATAAATGTATGACAAACCTCCCCTTATATAGTGCCTTTTAAGTTGGAGATAGGCCCAAATTTATTATGGTATCAGAGCATTATTTCTTCTTTTGTTTTCTCAGCAAAAAATCACATAATTTTCTTTTAGTTTGTTTTATAAGTTACCATCGAGTCCTTATTACCTTCATCCTAATTAGAATCCATCACTTGTATTGATGTCGCCAGTACTGTCAGGATCTAACTATCATTCTTGGTCAAGAGCCATGAAAATGACACTCTTATTTAAGAATAAATTGAAATTTATATATGCAAGCTTGGAGATGCCCTACAAGGAAGAGGAATTGTATCAAGCTTGGGAGCGTTGCAATACTTTGGTCCTTTCTTGGATCTTGTAAGCCTTATCACCTTCGGTCAGAAGCAGTGTGATTTGGCTAGATCTAGCAGCTGATGTGCGGAATGATTTAAAAGATCGATTCTCGCAAGGAGATTCATTCAGAATTGTCGAGCTACGAGAAGAGATTTATTTACTGAATCAAGGAGGATTGTTAGTGACTGACTATTACACTCGAATGAAGATATCATGGGATTAGCTAACCAAACTCAAGACAATTCCTTCGTCTACCTGTGATCCAAGGTGTAGTTGTGAAGCTTTAACGAATTTGAGGAATTTTCAACAAAATGATTATATGATACATTTTTTCAGAGGCTTAAACGAAAGTTTTTCAAACATAAAATCTCATATTATGCTTTTAGATTTGTTCCTAAACATCAATAAAGTTATTGCCATGGTTACGTAGAATGAAAGGCAAAATGAAGTCACAAATTCTCCAAATCTTATGGAACCGTCGATATTTTACAATAGAGTTAATGTGGCAGATCTAAGGAAGATTAATACTGCTAGTGAGAACAGAGTCAATTGTAAGTGCTCGTATTATGATTTTCTTGGCTATATTATTGAGAACTGCTACAAGAAACATCGATACCCTCCGAGATTCAAGCCAAAATATAAAAATAATACAAGTTTTGTGAACTAAGCAAGTGCCAATGTTAAAAAAGGAGTGCAATATTAGAATCATATACGGTCTAATCCAAGTCATGTTAACACCATTGAACAAAATACTATAGTCAACCAAAATGTGCCACTTCAATTCACACCTAAACAGTATACAAAGATGCCCTAATTAATTCAAGAATCATCTGCTAGCACAAGCCAAGAAAACCCACCTATCCTCACACTAGTCCAGCCAAAGGTTAATGCAATTCGACATAGCTTGGTGCCTTATTTTGACGTTATCAACGATGTAATAGCTGGCGATGCAGGTATATCCTTTTCATCCACACATGTGTGACATATTTACATACAAAGGCTTAAATATTAGACACAGGAGCCACGTACTATATATTGTGCTCACTGGAATTATTTACACATTATAAGGCAATTCACAATGTAAATGTGAATTTTCCAAATGGAAGTAAGGTGAAAGTGACACATACGGGAGTTGTAGAATTAGCGTTTAGTTGCATAATGTATTTTTTGCATGCACATTCACATCCAATCTCATCTCTTTCATAAGATGGCTTCTGAAAACAACCTTAGCTTTACCTTTTATCATGATATATGTGTGATATAAGATTTACAGAAGTCAAAGACGATTGGATCAGCTAAATTCCTTAATGACCTATAGCTATTGTTCTCTTCTGATCTTAAACCTTCATTGTTTTCTTATTTGAATTCGTATCATAATTCAGTTGTTATTCATGAAATCTCACAAGCTGATGGACGACATTATAAACTAGGTCACTTGTCAAACTTGAGATTAAAGCTATTATAGTCTCTCGATACTAATATTGTACTACCTACCATCATAAATTATGATACTTGTCACCTTGCAAAGCTGAGAAGGTTACCCTTCCCTGTAAGTCACTCTAAGGCAAATAAAGTCTTTGATTTGTTAGGTGTTGATATATGCCAACTAGGACACATTCCATGTATGGGCTCTTTTTTAAAAAATTGTCGATGATCATAGTCATTATACTTGGGTCTTCTTGTTAAAAGACAAATCTAAAGCCTGATCTTTGATTCAACATTTTTGTTCATTCTCGAAGACCCAGTTTGATACCAAAGTCAAATGCATTAGATCAGATAATGCATTAGAATTCTTCATGTTTGAATTTTATACTTCTAAAGGTATCATACATTAGAATTCATGCATCTATACCCCATAACAAATAGCATAGTAGAACGAAAACACCAACATATTCTTAATGTGGTAAGAGCACTCACATTTCAAGCTCACTTGTTGCTTTCTTTTTGGGCTAATTGCATTGCTCATGCTGTGTATCTTATCAATCACACACAATCTCTCATCATGCACAATAAAACACCCTTTGAGATGCTATACCAAGTAACCCATCTTTTTCTTTATTAAATGTATTTGGATGTTTGTGCTATAGAAGTACAGTCGTTGAAACTAGATCAAAATTTGATCCAAGAGCATCCAAATGCATATTCATTGGCTACCCCACTTCTACCAAAAGGTATAGGATTTTTGATCTTGCTAACAAATTCCTGAGAAATCTGCTCTTTTCCAGTTTCTTATACACCACAACAAAATGGTGTGACAGAACGAAAGAACCGTGTTTTGACTGAAATGGTCAATTCTATACTATCAAACTCATGTTTGAGTAATGGATTTTGGGGTGAGGCATTATTAACAGCATGCCATATTTTGAATCGAGTTCTACAGAAAAGGAACAAGGTCATTCCTGAGCAATCTGCTCTTTTCCAGTTTCCTGCATGCGACATTCCTCTTCTATACGAAGATGGTTAGCAAGTTCATCAAGAAAAATATCCTCTTTTTTATGTTTCAGAGTTCGCTTGAACTCCCTCCAAGATGGGCAGTTTATCAATAATTGAAGAAACAATAATTGATTCATCCACATTCAGATTATGTTGAGTGAAATGGTTAAGAATTCTCTCCAATTCGCGAAATTGTTCAATAACAGGTCTATCATCAACCATTTTAAAGTTATTGAACTTAGAGACAAGAAATTTCTTACTTGTTGCATCCTCTTTCATGTACCTTGTCTCCAGTTTCTCCCATAATTCCTTAGCAGAACCAACGTTGTGATAGAGATCAAACAGCGAGTCATTCATAGCATTCAGACTATGTCCCCTACAAGTGTAGTCATCCGTTTCCCATTTCTGCCTTCTCCTTATTTGATCAACAGTCTCATTGTCAGATTCCTCAAGCTTTGGTATGTTGAGAACATACACCAACTGTAGTGAAGCCAACAGAAATTGAACCCTTTTTTGCCATCGCAGGAAGTTCCCTCAATCAAAACGATCCAACTTGATGATGTTTGCAGCCATGTCTTTGATTGAAGCCATTGCACAAATTATTTCTTTAGTTTGTAGAAACTAAGCACAGAGTTTTATAGCTTCAAGGCGTGTAACACTGCCACTTTCCTAAAGAAATATTTGCCCTCTATACTGCACAAGTCAGCAAATCTTCTTCAGGATACAATGAAGAACCCTACTTGCACTTGCAGAAGTGAAAGCAAAAAAATCAAGCAATTTCTAGTGTGTTTTTGGAATAAAATAAAGTGCTGTTCTCTTCTCCTTTTTCCTGCAATTTTTGCATCTTTTTCCTGTCTCTTTGGCAGTTGTAATTGTGTGGATGATAATCTGCAGAGAAAGAAGGAAATTGTTGTTTTGTGGAACTAAAACTGTCAACAACTGCCCACTTTCTCATGTACAATAACTACCCAACTGCAGCCACAAATGCAGCAGAAAACTGCAGAAAAAGATGCAGAAAATTCTGCAGAAAATGTGCAGAAAATAACTGTCCAACTGCATCTTCCAACAGCAGAAAATGTACAGAACATTCTGCCCACCACATCTGCACTATGTGCAGAAAATGGAGATGCAGAAAACTGTCCAGAAAATGTGGGAAACATTTGAAAATGTTTTAACAACTTTCTCGGTAAAGCAACTATAATTCCTTTCACCATATAATAAAACACCCAAAAATGGGATTTAGTTCTATCTTAACTGTCCTATGTTCCAATGACATATTTTACTTAAATTTTATGAGTTGCTGATATGCGAAGAAAATGTCATATGGGTTGGTAAAATTTGATTAGTAAAAGATCAAATATCCCTAGCTTTATTTCCTTGTGTGATGGCAAACATACAAAATCAATTATTTTGAGAGAAAATGAACCAAACAAATTCATGTAATACCTTATTTCCTCCACAACTCTGGAAGTATTTGCTGCACATCCTTAGGGGACAAGGAAACATTTTCTGATCAGGGTTCAAGTCAACCTTGAAGATGGAGCGTAACATTCACTGATCCTTACGCAGCTGTCCCTAATACGCTTCTTCTTCAGTTAACTGAGTTGGAAGACCATCCCGAAAATTCAATTTTGCTTTGAATTGAGCACCAACTTGGCATATCATAGATTAAAAATGAATGTTACATTAAGCACATACGTGCCCGGTGGAAAGTAGACTATTACAATACCAACAGCAAATTAGTTTGTGGGAACATTTTCCAACTAGTGGAAATTTACTTGATAATGAAAGCTACTGTTGGTTATTGAAGACCCACACAAAAAAAAAAAGTAATAATAAAATAAATAAAAGAAGGTTTTGTTGTCATCCCATGTTCATCCCACAAATAGAGTATTAATTTGTATCACACTCAGCACAAAGATGTGATGACTGTTACATAGGGACAGCTCCAACTCAAATTATTAGTAATTTGTTGAACCTCGGTGTCATATTTTTTTGAAACTGCAAAGGTTTACATTTTGATTTTTTGGGTGAGAAGCGAGAACTTTGTATCCAAGTAAAAGTAAAAAAATGGTAGGAGAATATTTGTAGACGTCCTCCAAACTCCTGCAATCCCAATTATTCAGGCTGCTTTGGTAGTTTTGGAGGTATGATCCTTACGAAGCCAGAAGTTAATAAGAAAAGAGTCCATGATGATCTGCACGTTCTATTTCTGTTAGTTTCTCAAGAATTTTTACAAGCAATGCACAAACTCAAATATGCAAACCTGATTTAAATGGGCTGCAACACAAGGAAGAACCAGCATTCCTGATTCACCAAAAGCACCACCTAGTTGTTCCACCACTGCCACCAGTACAGGAAGAGTTTTCTAGACAAACATATAAGGTAACAAAACCTCAGCAATCGTTTAAGAACAGAGAAAGGGAAACTATTCTGCAATCAATTTCCCTTTACTTTTCTTATCATACAATCAACAGCCTCCAGAAGAAGAAAATCAATGTATTAGGATAAGATTCACACGTTATAATAGAACTGCAAATCGTTTTGGAAGCTGAAGAGAAGAAGTCTATGACCTGGCTTGCTACAAGCACAAAAGCGATGGCATTTTCTTTCTTTGCAAAAACCGATTTGTCGCCACCAGAGAAAGCTGAGAGGCCTTGTACGGCAACCACATTAAAAACTAGTAGAAGAATATGCATCAACCTGCAACATGTATAGAGAACCTTACTACCAGCAGAATATGACGCTGAAGCCAAATGTTTATTGGCAACCATAAAATATAACCAACAACACGCATATCTCATGCTTTTTCTTATTTCACAATTTCTTTTATAAAGCTCATTCAACCGTGCAATTGACAGTCAAAGCTCTTAGCACCACATCAAAAAAAAAAAAAAGCGCCAAGATGCAAAAGGATTAATCTTGCACAATTCTGTACGGAAAATTTTGAGAAGTTCAAGGGTGAAAGAGGAAAAGTTGATACATATGTCATAGGTTTAAATAAGCACCTAAGAATAAAATGTGAACTGATTGGATCCTGTTGTCAGCACTAGAAGACTAATAGATTTAGTAGTCACTAGTAAAAAAGGAAATAGTTAAAATTTTGAAAAACAAATGTAGAAAAACATACGGCCAAGCCCAAAATAGTTAAAATTTTGAAAAACAAATGTAGAAAAACATACGCGCCAAGCCCAATGGCCGTAACGAAAACTGCAGGCTCTACCATTAGCAGCAATGACCTTGACCTGCTCACTTGTATCCATGGCACCTGGAAAAGCATCACCATAGAATTCAATATGAAAGAAAATGTATCCGTGGAAGTATGCCAATATGAACTAACACAGCTGTTATTTAATAGAACATTAAATTCTGTCTCTTTTCGTTCAAACAGTCCAAATATTTGGATGTCTAAACCCAGATATGGTTCAGCCTTATACTATTTGGTAAATATAACAGCAAACTATAAACTATTGACTCCCTGGATCTCAATATTTTGAAACTTTGAATAGCTAAAAAGTGCAAAGGAATATATAGAACTTACTAAACTGAGGCAAATTGCACTAATCCTGGATAAAAGCTTGCGGTTTCGATCAACTAAATCTGCCAAACCTGAGATGCAATTCATCAAAGTTAGAACTTCTAAATACTCTGCAAGCACCAGAAAATAGCTTGGAGTGCCATCCACAAGGAGTAGCTTCGGCACTATATCTTCAAACAGTCCACACAATGCTATACAAATTAAAATTTGAAGCAATATTTAGGATTGCCTTTGCAACAGCTAATTTCCTCTGTGACCACCAGTCACTCATAAAAGATCAAAGATAACAATGTTTCCCCATTCTCCTGCAAGACTTGCTCTCAAGGGATCATGACTGAAGTCTAGCCCTTTCTTTTACTTTGAAGCTAGCAAAAAAGCTCTCTAAAGTGGTGCTAGCATAAGTCTTAAGTGTCTCGCTACCTTTAACATGTGTGTCTGGACCCATACAATACAATTATTCTACCCTATGCAGGAAAATGGCCAAGAAACTTAATCAGAATGACAACTATGGAAAACTAACCTTTGAAGGATTCTCGAAAAACCTGTAGATCAGGAAGCATTAATCAGTAGAAAGGTTAAGCATCACAATTACATAGCACAAACATAATTGATATGTATTACTGATACATATATTTCCTGTTATTGATAAGGATAAGGACTGAAGCAAGGGGATCATATTGGGAAATGTTCATACACGTCCAAGCAATATGTGGGTATGTTCACGAAGAGCATATAATTCTTGCAGTCACTCTTCATAAAAAAGAAGGAAAAAACCATCATTCACCAACTGTAATCAAAGTAACGACGGCCTTATTGAAATAGAAAAGCTGTGATACGGATGCAGAAAATGAGAAAGTACCTTCCCCAGTATAAGAGGAATTAGAAGTGTAAGAACAAGGCTTCTAACTAGTTGCTTTGTTGGAACTGATACACCAACTCCAGCAGCTACAAATTTTGAGATAGAAAAAGGAACCTGAGAAGTTTTTTAACATCAAATCTTAAGGTAGCAAGCGAAACTAAGGTGTTATTCGTTTTAAGGAACTTCGCGTCTGCTAAAGAGATAGGTTCTTACAATCAGAATTCCTAAAAGATTTGATATCACTGTCATTGCAAGAGCAAGGGCAGAATTTCCCCCAGCCAGCTGCATTTAGAAAATGAAACTTACCGTTGAGAATGAAATCTAATTCACATGAAACTAGCCAACAAAAAATTTTTGGCAGTAATCAACCTGAGTTAGTGCTACTCCACTTGATAATGTAGTTGGCATGCAGCAAAATAAGGCCAGTCCTGTGACAAATATTAATAATGAACAGGTTGCAACTACACCAAAATATAGCTTACGAAATCTCAAAAACCCTTCTCTCGGTTCAAAAGAAACAAAGATACATGTGATTTAAGTTCCATCTGTACAGATTAGAGCTTATAAAATCCTGCTGCCACAAAATTTTGATTGTGCACTGTTATAGATTAAAGAGAATCAAATCATTCAGATATAATTATATTAGCTAGGATAATATTATAGTTGATCATAGGAGAGAATTCGTAAGTTTGTTGCTCCTAAACCACTATAAATATGTACCATTACCTTGCACAATGTATCAGATACAAAAACTATTTTCCTTCATAACATGCAACAAGAATCAAAATGCCGCATCAACGGCCACATTTAGCAGGAGTTTATCCAATATGCAGGGATCCCTAATGATGCCTGAACTTTTATGCCTCTATAATAATGTTGGATGAATAAAGTTTCCCCATCTCATTCATGCTTGCATAATCAACAATGCAACACCTATATGTAGTCAGCAAGAACAAAGTTGATTTGACGACATAAGACAAATAGAAAGATCTGACTAAACCAATTAGGAAAATATAGAAACCTCACAATCCAGACGCATGCACAAACACAGACAAAAAGGCAAATAATTCAATTCCCAGACCTGTAACAAACTGTTGGGGTTGAAGCTGAATTTGCAAAATAATCCTCGAGAAATATGGTGTAAGGAATAAGATAGACAACTGCATCAAAAGAGCATCAATAAAACAAATTACTGTATACTCTAGAATTGGTGCAACGTATAAGTGATACATAAGTTGAGATGATTCATTCGGGAAACAAAAAGATGCAGGCCATAGGTAAGACACAAGCCTCTCCACTTCCATTTCCCCTTCCAGCTTGGTGGCTTCTTGTAGAACTTTAATAGAGTTGATATCCATTTCATTAAAAGAAATACAATAACTTCCTTTGATCTTTCAGGCAACAAAAGGGGCAAGATAAATAATTTGTTTGACAAAAAAAGAAAGATGGATGCGATCAAATTCATCAAATTCCTAGTTTATACAAAGTATCAAAGTGAGCACATCAAAAGTTTCAGTACATAATGATTCAAGGGCTAATCATGTGGTCATTACTCGATCTTCACCTTTATACATAACTTCATTTCATTCTCATGTTTCTAAGCATAAAATTATTATCCATATTTTAAAGCAACAGCTATACCTAATCAGCACAAAGCCTAGAAGGGCAGATTAATAACAATTGGATGCAAGAAAAACATAAAACTCCTCCATCCGAAACATACTTATTTAGCCATTTTGGACTGATAAATCCCAGTTAATACCAACCATAAATAGGCACATCAAAAGTTTCAGCGCATAGGAAGGCAAGACATAATTTCGTCTTCATGCTTCTAAAAATGGTTTTTGAGACATTTTGCATGAACTGGTACTGGTTATTAGCATATAGCCTAAAAAGCAAGGAGAGTATAACTGTGGGCCGACAGAGAACATCAGAATTCCTTGTTCCTTCCAAAAGGACGCTTCCTCTAATCAAACATCTTCTCCCGACTTTTCACCAATGAGATGCCAAGAAATCATATCTATCCATCGAGTGTTTATCGCAATGTACAAATTTTAAATAATAAGTTCAGCAGATGGATGGTAGAAGTAGAACGGGTGAGAATGTATACAAGCATATGCATTAGTATTTGGAAAGTAAAAAGCATGTTACAAAGTATACCACATGCTACTCCACAAAAGGGACATAACTGCAGCAACAGTCAATTCCCGAGTAATGTTAATACTGGAAAAGAACAAATGATTAGCAAAATTCTTCATCGTTTTCAAGGATTTCAGGAAAATTTTATCCATCTACCCAAAATAATTCCAACACTAGTAATCGATTCCTGAAACATACGGTAAAAGTTCAACACACCATGGATGAGATGTAATTCAATGTGTGTGAAAAGATGCTTAGTCTATTAATATAGCACCAGTAAGATGATATCTGGGTACATACCTTCCCCTCTATTCCGTGTAACGTTGTAAAGAAGAAGTGAAAAAGCAAAACTTGGAAGTACTATTACTCGTAGAGACTGAACCTACAGAAAGGTAATAAGCTGAAAGAGATTGAAGGTCATACAAGTCCTGATACTCCAACAGGCCATGCTTTCGCAGCGGCACCGATATCGCCATTTTTCAATGTCAAACCTGTTTTATTATTATCCAACAATTCGGAAATTGTACATAAGGTTTAAAAAAGAAAAAAAGAGTCAGGAAGAGGAGAAAATTAAAGGACAACATACTGATACTCCCTAAAAAAACTAGGAACTATAAGAGAAGCATTAACTGCCCAACCTGAAATAACAAATATGGCGAAAGTGCTAAACTTTGAGAGGTGGTATCTATGAGCAAGACAGCCAAGACTAGGATTTGCAAGTCCCAACGATACTCCTCCAATAAGAGCTGCAAAATCCATCACACTCGAAAGAGTAAGCCAACCAATCTTAGTAACATTTAAAAGTTGCAAAACATGAAAATAAAAATCGAAACAAGTGAATGAATGATTAAGAAAAACATCAAATACCCAATGGAAGAAAATTATTCGCCGCGAAATTCAACAATGGTTTGGCACAAGCTAACCACTTAGTCACGGCCGCCCCCGCGGATTCATTTCCATTTCCATCGACCTGACAACCCAATAAACAAAAGAGTATAAACCAAACAAAGAATAATAGAAATCGAAACAAGGAGTATTGTGAGTGGTGAAGGAGCAAACATGATGAGGGCGTTCACTAGCTCTGATTCTAATGGGAGAAAAAAGGGAACAGCGACGGCCACCGTCGAAAGAGGTTGAGGACGGAAAATGGAAGTGGCAGTGACGGAATTGGGTTGGTGGGAGGGAGAGCATAAGTGCTTGGGTGGTTCCCGCCATGAAAGATACGCACAAAACGACCAGTTTGACTCTCTCTGGAAATGGAGATCAGTACACAGAGCAGCTGCTGCTAGTTGTGTGACTGACTCTTCTTACGTTTAAAATATCAATCTATTTTATTAGCTCTGTTTGTTTCTGTAACGTCGTCGTCATCATCAACTGGAAGTCCCAGACTCTACGTATAGCCTTAATTCTCTTGGACTTACTTAAAACAAAACAAATTGTATAGCATAAATAAAACCACTGATCTGCAAAGAACTAATAAATAAATAAATAAAATTTATACAATCCATTAAGGGTTCTTAACTTGTTTGAGAAACATAGAATTGTGGGAAACAATAATAATAATAATAATTGCTTTGCACCAACAATTTTAAAGCACAGAAGATAATTGACATTAGTAGTTCTGAATCATGCGATTTAAGTTGGTTTACAGGCATGTTCTTGTGGATACTGGAGACATGCATACACCAGTACAAAAAGACTACATTTACATCAGAGTTGGTTTGTTTCCCTTCGAATGGTGCTTGAGGTGGAGGTGGAGCTACCATCCGATTTCCTATTGGAAAGTTTCTGCTGCAGCTCCGACCGGAGAGCCTGATTCTCCTGGTTTAGACGTTGTGCTTTCTCCCGAAGCAACTCATTTTGCTGGATTATATAGCAGTTCTGCATGTATAGCTGTGAATTTACCTTATCCATCATTACCTGAAACCACAGAAAGAAACAGAGACCTCATAACCTTAACCTTCTTAATTCTGTCATATGTATTTGCCTGTTTAATTGTTATGTCTTACGCAAGACAAATTATAAACACCAAAACTTACCTGCTTTTTATATTGAGAACAAATATGTATATGTATGTGTGTATATATATATATATACTATGAGAATGAGACAGTAGTAGTTAGCTTAGCTAAGTGGTATAAGACAAGAAGGATTGACAGGTGATGAGGAGGAGGATGGTTTACTCAAAAGGGAAAGCCATCATGTCTGCCTTTTTCCTGTAGAAGGAGTGGATTATTCGTAAGGCTTTAACCGCATCATTAGCATTGTTTAACAGAAAGAGTGCACTTTTTTTGATGGAGTTGTTAAAGCACTGCACTGCGCACGTAGAAGGGATGAGGAGGGTAGGGGCGATCACGGTGCACGTAAACAAGTAACCAAACCTTTTTATGAGCAGACGCAACCGATTATAAACAGTAGACACACACGTTGTTATGCTCAAACTATAAACATAGCTATTTGAACAAAAATAAAATGCCTCTACTCATCGTTTAATGTTTTGGCAAATCGTTAGTCTTCCCTCGGAAAAGTTGAAAGAATGAGAAAACCGAACACCATTAATGTTCGATTTAATTGTGATTAAACGGCCTTTAAATGACGATAAAAGGGCAGGTTTTCAATGGTATTGATAATAAAATCGGCAAAAAATAAAATATAAAAGCATTTGAAATTTCAATTGAAACCAAAAAGTCTGTCAACATCATGTACAACCATGAATGCAAATTTTATATCAGGCACATCCTCGTTTAATACAACAGAAATTTTCATCTTTGGCTATTCAAGAAGTCAGCTTCCAGGAGAACAAATGAAATAAAGCATGCGCTATTCGTTCACTCTTTTTTTGGCATATAAAAGAGAACAGATTTAATTGAGCCATTTCAAATCTCCATTAAGATCATTTAGGTGACAATTTCATCCCATTACATATAGATATCAATGCCACTATCCATATGATACATGTTTAACTAATTTCATTATTCCTCCTGACAAACAAATCCGCAAGCCGACCAAGAGCTTCCCAGCAGAGACTGCCAGGTGATTGGTCTGATTCGGACATGCCAAGCCTTAACAAGCATCAACTGGTCACCCTTTCGGCTCTCCATTTCTGGTGCCGTTGGATAAACCACGAGAAAGATTTATCCATCAGACAATATCGTTCAGCTGGAAGCCTGAATGGAAGATGTTAAACTAAGATGAGTAGGAAAATGAACAACAGAGATGCCTTCATTCAGACCGAGCACATGCATAACAAGCTCAGGCAAGCTTTCCCGTATTTCATTCTTCGTCATCATCAAAGCCAAGCAGAGGTCTCGCCTGGATGCACTGAATTGTCAAACCATTATGCTTCTTCATCCTTGATCACAAACGCAACAGCTCCAAGAGAATTGAGACTGGTGAAATGATTCAACACATATAGTCATCAAAATTTTCACTCCAATCAACCCCAGATCTCTTTATGCCTGCACTCCTGCCAGCGGAGATAGAATATACAGCTGTCCAAGCTCACCCATGATTTGAAGTGAAAGTTCAAGAAGACAGGGTGCAGGCATGGTCCAAGCCCCTTACTGGGGCCTAGCTAAACCAAAACTCACATTATGTTGCTGTTGATGGGCCTGAAAAAAAATACAATAATCATGTAAAAAAAGATCAGTGATGAATAGCCAAAGATTCAACAAGAGATCCAGTAACAAATGTGTGCTATGTTACTCCATGTAATTTAATGCCCTCCTTATTCTCTCCAAATGAGAGGTGGTTAAATGTTCACAATTAAACTTTAGTGCCATATGTGAGGAAAGATCACAAGACAGTAGATTAACAGCAAAGCTTAACTTTGACAGCACTCAGAAAAATGATAAGCTCTCTCCGAGTATTCTTTAAAAGAACATTAACTTATTGTGATAAATATGATCACACATACCTGTGAAAGTGGTTGAATATGCTCATGAGGATGAATAAAAGGCATTCCTGGGCGCTGACAAGGATACTGTGAGGAATGCATATATATGGTAGAAGCGGACTGTGCACCAACATGGTTTGGGATAATTGGTGATATCATTGTTTCTGGATGACTATAACCAATTCCAGAAGATGCTGATGGCGTACCCCAGGGCCCAAGAAAATGTTGCGGGAGATGTCGAGGTTGGTGTTCCGTGGACCTCTGTGGCCTATGGCAAGGCCCAAGTTGAGGAAATTCCGTGTTGTAATTCAATGCAGGGGTATACATGGGTTGAATGCCATAAGGACCACTACTGAACCCAAATCCAGGATCAAATCTTTGCATGTACCTGGACAAAATTATCCTGTCAGACAATATTTTCTTCCAGCATAAAAGTGGACAAAAGTTAATAGCAATGGTCCAGCAACTATACCATATTCAATAAAAACTGATGGAGAAGTAACAGTCCCTTTAACTTTTCATTCATTAGGTGTCAGTAAAAATATCATCATGGTAATGGAGAAAACATTTTGAAAGGCTTACGTTTGGAATATCTCTGTCTAGGGTCAGATTAGGTGCACAAGGAATATGCATTGCCTACATCTTCATATGCAGAATCAAGTGTCTCTAATCTGTTTCATCTGTTCATTTTAAATATAAATGGAGAGAAATATCATAACACGTAACAAGTCTTGAAGGGACCACAACAAGAACCTGAATTTCCTATGGATTACACCTTCTAGAACATAATCTTATCTTGTTTAACATTTGAGGCACAGAACAAGTAGGTCACTGAGCTTAATTTAAGTACGCACATTGACCCAGGTTCAGGCCTACAGTTGGCAATTAGGCATGGGTTCCTAGAGCTCTTGTAGCTATAAAGTTTTTTAACAACACTGAACACATGAAAATGCTATTAAACAATTTGTTTTCTGCTTTTCCACCACAAAACCTAATTTTTGTAGTAAGCCAACCTCCAACCTAACAGGATCCAGGACAGTCCACACAGACTAAGAATATCACATTAGAAAATAGGGATGGCAATTTTGGCCCGGCCTGGCCTGAAGTCAATGAGCTAAGCCCCGAGTTGACCGAACTCCTGGCCCAGCCTGACCGGTTAGGACAAAATGACATCATTTTGGCTTAAAGCACAATTGGTCCGGGTTTGATTAACTTCAAAGTTGTCACTCCTCCAATTTTAGCTAACTTAGAAAGCTCAGTGAGAACCAACTAAAGACTAAAGGAAAGGTACAACACCTTACTCATTTTAATGGGACCAGCCTACTCAAGGAAGACAAAACAGTAACCAAAATGCAGATTAAGAAGGGAGAAAATTTAAAAAATATACCTGTTATAGCTTCGATCATAATCAGGGTCATTCTGATCAACTTCACGGTCCCGAAAGATGGCCACTCTGTTGTTTGACTTGCCCCTACCAGCTGGCTCCTTCTCTATCCTAGTTCTAGTTGATCTATTGCTGCTTGTAGAACCCCTTCCTGAAGTTATATCTGAAATACTGGAAGTAGATTTCTCTTCCATCTTTGACATACCCAAAGAAACATGCACGGAAGTATCTTGCAACCTTTGTTCACCATCTGGTCTTCCACTAGAACTACTGCCAGAACTACTGGAGTTAAATATCCGTGCACGCGCCCTATTGTAATCTTCTTTTCTTTCCTCTACACTCTTGTTATTATTCGAGTTCAAGGAATTTAAATTTGCAATGTTGACATGGTGAGATCGGATCTGTGGCCTCTGCTTAATTGCAACTTTAAGAGCACCACTATCTTCTGATGGAAAACTTACAGGGATATCTGCCAAGCGAATCAGAGGATGTTTAATTTCCGAAGTTTTGCAGACTATAATTCTAGAGCCTGTACCATCACCCAAATTGTTATCCAACAAAACCATAGACTGCAGTGAATAATGCTGTGCTACACGGTGAGCTGCCAACCGCAGATATGAAGTAGGCAACTGCTGAAATTCCAATTGCTGTTGCAATGGATCACGGATGAACTTCTCAACATCTTGTTCCATCCTCAAAACTGAACACGAGACATCACAGATAACACCAATTCACTATTTTTTAGGGGGAAAAAAAAGAAGTATCAATGAAAACATTATGAAGACAGAAAAGCTTATTCTGTTAAAGTTTGACAGTGAGGTTGCATATTGTGCTTCAAGGAAAACAATGAAAACAACCACTAAATGGCAATGTTTTGAAAGCAATAAGAAAATCATGCTCAAAACTTACAAGGTGAACTGGTTCCAAAATATGCTCATATCATGCTACTACACATGCTCAAATTTGTATATGCATATGATTCCATACTTCTGTATGCATAAATAGGCCGAAGTACTGACTAAAATATAGATGAAACATGGAGCAGATTCCAAGAAGATAAAAATAAAAACGCAAAATAATGTCTTCAAAGTATTTGATATGTACAGTAAAATCTTCCAAAATATCCATTGACACTAAATTGACGTCCCAAATGCAAATTCTTTGCTACCCGACCCCCAAAACCACCAACATACACAGATTAAGTAAGGGAATAAGAAAATTGGTACAACATATAGGTATAGAATTCATTACATTTTTGTGTTAGGTATGCAAATCTATGTGGTTATAGATGATCATTCATCTTGATATTGTGTAGTGCAGGTCTTAGCTCTAGAAAATATAGGAAACACCAAAAACCATCTGATTCCAGAAGTTTTAATGTTTATGCTATACGTAGATCTCTATACAGGTACATATAATTGCTTGTCTTAAACTCAAGATTTGAGATTAGCAAAAACACCTAAAAATACCAACAAGAACCTCATCTCAGAGGGTTTGACCATATACATTCTCATCTTCAGTTATCTTCAGATTATAACAAATATTTTACTACCCAAATAATGTTACAAATTACCTGATTGAATTACTACCTTCAATCAATCACCACCTCTCCCACAGATGGGACTTGATATTCAGAATATCAGAACCTAATATCTAACCTTCTTATTAAAAAGTTGATATCTTTCACTCCATAAAATCAGTAACAGGAAATCTTTCTGGTTTCACCTGGTGTACAATCAAATTCATATGTCAATATCCGGTCCTAAGTACCAAAGAGTCATTAAACTCCAATAACATTAGTTTTCACCAAAACTTTTCACTTTCTCCTTGCACGGTCATCCATAACGTTAAAATTTCCTTCCCTAATTTTCCTATCTTTGAACAGAGCCTCAGGAGGTTTTCCTGCAAAACTTTGAATTAAACTTCTGAGTGATTCCATCCTAATTATCCTATATTGCCCAATTCAACCACATCACACAATGAATTATCAGGACGGACACTCTCAAGCTCAACCATTGACCGTTTCCACACAAATCAAAACCCATAAGTCACTTAAGTATTATCAAAGGATTTCAGAACACAAATCCTTGGAACTCACTGGAAAGGCGTTCGCGAGGGTTCTGCAAGGCCTCGCGAAGGAACTGATCGACCTGATTGAGAACATCCTCAGACACCTTGTTTCCGCTAGGTGAAGAATCCGACTCGAACCGCCCCGAAACAGAAGCATTGGATACTTCATGAGGAGGAAGAGGAGATAGTTGTTGTTGATGTTGCTTGGAGTCTTTATTAAGCATCAGACGACTCATAGACTCGTCCAAATCGGCAACCTCCCATGACTCAGGGGCTCCGAGATCCTCGGCCACAGAGCCACCCATGGATTACAAAGTGTGAGGGAGAGAAAGAGCTTTCAGGGTAACACCAATGAGATTATAATCATCAGATTATAGTTTGGGGAAACGGGATACATGAAACAGCAAAAAAAATAATAGGATTAGGGTTTGGAAGAGAGGATCTAAAGATTAAGAGGATTCGTTAAGATTAGTGGAAGAAGAGAAAAAGGGAGAAGAGGATAGGGGCTGTCCATAACCCGACCCGAAAGGATAAACCGACCCGAGGCATTACGCTTTAGCTATTTAACTCTTTTGGTTTGTTTTGTTGTCTCTCTCTAGTCAAAACTGAGAAACAAGCAAGGAATCAATCATATATGTTAATTAAATGAATAGGATGGAGGGAATGGTGAAGAAAATATGGAATGCGATGAGGCAGAAGAAAGCAGGAGGATGGTATAATGCTCACATGGCAGCTGCATCCCACGCCATTTCTCAGCGAATTCCTTTGGTTGATTTCGTGCTTGAAGTCAGAGATGCTAGGGTTTGTTTCGTTATTTCTCTCAATCAATTACATAACCTCTTTTTGTTCTTTACTTTCCTTAATTCTACACCTTTTCTTTGTTACAGATTCCCTTCTCATCACAATGTCACCTTTTCAATAACAACAACAATAACTTCCCCAAGTTGCGGCGGATCATAGTCCTTAACAAGACAGACCTTTCTAACGCCTCTTTACTCAAGGTCACTCTTTTTCTTCTGCTTCCTTTCCTTTCATGATTATTATCTGCTTTTCTTATAAGCCAATTTTTAAACTGCTAGGACTGGTTCAATTACTTTCAGCAACAAAATTGTATTGCCTTTGGAGTTAATTCCCACAACACCTCCAGTGTCAAACAGGTTTTTCATTACTACTTATCATGCTATTTTCATTATCCACCGTTTGTTTTTAACTTTGTGGTTACTTCCTGCAGTTCCTCAACTTCTTACAAAAAAAAGTAAGGGAATCGGAAAAATGGGATGAATCAAGTTGTGCCACCACGATGATGATGGTTGGGATTCCAAATGTTGGTAAGTCAGCGCTTGCCAACTCCTTGCATCAAATTGGAAGGACTAGTGCTGCTGGTAAATTCAGCTGTCTCAGTACTCTTTTCTCTCCCTCCCTCGCTTTATCCTCAGCTATCCTATTATTTATTTCCTGAAACTACTCAAGGAACAACTGCTTCTCCTTAGAGAAGGGAAAGTTGAGGCGTGCCACAGTGAGCCCACATCCAGGAGAGACAAAAGATATCAGCTTCTTCAAGGCAAGCTTTTGTTTGTTTTCTTCTATCTATAGTAGTCAAAAAAGAGAATTCCTCAAGTTACAATTTATGGGCCTTTTTTTTTCCTCAAAAACTGTTAACTATTATTGGAAAATGGAATGTCTCTGACCGAAGAGGCCAATTTCCTCTTTTCTGAAAACATGTACTTAATCTTAAAAATTGCCGATTTTAGTATAAGAAAGTAGTTTTGATGAGACTTACGAATTGTGAATGCTTATTCATAGCTCTAGGGTAATATCACTACCCTCCCCCAAAACCCTTTTATATTTGTTGGAAAATGTATTTGTCAAAACAAGGCAATGGAAATGGCCAAATGGAAACTATAGTTTGTTAAGCTGTACTGGTCTGGCCTAGAGGAAAGGGTGGTTCTTTGTGTTTCCTTTGGAAATGTCTTGTTCTGTAAGCACAATCTGATTTTTGTTTTGTAGATTGGCAGTCATCCTAACATATACATCTTGGACACCCCTGGTATTTTACCTCCAAAGATCATTGACATGGAGATCTGCTCCAAGCTAGCTTTAACAGGTTCATTTTTACTGGGTCTCCTTTTCCCTTATCTTTCTATAAATGTGAATGATTGGTGATATGGTCCAGCATACCCCTTTCAGTTGACTGTGCTTTGATTTACTCATGGTGCCCCATAATATCTCATTGCTATGATATTGCACCTCAATAGGTGAGTCATTTGGATGATCACTTTCTCCAATTTTATTTGATGTCTTCTCTCTTCTAATACAGGTGCATTTAAAGATTGTTTGATTGGGGAAAAGGAACTTGCAAGATATTTTCTGGCTATTCTTTGTTTGAATGATGAGTACAGGAAATGGACAAAGACAACTGCCTCTGAAAATGTTACGTCCATCTTGGACCAGAAAACAACAGCTTCAAGTGTTTCTGAGACAGACAAACTGAAGAAGTATTTTACCGATCACACACAGGTAAAAGCACTTGTATCATTTGATTTATATGACTTGGGAAGGAGAATAAGCGAACATTCATATTTCAAAGAATAGTAGATCTGTGGTCAAGTTACGGAACACTAAAGAGATCTGAAATGAGTCTATTAAGGCAATAATTGTCAAAAAGGATATAAAGCTATATGATGCTTTGAATTTGTTCACATAATTTTCAATATTTCATTAGTTCATTATGCAACTTTGACTAGAAAATAATTTTGTCAAAGATTTTAAACTTTACCTTTTTAAAATTTTCTTGAAAAAATATGTTTGAGCCTTCTTAAAATAATGTGGCCATTGTTTTTAACTTGAGAGCTTATTTTTAAGTATTTTTTTGTCTTTTTTCATTTCTGACTATCGCACTATTTTAGAAATAAACGTGGACTAGAAGTGAATGGTTGCCTATTTAATCAAAAGAAGAATCCTTTTAAATGAGAATATCAATTTCTCTCATGGACTTTTTCCCACAAGATTGGAAGTGAAAACATCGGGTTCATTTTTTGTCTCATCAACTTTTTATTGCAATCGTTTACATCCACTATTCATTGAAATTGAAGAATATGGATAATATGATGGCATATAGGTCAATCATTGATTTCCTTAATAACATAACTTTATGTGGAAATCTAAGAATTTGATTATGTTTTAAGCATAAAGTTAAAAAGTATTCTTTAATTAAAAAAATAAAAGAATAGTAAAAACCAAGGACCATTCCTGTGGTTTGCTTGATTCATTAAAAACTCCTTGTAGCTTAATACTTCTCAAAAAAAGTTCTCTTTGTTAAATGGAGACACTCACCCTTTCTGTTAGTTTTCTCATTAAAAATTAGATGGAATTGACATGTGGCAGGGTATACAACACGTGGTGTCAGTTTCACAAACATATGACCAAAAAAATTAATACAAGAGGTGTGTGCCTGTGTGTGTGTCAATTTAACAAATTATAGAGACTTCTTTTTAGAATATTAAATCACAGGAGTTTTTTAAGAATGAGTCAAATCACAATGAAATTTGATGTCTTTATTGCTTAAAAGAGTTGAATTAAGTTTGACCTTTTCTTATATAACTGAGGATTTGCATTGCAGCAAGGAATTGTATGTTGTTTTCTAGGAATGGCCAAAAAACAGTGTTCTGCAAAAGTTCATGAAGATGATCGATTTGAAATTTCATATAGCACATTATTATCATGGCTTTGTAAAGTAGAGAAGGCTATCCCATAATTGAGAAACAATGACTGAAATTGGTAGTAGTGGAATTACTAGAACAGAGTACTCTGCAGCCGTCAAATTTTTTTTCCTATCATCGAGTGCCTCCTAGACAAATCATTGTGTGTTCAAGAAGAAGAATTTGATAAATTTGTGACTTCTCTTCCTATTAAGAATGACAACAGTTTTTGTTCATGTAGGATCTTGTAGTGCATGGTATACGTCAGGCGCTTGCTCTTACGATTTCGTGCTTCAACGGTAACTTGCATACTGAAAAGGATTTGGAGAAACTGATTGAGCTGCAATTTAGAACCTTAAAGCAAGCTTTTCATGTGAGTGTGGAACCAGATAATGATACTGATACTAAGGTAGCTAGCAAGTTACTCAATTTGTACCGAACTGGTAGGCTTGGTCATTACACTCTTGAAAATCCAGATTGATAAAGAAAATGTATAATTTTGAGAGCTGGAAAAATGAATGCTAAAATCTTTAGAAAGGTATGCAACTGGTGGACAATTTCCCACCCTGTTCCTTCATCTCTACGTTACTAGAGGTTTCCCTATCTTTATAATGTATTTTGGTTCATTGCAAGTGAAATAAACTATCACGCTTATGTGTACGATTGATAGGTGAAATCACAGGCATGTTTATTCAACAGTGAAATAATCGAACCTGTCTCTTGTTATATTTTGTAAAATTATACTTTATCTTGCTATATATATTGATGAATTTTTCAATTGATTTTATCTTTAGAAAATGAATAAAAATAATTTTAAATTTGACCAAACTATAAGATGCAATATCCACTTGATATAGGTGAGGTCTCTTTTTAGTAGTTCAAAAATTATAGTAAAACGATGCATGCATGTGATAATTGACAAACGTAGATGTAGCGTGACTTAAAGTCAAGGGAGATGAAAATAAACCATCCAATTACCAAATCGACCTTTCTGCATTAAACGTTGATCGTTTTTAGACGACCAGACCTCCTACCATTTTGCGCGGCTCACAAATACTTAAATCCAAAAACTACCACTCCATGAAGGACGGTAAGAAGGGGGGTACTGAAATAACAATGGAAGCTGGAGATCTGACAAGGATATGATGAAGCAAGCGGTGGACTTCCAACGGCTATGGAAGAACAAAACCACTGTGAGAACTATTTCAAAACAAAATCCAAACGCACAGGTTACTTAATGGCTCATTTGTTTTCTAGTGAGTTGGACTGAACTAAGCAGGAAGTATCCAAAATTTAAAAAAAAAACTTATTAGATTATTGTACGGTTCGTAAAGCTTATTTAAAGGATTTCGTTGTAGTTGCAGAAGTTGGATTAAATGAGAACCCTAAGACGTTTAAGTTTAAGCCCATTTTTATAAAGTATTGTCACTTGATTTGTAAGCATGGAAGCTATCAGTTGAAACTAAAACAAGTCCTTTTCATGTGTTATGCAGATGCTTAAAAATTGGTAATGACAGTTAATGTTTTTTCTTCCAATTAGTTGGTTGTAAGTTTATGTATGACATTAATAATTTATTTAATAAAATATTTTTATTTTTATACATTTTTATCAATTAAATTAATAATTATAAAATTAAAATTATGGTGAGATCACAGTTATGATATTCAAATTGCATTTAATTATTATTTATAAATTATCTCTCATTTTAGTTTCATCAAAAAGAGATATTGATGTTTCTTTCTTACAAAGAAAGTAGTTGATCTTATAAACTAATAAATATAAATACATAAACATATGAATACTTATTAAAGAATAAGTTCACGCCCATGAATGAGAATCTTAAATAAAATATTACTTTTGTGTATGTGAATATCTTCATTATTATAAGATAACTATATTTTAATACTATTTATAACCTATTTTATTTATCAATTGATAGTATTTGAGTATAATATAAATTGTATGAAAATAGTTAAGTATGTTAATAAATAATTTATCAACTAAATTAATTAGGGAGAATGCTTTGTTATTTTTCATTAGTAATAATGATTTCAAAAAAATTTTATCAGAGTGAATTGAGATTAGAATTTTTGTTTTAAATATCAATTATAAATCAAATACTAATTCACGAGAATAGACATAATTGGATTTTAATATATTATATACTAATTTTGCACTCTATATTTAATTGGATATTAGATAAATAAAGATTAAATTATACTTATAACCATTTATGGATAGATTAATCAAACCACTTTAACATTCCTAAAATTTGGATGAACATAATATATTATTAGATGCAAATCTTAATATATAATTATAGAGAAATAAATATATATTGAAAAGAGCGTTAATTTATCATATTATAATTCTATAAATTAATAAATTACACATAAGAACAATTAAAGAGAAAATTTTACTTTGAATTAAGTTGGACTTAATTATAAAGTTTAAGAAATTTCATGAACCTTATATAAGATATTTGAGTTTGTTAAGTTTAAATTCTAATTATATAAATAAAGTTAGACTTTAGTTATAATCTAAAATATAATTTCACCTAGACTTGAAAAATCCTAGTCTTTGTTCTTAATAACTGGAAGATACTATATGAGCTAATAATTTCAGTGTAACCCACTTTTAAAATTTATAGTTCTCTACTAAACTAATAGAGGTTCCAATTAATGTTTTAATGATAAAAAAACATAATTATTACTAATGTGTTTATTATTTTGATGAAAAAGAAATATTAAAACAAAATGAAGCTATAAACTCAAAAAGATAGTGTATGAAGTTGAACAAGAGAAGTTGAAGTTTACAAACCACAAACTGAAGATCAAAACAAGAACAAAAGAAGATTAAGGCTCATCAAGGTCATTTTGCATTATGTATTATTATTTGTAATCTCACTTTGTTAATTTGTGATCCAAAAGATTCGTTTTGCAAACATTTGATTCTACTTCATTACATGAATCTTTTCATTCATCAACATGTATTGCAGCTTTTAATTTTTATATAAAAACATTGTGGTCTTTTAAACAAGCTTTAGGAAATATTTTGGGAAGTTTTTAACTCATATTTGCATTGATCAAATTGAGTTTCATTTGAAAGTGTCGTAATCATGTTTTTAGGATGGTTGGTCGAGTTATATGGGTTAATGGTCGACCATTATCAGTTAAAGTTATTAAATTGAAGTAATATGAGTTCGTAGCAATATTAGTTTATGTATTGGTTAACCAATGTGTCATATTGGTTGACTAATATATGTAATGGTCGATTAGTGTCCAACAATTAGTGAAGCTGGTGCTATAAATGCATACTAGTCGCAAGTGCATTGTATATAGCCATTATAATGGCTAGTTCTTGGCTCTAATGACCTATTTTGGGTCCCAAAATACTATAAATATGTGTTTTCTCATTTATTTTCACATTAAGAAGGTTTCGGGTATTGTATGCACACATTTCAAAGAGATTTTCAATGGTTTAAGCATCACTATCTCATATTTGTATGAGTAAGCCATTTGTGTTATCAAGTGAAAAGGTGAGATATTTTTTAGTTATAATCTTTTATTGGGGTGTTAGATAATGCACTTAGGAGTGTTCTAAATAGGATTAAGGTTCCTTTTCACCTTGGAAGAAGATTGTAAGAAGGGTTGCTTTTTATTGAGAACGATTATACAAAGGTTATTATTTACCTTGAAAGAAGAATTATAATGGAATTCCAAGAAGAGTCTTAAAAGTGGATATAAGTAAGGGTTATTTGTCGAACCACTATAAATTAGTTTGAATTCTCTCCTTTTATCCTTTTTAAATTATTGTTTAATTGTATTATTAATTTATATTAAACAATTTCCTCATACTTATTTATATTACTTGTTAATTGAATATATTGATTAAAAAATTGTTGAATTTTGTAAACACCTAATTCATGGTTCCCTCTTAGGTGCCAGTAGGGATTAACAAGTGGCATCAAAGCAGATCTGTTAGGCTAGTATTTCTAATGAAATCTTATAGCAATGATCATAATGGCATATTAAGGAGCATTATCATCATCATTCAACCAAGGGAAATCTTGTGGAGGTGTTTAGGAGTCAAAGGGATTCATATGACCTATAGAAAAATTATTAGGGATATGTATAAAGGTGTAAAAACTAGAGTAAGGATGATAGGAGGAGATAGAAAGCATTTTTTTAAATAGATATTGGGCTACATCAAGGCTCCTCTTTGAGCCACTTTCTATTTACAGTAGTGATTGATAAGCTCACTAAGAATATCCAAAGGGATGTGTCTTGGTGTATATTGTTTGTTGATGACATTGTTTTAGTGGATGAGAAAAAAGAGGAGATCAATTCCAAGCTTAAACTTTAGAGGGATACATTAGAGTCGAAGGGCTTTAGATTGAGGGGGACTAAGACTGAGTACGTGGAGTGTAATTTTTTAGGACATAGGGTGGTTACCAATGTAGAGGTAAAGATTGGTTCAATTATATTACAAAAGGAGTGTTTTAAATATCTAGGATCTATCATCCAGAGCAACAGAGAGATTGATGAGGATATAGTTCACTAGATCAGATCGTAATGGCTTAAATGGAGAAGTGCATTAGGAGTTTTGTGTGACAAGAAGATACTACTCAAGCTTTAAGGAAAAATTTATCATTTAGCAATTAGGTCAACATGCTTTAGAGGGCAGGCTGTTGGCCCATCAAACAAGTGCATAGTCATAAGCTAATGGTGACGGAGATAAGGATGCTTAGTTGGATGTGCAACCTTACTATAAGAGATAAGGTTATGAATGTAATGAGAAGGGGAAAATTAAAAGTAGCTAATATTATTGACAAATTAAGAAAAACAAGACTTAGGTGGTTTAGATATATTAAGAGGAGCTACCCAGACGCTCTAATGAGAAGATGCAAGAAGATAATACTTAGAGACTGTAAGAGGAAAAAAGGGAGGCCTAAGAAGAATTAGGGAGAGGTGATCAAGAATGATATGACAATGTTGAAACTTACAGAGGACATGACCCGTAATAAAAAAACTTTAGTGTATTAGGATTCAAATAAAGGATCCCTCGTAAAGAGATCCTTGTACTTCCCATAAGTCTTTTAACTCTTTCCTCTTGTAGTTAGCCTATACTTATAAATAGATAGTACTTACCTTTTAGGGATTTAGCCTAAGTTTTTTTACTAGCTTGTTTTAATAGTTATTATTATTATTATTATTATTATTATTATTATTATTATTATTATTATTATTATTATTATTAATTTTTTCTCTTCATGTGGGTCATTTGGAAACAACTTCTCTACTAGTAACGGGTAAGGCTGCATACTACTAAACCTCACTAGGCCTCACGTGTCAATTGGATTTTTACGTGGTGTTGTTATTGTTGTTTTTGTTTATCATTGTCATTCAATCAAGAGGAACAAAGCATTAGTCGACCACATTTCTCTGATGGCAATGATTACCTTTATTAGAAAACTATGATGATATTCTTTTTAAAGGCCAAAATTATGGATCTTTAGGAAATAGTATCAAATGGTTCTTTTATTCCTACTAAAAATGTAGATTAGAAAAGGTACCCAAACTAAAGAAAGAATGGGAACCTCAAGATAAAATAGTAGTTTCCTTGAATAGTAGGGTCACACACTTCCTTTTTTGTGCATTAGAAAGGAATGAATTCAATAAGGTCTCCATGTCTGAAACGACTCGTAAAAATTGACATCCTTTAGAAGTTATTTATTAGGGAACCAATCTAGTAAAAAAAGAGAGAAAACTAAGCATGATAATGCATTAATATGAATTGTTTCAAATGAAGCATATTTAGCATATATACTAGATTTTTTATACTATTAATGCTCTCAGAGTTCTTATAAATGCCTATACTAATGTTGAAATGATTAAAAAATTTGGATAGGTCACTTCTAAAGATGTAAGAAGCTAAAGTGATGACTATTCAAAAAGCCAAGTATGTAAGAACACTACCATTGGAGGAACTTATTGGATCTCTCCTCAAATACGAAATGAGGCCCCAAGAGACACAAAAAGAAATGAAGCTGCCCAAGAAAGAGAATTTAGTATTTCAAGTCTCAAATAAAGAACCAAGGGAAGAGGAAAAGATATTAACTAGTGAAAGCAGTGAAGAAGACATTGGTTTAATCACTGAAAAATTCAAGAAGTTTTTAAAGAAGAAATTCTCCAAAATAAAGCACCTCAAGGAAGGTGAAAATCATTTAAAACATAAATCCTTTAATTATTTCCTTTGAGTGTAGAAAAGTCAGTTATATAAAGTCAGAATGTTGTCAAATGAAAAATATGAGAGAAACTATAAGAAGAAGAAGGGGGAAAAAAAGAAAGTAATTAAAGCATTAACGTAGGATTACACAAGTGTATCCAAAAGCAAGCATTCGAGAGAAAAGATGATTCATTCATGCTTTATGCTGTGAAATATGATGAGGTAACATCAATTGCTAACATTTATGATAGTAATATTTATTTGGCTTAGAATAAATTAGTTAAAAGTTTAGAAATCATGAGTAAGAAAAGGAAGAAAGTGTCTTCTAATCTCAAGGAAGATCAAAAAGAGTTGGATGTATATGTGAGTGAGAATGAAAAGATGAAAAGTATATGTGAGTGAGAATGAAAAGATGAAAAGTGAATTATTTAGTATTAAAGCATCAAAAAATGTGATTATTAATGACAATCATGACTTAGATGAATTAAGACGTAAGAATTGATAGCTGTGATATGTATTATGTTTTAGGGTTCAATCTGTTAGGTATTTAGTATTAATTTGAGTATTGAGCGCGTGTTTAGATTTTAATTGTGTTAGTTTATGTGTTTAAGTGTTTTTATTGTTTAGTATGAGTCTTTGAGCTTAAATGTTATGTTTTTGAGGTACCTTGATGTGTTGTTAGTATTTCAAGGTCAATGGCGAAGAACGGAGAAGTTTCAGAGAGTTTCGAGCCAAAACCACGACCTACGATCATGGCACAATAGACCGTAATAGTGACATAAAGATGTGAGCCACCAGGATCCAGGCCACGATCGTGACACTTTGCTTATGATTGTGACAGAGGGGTTTGAATCAGGCCACGATCGTGACAGAAACGGATAAATGCTGGCCACGATCGTGCAGGCAGGGCTTCGATCATGGCCTGCGTTGGACAGACATGAAAACAGGTGAAAACGACAAGTTTTGAGAAACTTTTCAGGCCGTTTCGACCAAGAATGAACCTAATTGCCATAGCAAGCAGATGAATATATGTACATTTTCTGTAGCTAAGTCTTGAAATGTATAACTCTTTACTGGTAGGCTAGCCCTCCAAAATCCTTATACAATTCCTTTCTCAACCCTTTTCCTAAAGACAATTTAGTTTTGAAAATTTTAGACCGCACTGACAATCACTACCCTCTTTGCATATTTTCTCCATCTTCAAGATGAATATAGAAGGAAAGGCACTGCAAGAAGAAGAATACGATTATATGATTTAGTGACTAGTGCAATACTTTTGGAACCTATTGATCGTGCACTGACTATGTTCAAATGGTAGGCCTTGGCCTTCTAATAGGTAGCAAGATTAACACTATATTACATTTTGAGTTATGGGTGTGACGTGCAATCCAAATCTCTAAATGTTCTTATCACCATATATCGTACAGAACATGCAACTACAACCTATTGTCTTTCCAAAAATTGCATCATGTTTTGGACACAACTCAATAATATTCTAATCATCTGTAAGTGCTAATCTGAGATGAGAAGCACATATATAGCAAGATTATATTTTGACAACTTACCTATTAAAAATATACATGTTTCTCCCACGCAACATCAAATTCACCAATACATAACAAACACCGTAACAACCACCACCATGACAAACAACTACCAAAATGATGAATACCACAATAACCATCACCATGCGCAAAATCATCAGCAAGTAGTAGAAAATGTAAAGGAAAAGTTTTGAAACTACAAAACCAACACAAGCCAAAACCAATTAAAAGAAATGCTCATGGTGAACACCTTCCCCAATTAAAAGAACAAAAAAACGTAAGAAATTAGAATAAAACCTGACCTGCGCTTTACTTGTCCCTGAACTTATCTATAAATAAGCAAAAATGATCGAGTTTAGCTAGAATATGGTCATTTTTTGTATTTACATCCTCATTTTGTTTCTCAAGCATATCATTTCGTTTTTTAAGCTCTTTATTCATTTTTTGAAGTTCTTGTCTATTTTTATTGAATGCCTCATTTTTTTTCTCAATTTTTTTTCTCAAGTGCTTCATTCCTAAACTAGAGTTGGGAAATAATCTCATCATTTTGGTTTGCAACAACATCTAATTGCACTTTAACTATCCCACTTCACCGGAACTACTACCAAAGCTATCATAATAACTTGCCTTCAATTGACCTGCAAGACCAAACACCTTGCTTCTAGTAGCCCCAAAACCATCACCAACTACACGCGAACTTGAATTACCAGCAGAGTATATAAACTCATTAAAGACTTGACTCTCAAATTTCCATATGATCCTCTTGCGATTGGGGAGCAAGTTCTGTAACCTTAGTGTTAACAACCTCCTATACATGTCACAAACATAAATAAACTTTATATTGTAAAAGCCAAAAAAGTTCATAAATTAATATAGCGACATGATCTTGAGATGCTCGTGCTTTCTTTCCAATTTCAGAAAGTGCCTGACAAATAAAAAATTTCATTAATTTTCAAGTGTAAAATTAATTTAATAATCACATCTATAAAGAAAAATGCAACAAAATTTTTCTAGTGAGAAGCTTGCCATTTTTATTATTTTTTAAATTTATATCAATTACATGTAGAGTAAAAGAGAATAGGCTAAATTATATTTAAAATTTAAATTTTTGTTCAATTTTATAATAACTATAAATTAAATATCTAAAATTTTAATATATTACAAATAAATCTTGTTAATATCACTCACGAAGAACATCACCTAATTAATTACATCTTATATTTTATGTTAATATACACATGAATTAATTGTCTCTATATTAGAAAAGCTTATGTCAGTTGGTTTTTACAGTGATCTTTCTTGGTGGGTCTTTGTAAGTTCATCTGTCGATGCCTACTTCAAAGAAACACGTGAAGAGAATGAGGGAGAGTTTTAGAAGCAAGAACAATGGACATATACTAGAGAAAGAATTAAGGAAAAAGAAACTGAAAGCAAGATTTTGAAGATTTCTTAGACTGGATTTCATAACAGAACAACAATAATGCAGAGCAACATTGGATTTTGCAGCAGAACAACAGCAGAGCAAAAAGAATGTAATGTAGAAAATACAGGACAAAAAGAAAGAAATAGCAAGATCTGTTTCTAAATTTCTGAACAGAAAAACCAAAAATTTATGACTCAACATGTAATAGTGACAAAGAAGGGGAACAAAACATCACAACAACACCGATCAATAAATTAAAGTAAGCAAATAAGAAAAGCAGCTTCACAACTTTCTAAATACTTGTACAAACATGGTAAAAGTACAAAGCATAATGTCGATAATTCAAAAAAAATTACGGTTGGTGGAGCCAAACATGGTAATCTACAATTACGAAGGCCCAAAAGCAGTTGATCATGAAACCAAAACACAGAGAAGATAAAAACTTATTAGACACGAAAAACAGAAATGAAAAGGAAATTAACTATATGACGCAGATTATTGGCAACGTAAAAAAGCGAAAGGGATTAGGAAGATATCAGAAGTAGAAACTTATCAAATAGAAACTAATAACAAGTAGTCACAAACAAAAACTCTAATGAGTAAACCTAAAATGTGAAGCACCATTTTAAATGGAAAATCAGAATAATCAAAAAGGAAAGAGGAGGGACTGTTAGGGTTTCTCTCATAAACGTTTTTTAGGAGTGAGTACCGATTGAAGAAGAGCGAGGGATTGTCTTGAAGATTAAAAGTATTTCGTCAAAGAATGATTGATCTAATGAGAATTTAAGTGCTGGTAATTGAAATGATGAACAAATAAGAGATTAGAAGGGGGTGAGAGGCAAGATGAGCAGTTGTTTTTTGTTTAATGCAGTATCATCGCACCAAAGAGCGCTCACCAAAATATAGAAAGAGAGAGTTATTGCGATTAAATCGCAGGCAATCCATGAAAATGGATGAATACCTAATTGGAAAAAAAGAGGAACCAAATAGTGACTTCACCTATGAAAGATTCAAGACTTCATGCAGTCCTTGTTTTTATTTCTGTAAATGGTTGAGTGCGTCGTATTTACGCTAATAAGTTATTCTTTAATCAACATCCAATAAGTAAGATGGGCGGAGCCTTGGGAATTAATAAAGTTTATCTCCTCTTATTACAGCATCCATCTGTTCAATTGTTAACAAAACATAATAGAATAAAGTAATAGCAATAGTTAATATAAACCTGACTTAATTACATCAATTCAACGAAATAACTGGCATGCATCAGTTATGCTAATCAAAGTCTAATTTATTTTGTAACTGAAAATTACAAACACAATAAGACTACAAAAATTTTCTTGAAGACACTAAACTCATTTGTCTCAATTTTTGAAATATTTTATTATTTAAAACTTTTAATATTAAAATTAAGTATTTAAAATATCATCCTTAAAAAAAGACTAAATATATCATACAATTTTTAATTTAAATAATTTTATCAAAAAATATAGCTACAAGTGCGTTAAAATGTTAAAACAACAACTAGCAAAAGGTTTGATTTGTCTCCAAATATTTTACAAAAGTGTTTAAGAGTTGTTTTTTGTTGGTTAATTAATCGTTATTCTTAGATGCATACTTGCTACAAATTATAAAAGGTGTCAATTCTTGTCCCGCCAATTGGAAATTTTAGAAGCTTTAGACTCTTTTTAGTATTTTTTTAAACAAATTTTGTTGTCTTAAATAATATCTAAAAACTTCACCAATTCTTAGATTATTTAAGACAATTATTAGATGTGTCTACGCATAAGTGTCTAAAATCTCCTTATTTTGGTGTAGTGAAAGGATTTCTCTTCCCCTGTAATAAAGACAATTGTAAGGGTTTCTCTCTATCCACAATGAAGATGTATGAAAGGTTCCTCTTTACCATTAAAAGAAAAGATATTAAATTCTCAAATGGAACATAAGGAGTAGATGTAGGTCAAGGATTGTTTGGTCCAACTTCTAGAAATTAATTTTGTGACACTTTCACTACTCTCTTTTATTATTGTTGTATTTGATTTATGATGTCATATATGAAATAGACATAATTATTCATTATAATAGACAATGACTTATTCATTATTTTCTAGATAGAAAAAAAAGTGTAATATTTCACCTCCTTTTTGTGTACAAGAATTAACATGTTTTAAGTAGTATCAAAATATAACAATTACTATATGACATACTTCAGAGATCTTAAAGTCAATTTAATCACTTATAAAATTATGACAATAAGAATTTATATGAATACACAATTAATGTTCCATATGAAATTCTCATGCAAGTTAGTATAGTAAATTTATTCTTTAATAAAGACTCACATATTTGTTTAAGTATTTTTATTTTTATTTTATGACATCAACTATTTTTTCAAAAGAAAGGAATATAACATATGTTAATCTTTTTAAATGTTCATTTTTCATAGAGTAATAACTAAAAAAAATAGAGATATTATATAAGTATAATACATATATTGTAATTATGATCTCGTTATAATTTTATTTATAAAATATAATTATTTCTTGAACTTTATTTATCTAATTAATTAAATAAACAAGTATAACGAGATTAATATTACAAATATACAACAAAATTGACTGTAAGATTTAAATCAACCACAAAACACATTACAATAAGCAAATCTTGGCGCCGACCGGCGCCAATTAGGACGTGATCAATTTGACAACTAAACGTCGAAATATAAGACGATGCAGAGAGACAAGCAATGGACGCACGGCTAGGAGTAGGACCCAGCAATGGCAGCATTATTTGTTAGCAAAATGACGCAAAACACCCATCAACACAGGGAGCTCGAGAACAAAACGAGAGTTGGTGGGAAGTAGAGATTAAATTATGAACTTGAGAATTTGGGTTAGTAGAGAACAGTTTATTGTGTCTGTTTGGTTTTAATATTAGACCTCCTCCGCCGCAGTCACCGTGGAAATTGTTGCGCATGCGATTCTGTTGGTTTTGTTTATGCGATAACCAGACAAGTTCCTTAGACTTGTTTTTGTCCATTTGCAAGCTTTACTTTACCCGTGTGTACACGACAACTGTCTAATAAGACATTTCACACGAAATTAAAGAACATGTAAACTTGACTGAAGCACAACTACCCTAATTTTTCCCGTTTACATTGTCAAATTAAGACTTCCTTAGTTTGTTAAAATGTTAGGATTTTACAAACTTGGGGTATGGATTCTTAGCAAAAAGCTTGAGCATCTCAATTGTTAAACGTTCAAACTTGTATTTCTATTTCACGCTCCCTTCCCCATAGCTTGGTAGTTGATATTAGATTTTCATATGAAGTAGAATTGTTGTACAATTTCCGATTGAATTAAGTAAAATTTGTGTTAATTAAAAACATTAATTAGCTGTGAAAGAGAACATCGTCAAATATATTCGGCTTAAGCTGCTTCCTGAATCAGCGGAGAGATGCATGATGGAGTAACAGTTACACTGCCTTGAAAATAAGGTCTCTGCCTGCATGCTAGAATTTCATTTTTCACTGTGAGGACAAATAAGGGACAGAGAGAAAAGCCTTATAGGTCTATTATGATGGAACCTTTGACACATTTACTCCAATTTTGTTGCATCTGAAAAAATTCTCATGATAACTGCTAGCAAAATTATATAGGTGACCAATAGTACCAAAGATTTAAGAATGACCCCAGCAATCTTATCCCAATGCATTCACGTGATGACTGATTTCAAATCTGTGTTAGTGAACAATAATACTAAAGATTTAAGAAATTTTTCGATAATCCCATCCCAATTTTAGTGCACTCGAAAAAGTCTAGTGACGTCTATTCACGTGCATATATATATATATATATATGTGAACGCTATAAAAGTTCCATTTACCTCCGATGAAGGGCACCTACTTAAGGCTTCATGTGGATAAACGGGGGTAGATGATAACTTGCTAAAATTAACCTGCTGAAATGATAAGTATTTATTTTCAATAAGTACTTATGTGTTTGTGATTGCTATTTTAGTATCTGCTGAAACGTGAAAATAAGTGTTTGACAAGTACAGTTGCATTTGCTGAAAGGAGATAAAATGACTAAAAGATCATTAATTTAATAAACTATTAATTGTTGTATAAATAATTCAAAAATGTATTATTAATCATATAAATTAAAATATAAATAAGAAAATATTAAATTAAAATAAGAAAATATAAATAAAATAAATTTAGTAAATAAAATATTTCATAAAAATATATTATTAGGCATATTAATTAAGAGTATAATGAAAAATAATACTTATAGTGAATGTTATTAATAGAAAGTAAAATTTATACCGCAAAAACAGTTTTCTATCGCAACCCTCTTTCTATTGATTTCTGCGGTGGCACCGCACTTTTCTCCAACCTCTAGTTGTTTACCGCAGATCCAAACATGTGACTGCGTTTGAAAACTGCGGTAAATAAGTACTTATCTCTGCTACACCGCAAATTTAAACGCAGCCTAAGTCCCACTCTCATTAAGAACAAAATAAGACTTACTTTTGACCTTCATAAAAAAACAAAATGAGGTAAAATAGAACTTACTCTTGACCTTCATAAAAAGCAAAATGAAGATAAGGCCCAACTTATTCTTGACACTCATAAAGAGCAAAATAAAACAAATCCTGGTAGTTTTCTTTACGTATTTTTTCATCCTCTTAGTTTTTTTTTCTTTACGTATTTTTTCATTTGAATTTTCTTTTAGTTGTTATCTAAATCTTAATGTTAAGAATTAATTGACTTATTAAATTATTCAATTGTGTCACAATGAGGGGATTAATATAGCTACTTTAATAATAAAAATATACTTTTAAACTTTATATATTTATATATTATCAATTTATCAGGCCTCTTTTTATTTTAACAGACCTATAAAATATTAAAAACAGCCCTAATTTAACTCATTTAAAAAACTCAAACACATTGCAGAAAGGAAAATGTAATTTGTAATTCTTCTTGAATTGATTTACGTAATTAACATTTCATTGACATTTGATAGGCACAAAACACAAAATGATTATTTAAGAGATAAGACTGAAGCAGAAAAGCCAATTGATTTAAAGCCTAAAAAGATGATGCAAGTTGCATCGTTTTGTACGCAAATCACCGTTGATCATTGAAACGATCATCTTATTCTGTACCAAAAAAGCAAACAGACAGCAATGATGACTGCATGTAACGATAACCCAAGACGCGGTCTGTTCGGAACAGATCTTCTCTTTCCATTATTCTAATCCAGTGCCAAGCCATTACATCTATTCCTTGCAATAAATAAATAAGAGTTAAATGACTGACATGGTTTAGGCACGGAGTGGCACAGTATAGAAGACAGAAGATCGGTTCCGTCTGGCTCGTTCTACTAACTTTATCTTTTAATTAAAAAGAATCATTTATCTTCGCGTCCGGTCGTAATAAACTCTTCCTTTTTTTTCAATCGGCTTTGTGGTCATTAATTTATGATTATAATGATATTATTCTTATGAATGCTATTATTCTTATTCTTATTAATTATTATTATTAATTTCCTATTTGAGTATATATAATAATTAGTAATTAATTAATTAATTAATTAATATTATTATTCGATTTCTTATTATTTATAATTTTATTAATTTTATTATTATTAATTTTCTACTTACTGTTAAAAATAAAATTATGATTATTAATTTTATTTATTATTATTATTATTATTCAATTCGTTATTTTTGACAATTTTATTTTTTAATTTTATTATTATTATTAAATGTTTTTAATTTTATTTATTTATTATTATATAGTTTACTTATATATATATATATATATTATATCTATTATTATACTTGGTATTATTATTAATATAATAAATACAATTATAATTTTACGGTCAATAAAACGTATTCAATAATGTTGCATATGGAAAAGAAAAAAGAAAGATACAGTTTGTTTACTGATAATCTTGAGAATAATGTGATGGATGGGAATGTGAATCACAAAATGAAACATTTCTGCAATTACCCACAAACTTTTATGGAAATAACAAAAGACAGTGATTGCATAACTTACGAAGAATGGTAAGATTTATGAGAAGGCAAGCGAAAAACATATAATATTTCTTGCGAAATTTGTGCAAGCAAAAAGCTAAGCATCTAAACCAATATTTTGAATTTTGTACCGTACCGGCCGGAAAACGATACCGAAATATCAATTTTGATACTAGATTTAAATACCGGTCGATACCAGCCGGTATTATAAATACCGGCTAAATACCAGCCAATACTGGAAAAATTAAAAAATCTAAGAACTAAATTACAAAATTTTTAAATTTAAATTTTCAAAAAAACAAACAAAATTTTTTTAAATTCTTGCTCTCCCGCACGCCTCCCTGAAA
>JAOQMS010000005.1:36661082-36698565 GCA_027563885.1 Erythroxylum longipes | reverse complement strand
TAAATTGTATTGAATGTGAAATGTGAAATGTTGTGAATGTGATTATGTGTTATGTGACTGGGTGATCCATCGATGATTGTCACTCATAGAGTTCGCAAAACTCACTCAAAATTTGCAACTATTTTTCAGGATCAGAAGAATACCCTGTTAGGCCAACGGGAGTATGCCTACAGCATACAAGTGAAGGATAGAGGTCGGGATCAGTTTGCGTCTGCATTTCGTTTCCTTAATTTGTATTGAATTGTTTATTCTGCAACTTTTTGTATAAAATTGTTTTCCGAAACAACTAAAGCGTTTTGTATTTGTGAAAATGGCCTAAATGGCTATTGATAATTGTATTGCTATGATCGGAAATGTTTATGAAATAAAGTGGGCCGGATTTGGTTATGGATTTTTGCGTATCATGTTTGTGGCTTAAAACAAAAGAAAATTTTTATACCGATTTCTGAGTGATTGACTGCTGTAGCATGCCACCCTTGCGGGGCACAAGCTCAGACATCACCCATTGATGTCAGGTTTGGGTCTTGCGGGAGTGGGGTGCTACACTAATAGTTCAATTCGAGAATTGCTTATTCGTAAAGCACATAGTGGGGGGCTCATGGGACATTTTGGTATAGACAAAACATTAAGTATGTGCATGAGCATTTCTTTTGGCCACATATGCGCAAAGACGTTGAGAAAATCTGTTCACGTTGCGTATCATGCAAGCAAGCTAAGTATAGAGTTCAACCACATGAGTTATACATGCCATTATTTGTTCCTACTCATCCTTGGGTTGATATTTCTATAGACTTTGTTTTGGGGTTGCCAAGGACTAAGAAAGGACGAGACTTAATTTTTGTTGTAGTGGATCGTTTTTCTAAAATGGCTCACTTTGTTCTATGTCATAAAACTGATGATGCATCTCAAATTGCCAATTTGTTTTTCCGCGAGTTAGTACGTTTGCATGGCATTCCTAGGACTATTGTATCTGACCGAGATGTTAAGTTTCTTAATCATTTTTGGCGTGTACTTTGGTCTAAAATTGGGAATAAGTTATTGTTTTCTACTTCATCACACCCTCAAACTGATGGTCAAACCGAAGTAGTAAACAAGAATCTTGGTAATTTGTTGTGTGCTTTAATTAGAAGGAACATAAAGACTTGGGAAGAACTTTTGCCATTTGTTAAGTTTGCTTATAATAGAAGTGTGCATTCTTCTACTAGTTTTTCTCCTTTTGAGATTGTGTATAGTTTTAAACCACTAACCCCTTTGGATCTTATGCCTATTCCTTTAAGTGAGATTTCTAACTTAGATGGGCTTAAGAAGGCGGAAATGGTTAAGGCCATTCATAATAAAGCACGAGAAAGGATTGAGAAGAGAAATCAACAAGTTGCTACTCAACTGAACAAAGGAAGGCGTATAGTAACCTTTGAACCAGGAGATTGGGTATGGGTGCACATGCGCAAGGAAAGGTTTCCTTCTAAACGAAGATCTAAATTGGATGCTCGTGGTGATGGACCATTTCAAATCATTGCTAAGATCAATGACAATGCATACAAAGTTGATCTTCCTGGTGAGTATGTTGTTTCTAGTACCTTTAATGTATCTGACCTATCTCCTTTCGATTTTGATGAAGGTGTAGATTCAAGGACAAATCATTTTGAGGGGAGGGGAAATGATACAAATAGCATTCAAGATGCTACAAGAAGCAATCTAGGTGACTTAGAACTGATTCCAAATATGGAAAGTTTTTAGGTTCCAAATAAGGAAACTTCACCAAATTTGGAAAATGGAGATAAAGCGCAAAGACATGCCATGGGAAATCATATTGAGGCTATTCAAGAAAACAAGATTATTCGAGTGCCAACATGGAAGGTTTTCCCAATATGGAAAGTTTTGTTGGTCCGGTCACAAAGTACCGAGCAAAGCATTTAAAGGAGCAACTCCAAATTTATGTGCAAAAACATGTTGAAAGTGGGCTGTCCAAATATGGAAAGTCCATATATGGAAATGTTTTGGAGCCTAAGTATGTCTAAATAATTGGGCTAAAAGACTAGTTTGGAGTGTTTGTGTTTTTGGGCCCATTTTGGGTCAAAATTGGGTTTGTTTGTTATGAGTTGTTTTTATTTGTCTCCTTTGGGTTAGAATAAGTGAAATGGGCCACATTTCAAATGGGCCAAGTTGGTTTTAGTCACTTCTATTTCAAACTTGGTTTATGGGCTCAATTTAGCCTTTTAAATAAGAATACATAGGCCCCTTGTTATTTTTACTTAAGCCCATTCGAAACCCATTAGGTTTAGGTTTAATTAAGCATGTTTTAGGATTTTGTGGCTATCAAATTCACCGCTCCATCTTATTCTCTCCAGCATCCATCTCTCTCTCAACATTGAAGATCGTCTTTTCATCTCACCCACCTTCTCCACCACTTTCTCCACATCAGCCATGTTCTCCACTACCTTGAAGACATTTATTTCATTGTTTAATGTTTTTCTTGCATTGTAATGTCTATAAAAAGGTCGTTTTCTGATGTAATTCGGGAGAAGTTAGAATTTGAAAATTTTAGAATTGAATAGAGAGAGTTTTTGCTTTCTTTTATGTTTATGCGCAAGGTGTTCTTATTGATTACAATTGAGTTTATCTTTTGTTATCAATTTTAATTCCTATTTCTTGTGTTCTTGAGTGCTTAATTAATTGGGGTTCAAGGGGATTTCTAAAAATTAATTTGAGTTCTTTTCATAAGTGTTCTTGGGTGTAAGAACAAATCCTAATCTGATTGCTTTGTTGAGACACTAATTCTAATTTGATTGGTAACGAATTCTAAGGGTTGATTAAGGGTCTTCAGGGTTCCACATCATCAAGGTTTGGGACCACACTTAGTTTAATTTCTGTTTGTGTATGTTTGAATGGATACAAAGATTCATTTGTACATGTAATGGTTTATGGAATGGTTTCTTAATGTTACTTTGCATGAAATCAGTAAAATATGACAAGAGAGTAACGTGTAGTGGAATTCTGCCTTAGGTTCGTTTGAACCAATCTCATTATTTTGGCCATACCTTAGCCTACAGACCTCTAAATTAGGTGAATTTAATTGGAGATGAAAATTAATACATATAAATAAAAAGTATATAGTAGATACCCTGACCTAATGCTGGCTTAATGACATTGGAATTTGAGATTAAAAATGGTGACTTGATGCTACCCCTATTTTGGAGTAGCTTGTGATGTTTGGTGAATATCTCATGATTTAGAAGTCTAAATACCTAATTTTTTATGCTATGGAAACTAGAGACATAGGAAAGTGAATTTTTATAAGAAATCAAAACCTAATTTGAATTTTTGATATGTGAAAAAGTTCATAACAAGTGAAGGTATGAATTCTAGGTAGGGGACACAACGGGAAGGAAATTGCATTATTTTTTAGTTTGTTTTCCTTTATGATTTTTACCAAATCATATATTAACCTTTTAGGATGTTTATGAAACTTTGAAAACACTTAGAAATAAATGAAATATGACTCAATATATGTGAATTGGGTTATTAAACATTGAAATTTGAGATTGATCATAATGTTCACTAAAGGAAATTTACATGTACGTAGATGATTTATATGCATGTTTATTGCTTATATATGTATAGTATGATTATGAAAGTGTGATTTTGATACCCTTCTAATAGTGGTAAGTTATGACTTGAATGCATGATTATGACTTGAATGCATGAACTCAAATACAAATTTTATTATTTCAATTAGGGGTGGCAAAAAATCAGTTTCAAACCAAACCGATTCTGGATAATTCAGACAAAGGTAAAAATTTCGTGACCTTAAACTGGTTTGAAACCAAATTTTTTTTACCAAGTTGACCCAGAACCGAACCGGATTGGAAAACACCCAACCCAGTTTGGAACCGATTTGTCTGATTTTAACTAATAGCAAAAGGCCATTAAATTGCACCATCTTTTTCACATCTCTTTTTCTCTGTAAAACCAATCAAAAACTATAGCAAAGGAAGCTAAATTATGGTTGTCTAGTTGAAGTTCAAACCAAACAAATGGTAAGTCTACAACTAAATTCAAAAAAACAAAAATACAACTACCAAATTCAGAGTCTCCAACAAAATTATAGCAAGAAACCACAAAGGCACAAACAGTACACCAAATTCAAAACCAGTAAACGACATTGTTCATACTACAAATTCAAAATAAATAAAACATGCAAGAAATAACAAATCCTTCTTTATCAAACTCTTCATATCCCACTCTTCATGTCCCAAAGACTATGATCTGAGGAAAAAATTACTTAAATTTTTTTCTTCGCCAAATTTTGAAACAATGATTTTTTTGCCTTTTTTAAATTCGGATCAGACAATTTTAATAATTTTTAAATGTTTGGTGCTGAAAATTCAGACATTTTGTTTGATTAGGTTAACCCAGATCTAGATTTGATTTTAATTTGGACAAAAATTGGTCAATCTGGTTTAAATTTGGTCCAAAAAATTCTAACTCGTATTTGATTTTTTGGATCGGACAAGGTCAGGTTATCGGTTCAGACGAAATTTTGCCAGGCCTAAATGAATATCATATTATTTGTCAATATATGAATTATGAAATTGGCAAATGATTAAAGGAAAATATTATAGTGCCTGCTTTATTGTCTTGGTGGTGGATAGATAGGCATGCCTATAGGGTTATAGTGCAGCTGCTACAGTTTGACACCAATGGTATCTTCATTTCAAGAATATAGTGTCTCTACAATTCGATGCCTTCGGTATCTATAATTTTATATTTTCGAGTATCTACAGTTTGATATCTTCGAATATATATAGTTCCTATTATCCACACCTACGAGAATGTGCAGGCCTAACACAGAAAGTAAATTAAACATTTATAAATAAGAAATAAAACATGACAACATTAATAATAGGTATTGATGAGCATTTGAACTGCTTGTATTGATGATTTATAATGATGAGCAGTTTTATTAATAATTTGTATTAATGAGCATTGAATATCAATGTTTGGCTTATAAATGTGAATTTATGATATATGAATAATACATTGAAGCATATTTGCATTATATACCTTGGTTATTTATGTCATCACTATTTATACATTTTGTGATATTTATGAATGTTTGTGTTTAGCGGATGACTGCTATGAGTAGTCATCCAAACTAAGTGTTTCCCTACTAAGCTTTTAAGCTTAGCACAGGTGTTAATCCATATAGGTTCAAATAATAGAAGTGACGTACAACGATCATTTGTAGGGACCTAGGCCAACCATTAGTAGTAAATGTATTTTTGGATTGTATCTTTTGGGTTAAAGATGATTATATATGTAATGGTTTATAACTAAGAATTTAAGTTATATGAAATATTTCTTTTAGATTATCATGTAAATGCAAAGATATAATAATATCTTAAATGATAAAAGTGATATGAAATTTTGTAATGTGCATATGTGCAGCATTGAACAAACAAATGTGTGAGGACAATCCCTATAAATGAATAGAAATGTATGTCATGACTGTTTGTACAGGAATTTAGTTGCCATGTAAATGAGTGGTTTTAGGTTCCATATAGGGAGCATTACACCTAGGTCCTAATTTCATATTGAACTGAGGAAAATCTAAAGAAAAACAAATCTTCATCATTTAGGAGGACTTTTTAAAATCCCATATTGTTTCATTTATGGTGAGCCTAAATCTTGATTACTTGGTTGGTAGGCCTTTTCTTTATAAATTATCCTATTAGTGTGGCCTTCCACTTAGCAGCCCCCTCTTGTAGGATTTCCAAGTGTAGTGCAACTAAGAGGGTCCGTTCATTTTTAGTTGGGGGCTATAAAGAAAGTTTTACGTATGGAAATGGATTTCCAAACATCTGTCTCAAGGTTTTCTCTAGTTTAAGGTTTAGAGCATTTCCTAATTCTCATCCTAAACACATTCGATCAACCAAAAAGATGTTTTCCCTTCAGATTGAACAAATATCAAATAAGAATGGAGGGGTTTCTTGCAGCCATTAGGAAAGGAATCAATGCTCCCATAACAAACACCAGGACATACAATTGTTTAAGGAAACTTCATTTGATCAAAATGGAAATGAAAATAATGAACAAAACCATAAGGAGAAACACACAAAATGATATTCTAGAGGCCAAAAAGAACCTAGAGAAAATACTGGAAGAGCTTTATAGGGCACCTCATAATGACTAGCTTAGGAATGGAGAATGGGTTGCATTGGAACACTACATAAGAATGTTAAAAGTGAACAATTCATTATTGAGGCAAAGAGCAACAGCAATTTGGCTCAAATAAGCGGATAGAAACACCACGCCCGGACAATTAGACATCCAACCTATAATCATAACGACCTAATTGCAAGAGCAGAGCTCTACCAACTTAGCTATATCCCCCCGAACCAAGTGGAGCATACATGAAGGAGTCAGATGCTTCTTCTATTCTTTCCTTTGGCACAACTAGGCTATCCTATACTTGAACTAGAGACTCACCCGTGAAGTAAATCATCACAACTACGGTCCAACCAATTGGGAGAGAATCAATAGATTCCTTTTCGGGAGCGATTCATCCTTCCCGAATACAACATACAACTCTCTGTTGTACTGCGCTCTCCAAGTGTGCTTGTTCCCCCCCTTCTTCCTTACCACGGCTATAATGGAAGAAAGAATACAAAAAGAATGACCTCATTGAAGGATGGAAATGGGAAAACCCTCACTCATAAGGAGATCCGTGAGTTTTTCTCTAAAATAATTGAAACAAGATCAAATTTTTCATCTAGGTTTGAGGAGGTGAGGAATATCTTCAATTCACATATAACAAAAGAACTGGTTGTAGGTATAATTCAAACCTTAATGCTGAAAATATGGAGAGAGCCATATTCTTTTTACAACCCCATAAAGCGTGTGGTCCAAATAGCTATAATACCTACTTTTTTTCATAAAACCTAAGACGAAACCATGACAATAATAACTGAAGCAATACTTGAATTCTTCAAGAAGGTTATCAAGTTAAAAGAAATTAACAAGAATTACATAAGTCTAATACCTAAGGTGGCTTCCTAAGTACTATCAAGGACTACAGGCTTAGGTCGTGCTGTAATGTTATCTACAAGGTCATAGCTAAGATGCTCACTAATAGGTTGAAGCCAATAGTTAAGTAGATAGCTATTGGTTCTCAAGGAGTTTTTATTAAAGGTAGATCAATTGGAGACAACATCCTACTGGTGCAAGTGTTATTCAAAGGACACAATAAGAGAAAGATACCAAAAAATTGTGCTATTAACGCAGATTTTCACAAAGCATTTAACTCATTAGATTGGAATGTTTTGCTAAATATCTTATAGTCTATTAGGATACCTCAACTATTTATAAATTAGATAGCTTAATTTGCTATTGATTAGGGGAGCAAGGGGATTAAGGCAAGGGGACCTTATGTCCCCTTACCTATTTACCCTTGTTATGGAAGTGTTAGTTGGGATGATCAATAACATTTCTCATAAAGGAAAACTAAAATTCCATTATAAGTGTAAGGTCCACTATCCTTTGGACATTATCTTATTTTGTTCTCCAAAAGAGATCCTAGCTCAGTATCAACATTAATGGGAGCACTAGACTCCTTTAGAACCTTATTAGACCTATTCACAAACAAAGACAAGAGCTAACTACCAATCTTAGGAGGTATAGAGACACAAACCATCACTTTATCCTACCTAACAATTCTAAATTAGAGTAAACCACTAATCATATACTTGGGAATACCTATTACCACCAAAAAGCCTTTGATTACTTAATTTAAACCACTACTAGAGAGGATCCAAGGTAGGATTACAAGCTAGAAACACAAACACATCTATGACAAGGAGGATTCAAATGGTGAAATCAATACTAAGTAATCTCAATATGCACTAGACCTTACATTTGTTGTTTCCTAGGAAATTGATCAAAGTCATTAACAAAATATTGTATGTATTAATATGGTAAGGACACTTGAATGGCAGAATCCAAGCTAAGGTGAGATGGGATGAGGTTTGCAAAACTTGGAGAGATGGTGGGTTAGGGATTCTACCTATAAGGAACTCAAACCAAGTCCAAGTGCTTAAAAGAATTTGGAGGCTCCTAAAGGACAATAACTTAATATGGGTTAGGTGGGTTCACTGGTATTACATCAAAAAAGAAATCTCATGGGACTGGTGGATTAAAAATGACACATCATGGACACTCAAAACATATCCTTATACTCAAGCAGAAGAAGCACGAAATGGACTTTACCAACATAGTAGGAAATGGCTCCTCCACCTCATTCTGGTATGATAATTAGTTCCCCCTAGGACCATCTGAGAACCAAAGGATGATTGCTTTGAGGAATACACTAGATGACAATAGTACATTGAAGGAAGCTTTAACTATCTGTAACCAGACGATATCTAATTCCATACATGTGACAAATTTTCTCTTAAAATTACAACCGAGTTTGGAGGACCAGAAAATATAGAGGCATCACCAATCAAGAAAATTCACTAATCATACATATAGGGATTTATTCAAAGTGTAATCACGTCAAGTTGTGTGGTATGAAGAGACGTGCCCTAAGCCTCCATCACCTTGTGGCTCTTGATCTGGGGAAAACTCAACATAAAGGACATGCTAAAAAGATACATAAAAATCTTGGAATCTTGTGTTCTGTAAACAATGGAGCATATTTTCTTTGAATGCAATTATGTAAGAACAATTTGGCAAGAATACTGCAACTGAAGGATATGAACTTGAAAATGTGGAAGTAGAAGAAGATTCTTACCTAGCGCTGCAGATAGGGGAACAAGAAAAAGGTCGACTAGATTATCCTCAAATTGCCTTAAGCAACACTGTATAGGCCATATGGTTATAGAGGAATCGACGTATCTTTAAAAGGGAAACCAAACAAAAGGACAATTTAGTACACGCCTTCGTTAACAAGACTTGGGAGATGATCCTCGCACACAATCTTCACAAAAAAATGTTGTTTAGCATTGGCTAGAAGATGGTGTACCCCCATATAAGATTTACAGTTCGAGCAATATAATTAGTACATGATTTTAGGCCCTTGAGTTCGTAAGTCTAAGACTCCTATAATTACAGAAAATACCTGGACTTGACTGTAAAGGCCTCCTTGTGTTAATCAGTCTATTAATTTTGTATTATTCATGAAAATTCATGCAAGTTCAATTATATTGCAAAGCTACTGATTATCCGGTGCCTGTTTGGAGAGTGCAACTCCTCATGATTGAGTGAAAATTAAGGATAGGAGGGCTTGATTATTTCAGTTGTTTCCAACATAAACTGAACATCTGAAAAGTAACGATTCTGACCAACTGCTATAGATATAACGATTGAGGAAATGCATTGTCGTTACCTTTATGTCACAGTGCTTGCAAACTAGAAAAGTAAAAAATAAATAAAACTCAACGAACATGACCTATTCTTGATTCCGTTGCATAGTAAGTTCCACCATTAAGGCATTGTAGAAGACAACTGACAATTATTTTAAAACAAATCATTGACGTCCTTGAGTTGGATATACAATTGTCCCAAAAAGGATACTCTGAAGATTGATTTAAAGAGTTCTCTCTTTCAACTGGCAGGTTCGTACCGGCAGACGCAATCATAAATATTCCCTTTAATCAACTTTTCTGCCAGTCTCTGATTTTTCACCATTGCAAGCTGCAAAGTACGTTACATATGGTCAATGATACCTTCTTTAGTTTCTTGTTAGCGGATTCAGCGAAGTATAAAAATAAAGTGTTAAGCATTGCAAAAGCAGCATGGTTTAACCAAAATTTAGCTGTTCATTAGAACTTTAAAATGGAAACCAATTTCCAAATTTCATATATGAAAGATATCCAAGATAGTACCTTTAAAGCCTCACATTTGAACCTGGCATTAAAGTTGGTGTGAAGTGCTCTGCCCATTCCTTCCAAGACAATCTGCACAACGATCTCCAGTAAGTGATCACAACTACATAATGTCACTCCTTCCTTTTTCTTTTTGTTTTAGGAATCAAAATGGGGAAAATATTAAAAAATTCAAAGAACTAAACAGTTTTTGGTAATAAAATACATGCATAAGATAAGTTAATTCCTTCTGCATAAAGAGATTTCAGAAAACAGTGACTAACAAGATATAGTCAATAGGAATGGGACTTCATACCAAATCTGCATCCTTTGCAGCAGCAGCCAGCTCAGAGCTGACTTGCCTTAGATCTATGCAAGGACTACCGCACCCATTTTCAACAACCATCAAAGGGACTGACGGGGAATTGTCTTTAGAACCGTCCAAAGTGTTGACCATTACATCCACAAGTAGGCCTCCTGCTTCAGCAGCTCTTCGAAGAATGTCACAATGCTGCGGACAAGGATAATCAGTTCCCACACTTTTGATTTATAGAAAATATTTGATGGACAAAGTTGAAAGTAGAATAGCAGAGTCATTGAGCTTCGGCAACCAAAGCAAACCACGTCTCACATCTCATATTTTGCATAACTGTCCCCAGAAATTTATAGTCAGTTTCTGCATCATAGTCAAAACTACCAATTTCTTTAGCCAACTAGTACTGTAAAGGTAACCTTTTTATTCCTTCCTTAAAAGGGTATAAAGCAGGAGAATTGAGACAAATAAAAAAAGAAGATAGCTGTAGAAAAGGTAATTTATGCAGAGAAGAACTTGGGAAAGAGAATACCAGACTTTCAAAACTGAGCAAAACAAATCCGTAAGTATGCTATGCAAACTGTAAAATCATGTTTATGGACGAACCTTTGCAGCCTCTGCTACAATATCTGGAAGCTCCATTGCGGTCACATCATTCAGTGCAGGAAGGGAATTAGCAACCAGGACAACCTGCATGGAATGCATTACGGAATACTACCAATATTCTTCTTTCAACTGAAAAAACAGAAATATTGCAGCATAAACTACACACACACACACACATATAATATTATACAGCTATATTTTTAATTGCTGCAGATAAACTTGAAAGGAAAACATTAGAATTATGATTAGAAATTTCTTACAGATTAAAGTTTACCTCAGTTCCATGACGGAGGAGTTCCCTTGCTAGAGGAAGCATACCCAGAACAATATCGGCACCTGAGTTGTCCACGAAAAGTAAGGCTCTCTTGTGTGGTTGAGGCTTCTTGTCCCCAGAACCCAGCATCCTCTTTTTGAAGAGATCAAAATCATCAACCTAAAGCAGCGTTAAAAATGAATGCATCATTAGTATACAATTCCACTATAGTACCATCTAGAGGTATTTTCTCCACATACCCGCCAAGGTCTGTGCATTTTATTACGACTCATTCTATAAATTTCAATAATTGTCCCCTTATGATAGAGATCCACACAGGCGCGAGATCCCCAGTCAAAGATATTTGCAGCTAGAACGCCCTCGATTAAAGTAAGCAATCTTCTCTCCTGCAAAATGGAGAAGTTTAATCATTAGAATTCCTGAGAAGCAACCGTAAGCAGGGTTTGGTAGGCTAAATTGTCTCAAAATGGCACACCGAAAAGATAATTAAGGATGTAATTATTTCAGTTGCAAGTACAATCTATGCTACTTGGATAACAACAAAGGAAAGAAACAAATGTCTTCATGACACACCTCATTCATGTTATCAAGCTCCAACAACAGGTCAGGTAACACAGCTAGTGATGCCTCGTTTTCCCTGTTACATCCAGAAACCATTAAATTGGGGCAAAAGGAGTGTATCAAAAAAAGTCACAGGCAAGTTCATCTCCATATTCATGAGTTGAATGATATCATCCTCTTCATTCCAACCTATATAATCAAAAGGAATTGGAAAAAATTGCAGTCAAAAGTACAAATTAAAGCAGTTTCTGTTTCAGTGGTGTTCTAAGTCAGTTCAATATAAGAAAGGAAAAGAATAAATAAGTCCATAAAGTTGTGAAAACATGTCATAAAAGTGTTGCCAATTAAATTAATATTACATCCTAATTTTTAGGGAAGGGCAGAAAAATCCCCATGGAAGAGTGAAATAGAACATGAAATGGCAAGATTTCAACCAATTTTTCTGATTCACTAGTATCAAAACTTCCTTCTATAAACACTAAAGGCACATGTGAGTTATCTAGTTTACAAGTACTTGCAATTGATAGAAAGGAAGCTGCTTCATTAGAGACTAGGTGAACTACTATTAGAATAAACCTTTAGGAGAATATTTTAACCAAAAGAAATACATAAGTTATTGCAACAAAGTTTGATTTCTTCATGGGCTGAGTTGTCCTTTCTCCTTATAAGCAAGTTTGTGGTAATAGATATTTATTGTTATTTGAAAAGGGAAAAGCGTAAGAGCTGTGCACATCCAAGCAAGAAACAGTAACACCATTTGATTCACATAAACCCTATAAACACAACCAGTAGATGTGAATGTAAGGAGAAAACAGTGATAGAAACAAAGAAGATACTACAATAAAATTATATTTAAGGTTTGAGAACAAAATGCAATTACCTCTGTTTTATTGTTCTATATGCATCAACAAATTGGAACTCTCTCAAGCATTCTTCCCTTAGCTCCAAAAGATTAGCCAATCCTAACTTTCCATAGGCAGCAGGCTCTTCCATCAACCTGTTAATGGAATTAAAAGGTTAAGAAAAGGAAAACACAATGCAAGTTTAAAATATTTACGTTTAAAAGTGAAACAACCAATTAAGAAGGAAATTCACAAGTTCAAAGCAAGCAAGGATACATGACATCAACAGTTGAAGGCAGGCAGCAAATAAAGTCTTTTGTGATTTGATGACATTAAAACCAATCTTGGGTTCCAGAAAGAAACAAAATCAAATGAGGATAATTTGATAAGTCCATAAATTAAGAATTAAAATTATAAAAAACATTAACTTCACCCTCACATCTTAGACAATAAAATCTAACATTTCAAAACTAAAGGTTATTTGTTCTCTAACATCTTACAGGAAAAGTCAACTCAGGAAATCTGACAGATATAGTTTCCGATAACCTGGCTAGGTGAGCAGAAAATGCACAAGCAAAAGCATCACCCCTTCTTTTAGCGTCATCAGTCCCACCTTCACTTGCCACTGCCTACCATATTGATATTAAAGCAATTAGAAGAAAAGAAACTAACGGCATCTTCCCCTTAAAATGCTAGAATCTGGGAATGCCCAACCATAAAATGAAGATTTGAGGATCAAAATTGAAAGAAAGCAAATTGCATACAAGGAACTTATTTCCTTTGGGGCCTGGAACAGGTTAAGTTTAAAATAATATATTGATCTAAGTTGTTCTATGGTTCTTAAAACTGGTCATACTCATAATGCACAAGTGATGCACTTGAAAATTTTACTGCAAGTGTCTGTCATGATGTACCTGAGGAAATTCTTAAGCCTCAAATCTGGATGCTGCTACCATATGTAGAAATAATTTTCTTGATCACTCTACCTACTTTATTAATGTACACAAGAGAAATAGCTCATGCTACTTTATAAAAAGAGGAATTATCAAAATCTTTTAACATCTTAATGTATCAAGATGTTCAGTTCCCATAGGAAATAATTATTGACTAGGTGTGCAAGTGTAGTCAGATATATGCTCTTCACACAAATATAAAACTACACATGCACCCTTAAATTCATGAAGAGGGTTACAGCTTTCAAAGGAATAATTGATGTTTACCTTATCGACTAGATCTGACAAATGCTCAGAAAGCAGTGTGAGCCAGTACCTAAACCAGTATACACAAAACAGCAAAGAGACCTTTCAGATATTGCACCATCAGATGGTAACATTATTGAAAATAATCTGCTCATTGAGTTCTGCAACATATGCAACCAACTATAGAATGTACTTACTCTAGCTCACTGTGGTCTCCAAGGTCAATAGTATTGGGTTCGTACCTGTAGCCATTTAAGTCAGTCTACTGCACATGTAAAAATAACAAAATAACATAAATATACCAGTATGCACTGGTCCTTACATTTTCGGGTCCCCCAAAAGTGGAAACACCTCTAATGTCGGCACAAGATGAAGAACACCAACATTCAGATTACTTGCGTCAGGACGCAGAGTACCACCTCTAGCTGATGGAACTTCAAAGCCACCAAGTCCTGTGGTCCCAGGTGGAGCCAAGGGCACAGGTGCAGTAATCTCAGTTCCTTTGAGCACGAACTTTTCCATCCACGATATCTACATTAAAATCAAGCAGAATTAAACCACATCAAAACAATATACAAAATCATACTCATGTAGCACCTAAATTGTTTAAGGAAACTCCATCTGGGGCATGTCTTTATATCAGTTTACAAACTTGGATGGTAGCCACACCTTTCTTTCAATGAGCAAATCTCACCTTTCAGATCATCTTTCCTATTCCCAAAGACGAAATCAGTAGGATACTAGAATTTTTTTGGTTTGAAAATTTACAATTCAAGACATACACTTACCTATGAGAAGAATCAGACTTTGTGTTTGCATCTCAGGTCAAATTTTAAGGAAGCTCATGTTGCCCTTACCAGGACCTTAGAGAAGGTTCGAGAAATAGAAAGAGTATCTACAAGCTCCATCAAAGTTATATTGAGGTGTCATATAGTCACCACAACAGTTAATAGGTGTTGCATAGTCTTTACTACAGACAGTTTATCAGGTTCATAATTCAGCTAATACAATTTGGTTGCTAGTAATCTAATCAATACTTTAATACCAATCACTTGGTTTCCATCATGCCTTTAATTTCATATATTTTATTCCATGAGATACAAGCAAAAGTTGGTACCAAGAATCTATTCTTCCATTATCTCCAAGGCCAATGGAATAATTAAAGTAGATGATTCCTGGGAACCAGCATCATGGAATTACTTTTATCAACTTTAACTAGTGGCAGCAAGAGCATCAATACACCATAAACATAGGCACACACAAATGTAAGGAGTGAGTGATAGTTTGCTTGCATGCTTAAAAGCCAAAAAACGCAAGAGGATATTCCATCTGTACAACCAATGTACACTAACTGCAAAAAAGCCTTTTAAATGCTTATGCAGTAGCTATTAAATGTTAATTTACAACCTCCTGATTGAAAGCCCAAGCATTTTATCACCACCACGAAGTAAGATCCTATAAGCTCAAGTTGGAACATCTATCAAGAATAAATTTACACAAGACCCAAAGGAAACAGTGATAGACACATGGTATGTTGCAATAAAGATTCCGATGCTCAACCCCAAGAGATCAAATATTCCATATTGTGCTTTTCAAACAAGAAGCTCAATACTTGAGTTTATTAAATCAACTTCAGAAGTGCCCTATGTCCACACATAGAAAGAAAACATAAAAGGAAGTAAGCAAATTTTGAAAAGATGGACTACCAACACAACATCAGTTTCGCTTGTCAGAGCCAAACATATTACAAACGATCTGATAATATCTATTAGGGATTTAGTGTTAGCATATACAAAATCCTATATTGGAATAGTTCCAGTATCTAACTTTAGAATATTTGAAATATTTGAACTGCCCTACTATTAGAAGTAAATGGTCAATAAAATACTCAATAATAAGCCATTTGAGTGTCTCTTTCTCTCTTCTACAAGACCAAACCACACACCTATTTTTTACAGTCAAGAAGAAATTAATCCTGTACTGGAGATATAGATAAAATGATACGCTTGATATTTGAGGATAAAAGGTTGTGTAGTTAGAGAAGTAATACAAATCCAAAGAAGTATGGGCTTCACTTAAATTAGTTGGACACAGTGCCACACATTCAATCACATCATTTGGGACCTGATATGATCCAGAAATTAGCAAAGCAAATGAACTCACAGTCGTTTACTAATGGCTTTCTAGGCCACATTTTTGTAATATCAATAACACTTGCCTTCTCATTTAGATCCCCAAGTGGAGGTCCATGAATTTGTCCTCCTGTATAAGGTGCACCCATTGGGAATCTTTCCACTAATTGGTGAACCATCAAGTCATCAAGACCATGCTTTTCATAACTCATAAATGCACCTAGAGCTCCCAGAAATCCTTCATGCCGAAGAAACATTGCCTGCATATCTCCTTTTGACCTATCCAAGTATTAAAACTTCAAATCCTCTTTAGATATACAGAAATCATTGATATAAATGTATCTTGGTTACTAAGTGTGCCTTAAAGCAGGAAGCCTGGGGTAAACAATATGATTACAATCAGTTTAGTATGAGAAGAGAAAGATAATACCGCGTAAATTATTCATACCAGAATTGTACGGCAAAAGAGATTGTGTCCATTGTATATGCATGACCTCTAATAAAGAAACCTCCAAAAAAGATCCGTTTAAGCCCAAATCGAAGTGCATTTAAGTATGAAATCTGCATTTAAGACATCTGATTCAGCAGCCTCAACAACAACATGATTTATATGACAGGTTCTTCCATAAAAAAATGCCAGACAACGATAAAGAAAAACCAAAATGCAATAGAATTGTTAAAACAATAACAAGATACAAGAAGAGTAGAATCCACAGGTTCTTTTGGAAGATGAAACAAAATCAGGAACCTTTATAAAGTAGAATGTTTCGTGTAACTCACCTGCCCAATATTATACGAAATCATTCTCAAGAGGGAAAGTGAAATATCTTCAGGCCTGTAGTCTTCAAGTTCTTTATTTTCAGAAATAGCCTTACCAAAACTAGAAGCAATAGTTGATGCTGACAGACCAATCTACAAGGGAGGGAAAGTCACACAAGATATCAAGAAATAGTTCTCCAATAATTCATGTTAGAGGCCTTCATGCTAATGGAGCAGCACCAGCATCTACCGAAGTGGAAGCATTTGAAAACAGTAAAAAAAGAAAGTAACATGAATGAAAATCAGAATATACCTTATTATAATCCATACCACCATAAATATCACCAACAAGCATGTCAATGGTCCTATTATCTCCCCTTTGACTCAGCTCTAGCAACTCATCAAAACTGAGAGTAAAGATCAAGAAAGACCTCAGTAAAGTTCCTAATTTGCTGAAAGCAAAAGAAATTATTGGATATTACAATTACCTCTTGCACTTTGTTAACAGTCTTCCCAACCCCCAGTAGGTACCACCGCCAACATTTGTCCCACTAACCCGCTGAAAATTACCATCTCCATCGACCTAAATAAAATTAATAATATTGCACAAGTTTCTGTCACTGGACAATTTTAGGAGCTTCAAGCTAGCAAACTGGAAAAGAAATCCATATACCTTGATCATACTAACACCAGATCCTACATTCACAAGAAGGTAAGGGAACAGATCATTTTGGTCAATCTGAACAAACTCTTTCTGACCTTCCATATGTGTGAAAGCTTCATGACGAATAGCCTGCCCAGTTATGGCCAGAAAGTAGTAGGATTGGTGAATTGAATAATTGCATTTCTACACATGCGCAAATCAATAGAAACAAACCCATAGAAAATTACGAGTTCAATTAGTGTTGGCAATAAAACAAGATATTCCACTACAAAATTGCTTTTCCAGAAAGCAAAAATAGTCACTTTTTCAATTACAGGAAGCAGATAACTATCAATCAGTTTCCAGCAATAAATCCAAGCTGACAATTCTTCAACAATATTCTGTTCAAATTACAATTAGTAGGGTGTCCAAACAGATAGATGATGTGAGACCAACAAGTAACAGAGATTTCTTAAAACTTAGGTGCAAATTAAAAATTAAGTAGTGATTGATTTCTAGATTTAGTATTCTTAGTTCAACATACGTAACTACAATTCACCATTCATTTCCTTCTCAGTTAGGTTTCTTATTTATCTTCTTTGTTAGTTAGATTTTCTTAGCTGATGTAGTAATTAGTTTCTAATTATATAACTAGAGGAGTTAAGTCAGTATAAAATCATATTTTACTATTGGATAAAAGATATTGAAGCATTTCCTCTCAACTTTTCTCTTTTTCTTCCATTCTTTTCTTCCTCTTCTCTCTACTCTAAAGCTGTCTTTCTTAAATCATATTTTACTATTGGATAAAAGATATTGAAGCATTTCCTCTCAACTTTTCTCTTTTTCTTCCATTTTTTTCTTCCTCTTCTCTCTCCTCTAAAAGCTATCTTTCTTCCTATTTCTTTACATTAAAATTTTGTTAGTAGAATTTGTCCTACATCATAGTATGCCATAGCTTTCGCTAAATTTACTATGAAAAGCCAATACTCAGAGTTCATACATTATGTTCATTAATTTTTATATTAAAAATAAACTGTTTCCATCAAGAATGTGCATATACAAGAGCACCCCGGGGAAGCAAATTGTACACACCTAAGAGCCCATCAATAAAATGTTTGACTTAGAATATGAATAAACAGTAATTCCAATCACAGAAAAATGGATGACTTGAGGCCATACATCAGAAATTAACATTAACAGTTTGAAGATATTACCTTAAGTAAAAAGTTTGCTCCAGCTACTAGACAATCCATTTCATCTTCTTTGTCAAGACTGACCCCAAGCCTTTCTTTGAAAAGGTCTGCAAACTTGTATGCCCCACCGCCTGTGGCCTTTTCAGAAGAACTTGTTACTAACAGTATACACTAAAATTGTATGAACAGAACTGCGCAAACTAAAAGAAAAATATTTGAGCCATCACAGAAACAGTTTGCTTTCCTTCAAAATTGAAGATAATCTGTGTGACTAAATTAAGAAAAAGAAGTAGACAAACATCAACAGAATTAACTGTCATAAGGGATGAGCAAAATGCTAAGAACGAAATATAAACCAATTTAAGTGAATGAAATCCACAGATTGGGGCAAAGCATCCGTCAAAAAACTAAATTTTTAAGCATTAGGATAAAAACTCCATCGACAGGTAAGTACGATGCAAGCATTCCCACTCCATTAGCAATTCAATAGCTGTAGCAAATGGAAGAGTCATTTCTCCCGATCTGATGTGTCAGCATTTCTGATCAGATTGGTAATCATCCCTCATAACACTAATCTCTATCCATAGGCAATGTTCCAACAAACAACACATATTCTTTTCTACTCTATCCTTGCTTCAATTCCATTAAGGAAAAAGGGCCATCTTGCAGAGGGCCAATATTTGCCATATAATGATCATTTTCTCAAAGGAAGAAAATGCACCCCAACCACCAAGGCCAAGGTTTCTACTGGCTTCTCACATTCCCTGTTGCTTGCTAGGTTTATGTACAAAAATTTGCATATATATGATTCCATTAATGCAAAATTACCAGCACCTAAAGAGTAATACTATTCACAAACTTTACCTTAATTACAGCATTGTTGTTTGCTGGATTCTCAGATTGCCAGCCATGCGAATCCAATCCTATCCACAAGAAATTCACCCGATTTGTCAAGAATGAAAAGGAAGGACAAGGAAATACGATGCAACTGCTAATGGGGATGAAAGTTTGCAAGTTCAATTGATATTAATGGGAAAAAGATAGCATAGATAAAACTCATTTTCTCAACATAGATGAAGTGTGACAGGTATGCATACCACCACGATGAAGCTGCTTTGAAGAAATAAATTCTAAGCACTCGTTAATCTTGTGCGTCTCAAACTTCACAAAATGAAGCCTTCCACCAAGAATGGGGTAACTCCTCCTATTTCCATTAGAAATTCCTAGCCTCTCCTTGACTGTCTTCTTCCTCTTATCATCAATTGACCGGTCTTCACGTCTTGAAAAATACACCAATTTGATTAGTGATCCTGCAGGTCACATATTAAATAATCTTATCAATATTCCACTAATAACTTCAAAAGCTTCCAGATTGAGGTCGACTAATATTTGTATGATCACATCCCCTTTTCAGTTGTGCATTTAAGTGTAAAGCATCACAAAATCACTGAACCATTTGTGTGCAAAAACTCTCAGAAAAGTTGATGAAATGAGACTTGTTCCAAAAATAGGTATGACAAATAATATCTTAATCAGGATTAACAAGAACAGAAGTGTAAAAGGGAATGACTAAGAAAAATGGAATACATTTATGTATATGCATAGCACACCAAACTCCAGCCTTTAGCCCATCTCCACTATCCCTGACAATTAAATGAACTAAAATAAAGCAATCAAACAGCAATTCAAAGATAGCACAATCTTTCCAGATAGAGAAACCAAAACCAGAAAACCCAACTAGAAACGGCGGTTCAGAAGGTAGTTTGCAAGTTAATACCTCCAATATCAAGAGCCAAATGAGATATATCATCAGATTGATTGGGCAAGAGGATTGTGGGATCCCTCTCCTCAAAATTCCCCTGTATTGCAGCTTTGCTTAGGTCCAACTGAGGCCTGGAACCTGACCGGTGGATGGAATTACCAGCTGGAGGAACCATTTCTCTTTCGGTTTGACTCTCCCTCAACTTGTCTACCTCAGGCTCCTCCTTTAGTATGATACCGTCAATTTCAAGAACTGGGTCCGCTTTTAAAGCATCCATTATCCAAAATCTCACCAACTACCCTTGAACCTACACATACACAACCCCACGACTGTTTTCGGTCAGAGGCTTGTTTGGTTACTTGTCCTGTACTTATAAATGGTAGAAATTTTTTAGTGTTTGATCACATGACAGGCTTGAAGGGTTATCAAGTAGAAATCGCATCCAGACATAAGTACACAATGAATTTAAAATTTTATCATCTTTTACTTTCCTTTTCACATGATAAAGTTTTGGACCTTTTCACCATTACGTTCGGTACACAACAACCGTATCTATATCCTATCAACGAGACCACCAAGAGGAAATTAATCACCAAAATTAGGCCCGACAGATAAAACAAAGGATATGACGCTGAAAATGAAACTTTCAGAACTAGTACCAACTCCAACAAATACAAAGACTAGCAATTATCATAAACCAATTTTTTAACTTATGAAAGCAACAAAGGTTTAAGCTGGAAATACAGACCAAAATCCAGATAGCCAGAAGCAGAGGGTCAGATGAAATAAAATAATAGAAAATCAGGCCTGGGTCTTGGTAGATGAGTTGAGTTGAGAAACATCAAAGACCTAAATTGTGGTTGAGATAAACTAAAAAAGAAAACAGCGGTAGATCAAAGAGTAGGAGTCACCCAATAAAGACTTTAGAGATGGGATCTTGTATCGGCGCTGATTTGATCCTCAAGATTTAGAAAAACGAATATTGGGAGACACGATATAAGGACTCTCAACTCTGTAAAGCCATCAAAGGACAAGCGACACGAAGACAAAATCTGTCGACGTCTCCCCCAGAGTGAGGGTCCAATTTCAGACCAAAATTACTCGTCAGCAAAGTATGGGATTTGTTTTGGCAACTGGTCCAGCCTCCAGGTAATAAAAATGCTGCAGCCTATGATGGTATAGGATAGTTAATTGGTCTGATAACTATTGCAAACACTTCCACGACCATAGAAGGGGAACACACGACCTTATTTGTAGTTTCAGAAGTCAGAACACACTAATTTTTGTCATGTATTATATATGAAGTCATCCTTTCTTTCTTAGAAATTGAAAAAAAAAAAAAATGGAAGCACAGGCCTTAGAAGGGAGATCACATCTTGTCTAAGCACAGGCTTAGAACTGAATAAAAGTAACAGACCCACGATGGCATAGGCTTAGAACTAAATAAAAGTAACAGAGAATCTCGTGCCCCTAGAAGCCGTTGGTCAAGTTGACACAAGCAGGCTTCTTATGGCCTGCTCCATAGCCAGTGCGCCTATAAAAGGACAGGATTATAGGTAAACCCTAAGAGATTAAAAAAAAAATCCTGTAAATGTGAGAAGTTGTTGCCTTACTGGCATCTCTAATCCGTAGAAGTTCTTTATAATTTTCTCAATGACCTTGATTGGATTCTTTGAAAGAAGTAAGTGTGAGATTCAATAAATATGCATGTTGATAAAGACTTAAATGATGAGTTGCAACCTACTAGCATAGGAGAGAAATTTGTTATTCTAGTTGTTGATTCTCTTATGAATAGAGTCGAATAAAGGCTAGCAATCCTTGAATTAGAGCTTTTTTATACAACACTCACCAATAAAATTGATGAGATTTGATATCAATAGTACAAGACTTAGGATCATTCTATGAAAAATAGGTTAATCAACAAAATCAAACATAAAAATGCATAAACATAAAAATGCATAAAAGGAAATGACAACCTAGATATAATTTAATTAGAAACAAATTACTTTCAAAGATAATTAATCCATATCTTAACATTATATAATTCCAAACAAACTAAAATACCCAATTATACCAGTCCTAAAAGAATGTAACATCTTTAAAATAACAAAACTTAACTATTTAAAATATGTGTCTACCCTTGCTATAGAGATAACCAGTGTGGGAGTGGGTTTTACTCTAATATTCTTATTGCATATCCACTAGACAAGTCCAACACTGGTTAAATCGAACTCTGGCACCAGGTTGCTTCTACTTCTCCTATCTACAAACCCAGCTTAGAGACCAACATTGACTTTCTTTTAGTTTCAGCTTAAGTTACGCCTTATAGCTATAATCTTTAGCTTTTTTCTTGACACTTAGACTTTAGTCTTTCATCAGCTTTTCAAGGTCCTCTTCATGCCTTCCTCGTGTAGAAGTTCGTGTAACTCAAGTCACTATTTGAGTCTCATAATTTCGAGTCTCCTCAAAATGATTCGTCCTTAAATTAGTATAAGGACGTCAATTTTCAGCCTGATTTGTCCGGTCTGGTTCAATTCAGCTCATTTTTGACCTGAGTTTGTCGAATCATAGGCGGATGACAGGCCTGTTTAGCCCGGCCCAATAAAACGGCGTCGTTTTATTCAAAACGATGTAATTTTGTATTTTTTAAATTAAAATATACAGACCGGTCGGATTTGGCCAGGTAGACCATGGGCCGTCTAACCAGACAAAGGTACTAATTTAAGGATGTCAATAAGTCAAGTCAGACTCGGGTTACTCTCAGCTCGGCCCAGCCCAACCTCAATTATGGTGGGCTGCAGGCTGAGAGCCTACAACATTAAAAAGTATTTAGTGTTTGGTCAAGAATGTTTCTCCCGCATGTCACACTCTTGCTACCAAACTCACTCCTTCCCCTCGTATTTATATCTCATATATAACATCCCCAAAATACTTGAATTAGTCCCACCATTTCCTTCCCCTCTATTCCTCGTACTTATGTGCTTCCTCCTCTCCCACTTGCATACTCAACACCCTTTTAGTGACCAACGTCCTTCTCTCTTTAATTTTCTCAATATACTCCCCGTCACTAGCATATTTCAAGTTAGGCTTATCATCACCTAACTCCTCTTCATTTGCAGGAACATATTTGAGCTGCTCATTGCACCCATCATCACTATTATCATCCAAGTTAGGCATCTTATCATCTATTTCCTTTTCACTTTCGGACACCTCATCGTCTACTTCCTTTTCATTCTCAATCACATTATTGTCCTCCCGCAAGTAGTCAAAGGCACTATCACCATCCTCATCGTAAACTTCAAATTCATTCACTCTAGTAGATACAGAGATAGATTAGATTGAAATCTATGTAAGGCATATTTATGTTTATCCAAACTATCCTCCAAGTCGCCAAATTGAGTAAGAATTTGCTTATATTAGCCTTGTATTGGATTAAAAAATGCCATGTGTACCCCCTTCCGCCCACTCTTTTCTCTTTATTTACTTCTTTATCTTTGAACAAGTTTTTTTTAGGTTTAAGTCATATCCTACGAGTAAAAAGAGTTAGCATATGTTTCTCCCAAAATTTTACTAGACTCACAATCTAAACTATTGACCAAAGGTTCTTTAAAAACTACATAATCTTAGTCAAGAAAACTAGTTTAAATCTTCTCCTTTTGTTAAATAATCCCAAAGTAACAAATTTGGATACAAAAAAATAACACAAACACTATTAAAGGCCAAGAAATAAGAAAAACAAAGTAGAAAATTAAATTTGATGGAACCCAAGTAAACACAATTAAAAAGAAGAATAAAAACTTGACAAGAATTTGTTAACCAATAAGGGAAAATATGACAACTAATAAATAAACTTTTTTGTAAATAAGAAAACAAGAAATAAGAACCTAAAATATTTTTTTAATGAATCTTGTCTATGAACGATACGATAACGAAATTGAATATATGAGACTAAAACAAAATAATATTGAAAATGTTAAAAAAAAAAGTTATCAAGAACGGGAACTTAATTTATAACTAAGCTCTGATACCAAATTATGATACGACCCTTACTAATATGACTAATGATATTTGATATCAATACCATATGACCTATGACTATTATATTAAAATAAGTTCATCAATGAAATCAATCATAAAAAGACACAAACAAGATTATGAATCGTCATACTATAGAAAAGAAGGGATTGAGAAAGATAAGACCTTAGGTTTCATCACTATTAGCAAGTTAGATAACATCGTAATTAATACAGAAACTAATCCAAGTGTATCTTTAAAAAGATTAAAAAAGATCTCCAAGGTAATTTGGTTAATAAAAAAATCCTTTTTACATCCATAACATGACATTATGTAGGCTTAAAACCTTAGTAACATCAAAACTCCAAGACTTAGAATCTTAAATGGAAATAATAAGCTAGATGTGTTCCAATTAGAAATAAATAACTTTGAAAGAAAATCAATCGTTATCTAAACATAAATATGGATTTTCAAACAAAATGAAAAACCTAATTGTACAAGTTTTAAAAGAATGAAACATCTTTGAAGTAATAATATCTAATTATTTAAAATATGTGTCTGACGCCTTTTTTGGATATAAGTGGTCATTTTTTTAATGTTGCTCTTACTGTGCATCACTAAGATGAGTCTAGAGTTGGTTAAAAGCTAAACTTTGGTACCATTTTATTTCTACTTTTCTAGTCTGCAAAACCAATTTAAAGTTTGGTGCCAATTTGTTTCTGAATTCAGTGTCAATTATGCTCTATAATCATAATCTTTAGCTTCTTTTTATGCTTTAATTAGGCCTTTCACAAGCTTTTCACGCCCCTCTATATGCCTACCCTATGTAAAGTAGCTCAGTTCACTATTTGAGTCTCATCACTCTTGGTTGTGATGGGTATTCTAAGGCATTTAAATGGAATTTTCAAGGTTTGAAGACCTGACAATATAGATGGTTGATTTGTAATCTAATGAGGGCCTACAAATACAAATTTTTTCTAAGATTAATCGAGAGCCTTTAGATTTTTGAAAGTTGGCAGAGAGTTTATGAAGATATGGACATAATTAGGGTCAACTCTACTAAGTAACAACAAGTCATCAGTAAAAGCTAGATTGAAGATCTTTAGTCCTTGCATTTACCATGGTACTTGAAATTTCCTTTTTGCTCTATATTAAAGAATATAGGCCTATAAAAACCTTAATACATAAAGTAAAGATGTAAGGAGAAAGAGGATTCCCTTACCTTAAGCCTTTGGCTCCATTGCACACCTAAGTTGACTCTCCATTCATTAAAATGCTATAAGAGCTACATAAATGCACTGCTAAATCCATTTAATAAAAAGTTGAGGAAAGATAAATACATCACAGAAATTGATCCTGAATTTCCACTTGATTGAATCAAATACCTTGTGAAGTTCAATTTTCATTTAACAACTCCTAATATATTCTTTATTATGATGATCCGTGAACAACTCTTGAACCAAACTAATGTTGTCTATAATATTTCTTCACTATATAAAGGTATTACGGCTTAAGTTGATCAAGGTGTTCAGTGTTACTTTAACCTTGAAGCTAGCATATTTACCATGACTTTGTAGATTATATTACAATATGAAATTATTTTGAAATCAAACAATGGATTGGGTTATGCATCTTAAGAATCAGGCTTAGAAAGGTTTTGTTTACTTGTCTTAGTATTCCCTTTTGTAAAAGAATTTCAAGATTGCAGTTAAACTATATCACCTATTATGTTCTAAAATTTCTGAAAGAAAAGAGTATTAAAACCATCTAGATCAAGAGCTTTGCATTGGTTTAGGCTTAATAGAGCTTCATCAATCTCAAATCTAGTAAACGGTTTGATGAGGTGTTCCACACTTTCTACAAAAACTGAGTAAAGAATGAAAGCTTTAATGACCTGCCTAAAAGACAAGCCAATATTAGAGTTACCTAGTGTACCTTTGTTTCTATTCCTTCTAACTAAGATGGTATTATAAAATAACTTTGAGTTGGCATTGTGAAAGAACTTTAAGTTTCTATCTCCATCTTTACACCATCCTATCCTTGATTTTTGCTTCATAAGGGAGTTTCAGGCTTTCAAACTTAGATATATTTTTCTAATGCTTACATTTTCTCTAAATTTATAGGTTCATTACCTAGAAAGTGATATAACTCCTCCTAGAGTGAATTGAGGTCACTTCTAGCTACCTAGAGAGTTATATATATATATATATTGGGGTAACGTTTCTAGTTAAGGGATTTAAACTCTTTTCTAATAGCTTGCAACTTCCTCGTGCATTTATAGGCTTTTAGTCCATATGTGTTGACTAGCATCCCTTTTATTACACCTTCTTTAAATACTTTAGGGTTTAATAACTAATTTTTAAATATGAAATGGGATTTGATAAGGGAGCTAACAGAAAGGTTAAGGATTTTGATAGGTGAATGATAAAAGTTAAGTGAATTTCCAAAGTGAGTTATGATTGAGAGAAAGGTCATCTAACTAGAGTTAAATAAAGCCCTATCTAGTTTCTTTATGGTAGCCAATCTTTATTTTATCTATTACACTAAGTGAAAAAGTGTCTTTCAAACCTCAAGTCTATTACACCAGTTGGGCTTAAATAGACAGATCATCAATAAAGTGCCTAAGAATCAATTTCATTAATGTATGTAGTGTTATTAAAATCTCTTAGGATTAATGGATCTTTTTCAAGGTCTCCCATAAGGAATTTCTTTGTAAAGCTAAATTAGCTGCATAAATGAAGGTGATGTTAATGGAATTTGGAAAGAAAAAAAAATTAATTGATAGGTATATCAGTTAATCATACGAGAATAATTAAAGAATTTGAAAATTTTTAGTGTAAAAAAGCTATAATGGTTCTACCATTATAATGGTGTAGGTGATTAGAGTAATGTTCCATCCTTTTCAAAAAACATAACAACTATCTTTATTATGGTTGGATTTTATTTTACTCTCTAAAAAACCTAACATTAATAGAGGCTTCTTAGCGGTCAATAAATTATGAATCATTTGTTATTTTTTGGGGTAATTAAGGCCCTTCACATCCCATACTAAGATAGACATCAAGATGAATTTTGGACATGTAAAGCAGTAGAAGGTTTTTTCTTTGACCTTATGTTAGGTACCTTATTAGAAAAGATGATGTCCCCTTCTTGGTTACTCCCATCAAGTTCCACTATTTCCTTTATAGTATTAGAGTTTCTTATTGGTTTTATTTTGGAGCATTGTTACTCATGGTTGCTTCCTCTCGAGTCAACATATTATGCTATACTGATTTTTTCAGTCATGTTTTTTTGTTTTGTTGAATGACTTCTAGAGAATCAGTTTCTCTTGATTTATTTGGTGCTCTAATTGGTTATCTATTTCACTGGTACCCAACTCTAATTCCTTCTTATGAGTTGGTGATCCGTTACAACATGCTCTTAAAAACATGTTGCTGAAATAGACACAAACGCAAAATTTCTATTTTCAAAAATGAGTTTTCACTTTAAAGATTTAAAAACCACAACCACATACGAGTAAATGTATTTCAATAACTTGTTTCTATATTTTAAACAGCCAAAACAGAAAATTGAAAAAAAAAACTAATTTACCCTCTAAGTGAAGAGCAATAGCTAGTCCACGTGTGAAAAACGAAAATATTGTCCAAAAATGAAAAGATTACGGTCATAGTCCATCGTGTAGTTACAGTCATGGAAAGATAAGAAGTATGCGCAAATACGCACATGTTCTGTTTAATTCAGTCCTAGAAGTATAAGGCAATTATGTTCTCTGCCTTCATTAAGAAAAAACCATACCCAGCGCCAGTAAATCGATAACAGGACCACAACGATATGAGGACAGGAACAGCCCTCTAGCAACCCGTAAACCTACCGTGTTAAATATTGGATCACGATGCTAAAGAATGGAGAAAATGATCCTCAACACAACCAATTTTATTGAAATGGAAAATGAACTCAAGAGGAGGCGTGCCACCATATGATATGTACATATATAAAGGTATCAGCTTGTACAACAACATTCGCTATCTTTCTATATCAACATTAAGTACCCTCCTCGAAAAACATAAACCTCAGTTAACATGCCTCTAAGGTGAGCTAAAACAAGTTACTACTCCTGTTGTACAGCTACTTGGGCAGAATAATTCCGGAGACTATTTCTTCATCACTTAGAGACACATAACATCAGGTGCTAGGATCTTGTTCACCAGGTGCTGCCTCGGGATTTCCATCTAATTTCGATCGCTTTGATTGAAAATCCTTCACAGCTGCCTTGATTGCATCCTCAGCAAGCATGCTGCAGTGAAGCTTGACTGGAGGAAGAGAGAGATGTTTCGCAATTTCCCTGCAGTAAAACAAAATTGTAGAGTTTGAACACCACGATTCACAGGTTTTATGCATGTTCACTAATATTTAAAACTTGAATAAAAAAACACTAACTCAAATTTTCCAGAATGCTGGGAAAGATTACTTAGGATGCTCAGGTGCATGTTGACAAAAAGGTTCATTCTGAACAAGAAAAAAGGTGAAACCGTGGCTTAATTTTTTCCATTTTTAAGTTTTCAGTTTTCTACCATTTTAAAGGAAAATCATGTTCTCTTAAATTGAATTTGAAAAGTATTTTATAGAATATACTAAATCAAATCAGTACATATTTATCGTAGATTAACCATGTCTATCACTGAAACACTCCAGAACAAGGAATCAATTATTACAATTCCACAAATAAATGCATGAACTCAGCAAATAATTACACAAGTACATCAAAGAGAGTCAATTTCTCAAAATTACCTCTCAATTCAGTTGTCATCAGGATAGTATACATATTTAATAAAAGTTATACGATAAGAGAAAAGTTTGAGGAAGAATGATTAATAAAATTTGGGAGTGTTTGCTAATGTAGAGAATAAAACATAGAATCTAATGGTCATTCAAAGGGGGAAGTAAAAAACTAAAAGAATAAACAGACCCAGCAATCATGTTAAATACTCGTAAACATACAGTAGAAGTAGATTTGTCCACTCACGTATTTTTGATGGTCAGAACTTCCTCCATTTGTTTTCCTTTGACCCATTCAGAAGCTGAAACAAGATAATAACAACCAAGTACAAAAGATCAAAACAGACTTGATCAAAAAACGAGCTTTATCAACCGGAGACGAACTCAAAAACAAAATCAGACTTGGAAGAATAATGTTCCTTTCCAATAATCAGTATATTTATCTTAGAATCGAACAATTAATCCACCGACCATTGAAAAGTCCCTGAAATTGAACATTTTATCTGCACAAAACTTACCAACAGAAGAAGAAGCAATCGCAGAACCACAACCAAAGGTCTTGAATCGAGCATCGACGATCTCACCGGTCTTCTCATCGACCTTGATTTGCAGCTTCATAACGTCGCCGCAGGCAGGTGCTCCGACGAGCCCCGTGCCGACGTTAGAGTCATTCTTATCGAAGGAACCGATGTTGCGGGGGTTATTGAAGTGGTCTACAACCTTCTCGTGGTACAAACGTGAGCTGAGGGGAAGGAACGCCGCCGGTGCCGACTCTCTCGCCGCTGGCACCTGTCTTAAGATTCTCTTCGACGCGAATCTGAGCATTGAATCAGCTGCAGGAATTTTCTGCGAGGTCTAATCAAGTAGACGACAACTACCACACTCCGGTGTTTGAGGGTTTATATAGCGACTAAACGGCAATTCCGGAGGGAAACGTGGACGGTCCAGATGATTTTAGAATAAGATCTCACAATTGTTAATTCTTATTTTTGGTTGGATAAGCATAGCACTTCGTTGATTTGTCTGCACTTGAAAATGAACCGACTTAACGTGAAGTACAGTGTATGTCGAAATGTCACGCCGTTTTGACGCCCGACATACAAGAAAAGATATTACAAAATCTTAGTACACTTATTTATTTATGATAGCGTTTGGGTTTGGGTTTTTTGGAAAAGCCATTACATAGCCCGGCCCATGCCATCGCTATTTCCCTCTCACCGCTAGCGTGCCTTTTAATCCACCAAGCCGCCTTTCCGACGCAGACTTAAACAAATCGTCGCCGACGTCCTTTGTTGGAGATTCGTAATCGAAGTTGAAACTCTTTCCGTCCACTCAACTTCTTTCTCTTTTATTGACACAGGTATTTCCTGTGTTAGCTTACTTATGATTTCTTCCCCTTATGTCACTCTGTATATTGGGTTTATTGTTGTTCTTGTCACCAATTAATAAAGGCTTGTTTCTTGTACTTGAGGATAGAGGAAAACAATGAGAGGTTTTGGGTTTGGGAGATCGGTGGTGCGCTCTTTATCCCACCATAATCACCGAGATTTTATCTCCCGCCGCTTTCTACAAATTCCCTTGTCGACGGCGACGACGAATTTGCCATTTCTGGATGAGGGAAACCGTGGGCACCCCTGTGACTTCAAGTTCTTGAGGTCTTCCACTCTGCCAGTGAACTTCACTTATTTCACATGTGCGCTCCGCTCTCCGTATTTATTTTTCTTTTCCTTTTCTTTTCTTGCATTGAATGTCGTATCTCTTCCCCATTGGCAACGCCTTACTTTCTGAAGTGTGTTTGGTTGCTGATAGAACGAGAGAAAAGTAGCAGAAATGAAAAGACTACGTTTTTTTTAGTTAAATTAAGTACTTCTGATATTACATGGCTTAACTAAGAACAAGCAGATTCATATATGATTTTCGTTGGATGTTGTGAAGTTCAGCAGTTTTTTTTTCCCCTTCTATATGAGCAGTGCAGAGGAGGACGATGTTTATACAAACTCAATCCACCCCAAATCCATCATCACTTATGTTCTATCCTGGAAAGCCCGTAATGGAAGTGGGTAGTGCCGATTTTCCCAACGCCCGTTCTGCCATGAATTCTCATCTGGCCAAAGCCCTCTTTGGAATTGATGGTAAGTTTTACATTTTCTTTTTGTTTTCATTGCTTATTCTGCCATTGTAGTTTGTTTGTGCTTTTCTAGAAAGTGATATCTGAAGCAAAACACAACCCTGATCTTTATTTAGATTTTCCGTTGGTGGAATTAATTAAATGGTTATCCATCTTCTTGTTCTCGTTGAAGCTTGCAAGAGATGCTTTGGCATAGAAGCTACTAACAATTAAAGTTTTCTAAAGTTGATGTATACTATATAATTTTACTTCTTACTGAATTCTGATGCTTTTGATATTATTTATCCTTCTAAATTTGATTTAATGACATGGGATGGCTTGGGTTATATTTAGACTGAAGAAAGATTTTCAAGAGAAAGGTCTTATACTTCTAGGCGTGCAGTTGTTAACATATCCAAACTGTTTCTTTGTCTTCAGAAGTAATTCTTGGGAACCAAAAGCATGATTTGTACGTTTCATCTTTTCTACAGGTGTTACTCGCGTGTTCTTTGGATCAGATTTTGTCACAGTAACAAAGTCAGATGATACACCATGGGACCTGCTGAAGCCTGAAATATTTGCAGCAATTATGGACTTTTATTCCTCTGGGCAACCATTGTTTCTAGACTCACAAACTGCAGCTGCCAAGGACACAGCAATCTGTGAGGTGTGTCTTTTATTTATTGATCTATTTGATGGCTTAAAAAGCTTAGTTGTGTAATTTCAGGTTATTCATTTATTGAACACTTGGAAATTTCATATTAACTGAGTATTTAAATGTGCTCACCATTGGATTGCCCTTGACCATTGATTTAAATGAAGTGAGTGTGGTTAAATTCTGGATTTAGGTCTTCCCTAACCTTCTTTTTGCTTTGGGATAAAACAGAAGGTAGAAATAGAGTATTGTTTACTATGTGAAGTGGTCTGGTGTGGAAATGTCATATTTGAGAGGCTATTCACTGAATTTCCTAATCTTGATGTTGGAAGACTGCTTGGGACACATCTCCATGATTTTCTGATGTCCCATAGCTTTAAGATATTTGTTTCAGATTAACATTTTGTGGAACAGTAAAAGTTGCTATTATAAAAATATTTCCTATTGGAAAGTTTTTTTGGGAGGATGTGCGCACAAGTTGAGAATACTGCGGTAAACAGAATCACTATACTCTGCACTTGAACCTATGAAGAAGTAGTTTTTTCTTTTAGTTCCCAAATTTGTATTGAAAGTTTCAAAATGTTTGGTGTATGAAAGACCATTGTTGTTTTTGGAAATTTATTCAGATGAATATCAGTTGCATTCATATACTGAATAGAAGAGTAAGATATGAAATTCTATCTTAGGTTTGATTACTTCCAAAAATAGGAGTGAACAGCTAAAGAAATCCAGAAGCTTGATATGGAGTGGGCAGATTTCGTTGATTTAATAATATATTTTAGTTATACTTACAATTTAAGTCCTCAAGGTGGTTTGATATGAAAATTAATTTTTTCTTGCAGGACGACTCAGAAACTGTTGCAATGATAAAAGAACTTTTGGAGACCCGTATTAGGCCAGCAGTGCAAGATGATGGTGGAGATATCGAGTATCGGGGCTTTGATCCGTATGTTTGCATTCTTTGCATAGAAATTACTATTAGTCATTTGGTTATTAGCCATTGATTTTAACTTGTTTGCTTTGGTTAGGGAAACTGGATTTGTCAAATTAAGGATGCAAGGAGCATGTAGTGGCTGTCCTAGCTCATCTGTCACTTTGAAATCTGGAATTGAAAATATGCTGATGCACTATGTGCCTGAGGTAACAAGTCATAATCGTAGCACCTGTATTTCTGAATTCTGTACTGTTCTTCAACTTTAACATCTCTGTATAAAGTATAAATTTTTTGTGAATGATAAAAATGGTTTGGCTATGCAGGTGAAGGGTGTGGAACAAGAATTCGATGCGGAGGATGAGGATGCAGCGGTAAGTGGACAAATGGAGTGAAACTTCCACTTGCATAGTTAGATTCATGGAGAGGTCAACGGGACTTGCGGATTTTGGCGTAAATGAGAGAATAATGATATGTTTCTGCATTTTTTGTAGTATTTAATGTCTTTTCTGTAATGGTCTCGTAGAGCAGAGGGATGTATATATTCATGTGAAAACATAGCTGGGATACAGTTGTCTTTTTTTTGTAGAAAATTTTTATTTTCATCTCCATAGTGCTCTCCCCTTTATTACGAAACTCTTGTTCTAAAGATGGAACGGGGTAGGGAGTACCTTGTTATGGTCTTCTATATGAGAGATGCGGTGACTAATCTTATTGTGTGAGTATTATTATTATTGTTGTTGTTTGTGTATCAAAAAAAACTTGATCCATGTGATACTTTTTTCTTAATCCTTGGGATTGTCCTGCTCCAAGGTTGGAATGATTCTCCCTTCAAATTTATAAAACACGGTTCACAAAGCAAAGGACATCATCAAATCAAAAGTGTATGTAATATTATTCTTATGCACTTATTGTAAAGATACTATAAAATTAAGTTCAGAATTATCATAGACTACCATACAAGTAAAAGGTATATGTTCATAATCATCGTCAAAATAACATATTCTTTATAATACACAAAATAGAATTACATACCTCACATGTTCAAAGTAGAGCTTGTTGTTTGCTTTTATCGATCTTTTTCTAAAAACAATGGAGAGATCGTTTGGTTTGCATAAATTTAGTGTATAGATTTTTCCCATTGGTTTAAGAGTGGAGGGAGCGGACTTGCCCTAATTTGGTGAGTGAGTTGCTTGTTCAACATTTCCCTTTTATGATTTTAAGTTTCTTTTAACCTCATTCTGGTAATAAAGGTTCAATTGCAACAAATTGATTCAATTCGTGACAGCAGCAACTCACTCACAAGCATTATGGTATTCAATTTCTTAATTCGTGACAGGAGCAACAACATTATGGTATCCAATTCTAGTGGAAGCCGTAACCGTCCTTGTAACAATAGACAACAAAGCTCCTCTATATCTCAATTGTCCTGTTTGAATGCAAGTGCTTAAATATGGTACTGTTCATTAATAGTAATCTCACTAGCATCCATGGAATCTATCAACCTTATATTATATGTCATTCTTTTCTTTCTCCATTTTTCACCGTATTCTTAGATTCAAAAACTAATTTTGCTTATTCACTATCATCTCTCTCTAGTGTGAATGTCTTTAACGTCGCTATTTAATTCCTTCTCAAGGCTTCTGCTAACATTACTTAAATATACGAAAATGATAAAGATCCACTCAAATCTTGGGCTGACACCTTCATCACAATCAAAACGTACTCTCGTTTGTTTTTGTTCCGAGCCAACCTTGATAAGAGCTGATGATAAAAATCAGTCAGATTGACCTGCCTTAACTCTTCATTTACTTCTTTGATGTCTGTTTTGAAGTTTTGTTTTGGTTTCTTTGTTTATTAAGAGCAATCAAACAACGGTGCTTTCCAATTCCCATGTGGCACTGTCGAAGCAGACTTAAGATTATTTATACCTCAAGCCTTAAGGATGGGATCTGTGAGTCTTTAAGATTGTATATTTTTCAATTGGTATATCTAGTTGGTGGTGATTGAAGCTATGTCAGTCTAATACATACATATCTATATATACTTATCACATTGGGCATTGTGGCGATTGGAAATCTACAGAGAATTTGTACGTTGCTGGCTAAAGGGTTTGGGATTGGGACAGTGACTGCTGAAAGGTTCGGTTGAATTGAACAAGAAGTTCATCAACCAGTCAACAACAACTGGTCTACATCTTTATACTGCAGGGCTTTTAGCTAGCCACTCTTTTCCCTCAGCTTTCTCAATACATTTTCAAGCGCTCCAATTGTGTAACTTCATTTTTGTTGGAGTAATCATCATTACCCAAGTCCCTATTAGTACTACCTCCCTGGATGATGCCTCAACCGGTTATTGACCTAAGCGTTGCTTATGTCAGCAGAGTCATAAAGGTCAACCATTAATTAATTGTAATAAACAGTTATTAAATAACAATAATAATTGGACAGTTCGCTGCAACTTTAGTTTATCTACCAACTGACAACAGAAGAAAGAAGTTCTCCAACCACTTTGTAAGGTAAAGGCCGCTCAGGACTCGTATTTGGTTCTCTTGTCTTCATGAAAGTCTCTCCAACGACTGAAAGAGTTGCAAACCTTTCCTCTGTCCACTACTCTCACTGTTTGGGCCAAGTCTCTGTTGATACCGCAATGTTCGCATGTTAACCATGGAGTGCAGGAGTTTTTCTAACGGGATCAGAGAGTTGAGACCTCTAGTTCACTTACTAGTCTCGCTAAGTGTCTATTGGATTGGTGAGGAAATGACAGTCTCTGTTCTTGTTGACGTTGTTACTTCTGCTTTATGTCCTGGTCAGTCGACGTGCTCTGAGGCTATCTACATCAGTGGTCTCCAACAAACGGTAATGTGCAAATTATAATGCCTCCTGCTTCAGTCAATAAAATGCAAGTGGGGTTTGTTTATTGAGTTTGAATATTGTTGATTTCTTCTCTTAATCTTAGTGGACTTTGTTCATCTAAGATTTTTGCTGTTTTCTCTCTATTTCCATCCGTTAAGACTCCAAAGAAAATGGGACAGAGACGAGCCAGAAAATAACATAAAGAAAAAGGGATTATTGTTGTATTACACCTTGTTTCTTAACTCATCTGATCAGCGGCTTTCATTTTTACTTGTTTGGTTAGAACGAAATAGATAATACAAGAAGTGAATAGGAAAAGTAGGCATAATTAAGCAAATTACTGTATGGTGGTAGGTGGTTGGAATTTTCAAGGTGGTGGTCCTGCCACTGCTAGGCCAGCTTGCTGACGACTATGGGCGTAAATCGCTGCTCCTTCTTACAGTATCAGTCAACATATTCCCTTTTGGTATGTCTCAACATTGTACATCTTAAAAAACTAACAGGCTTATCCATAAAGTTCCCAAACATATAATGAGCAAAGTTTTGTAATTGCTTGCTTGCTTCTTCTTTTTTTTTTTTATCGTTCAGCTTTACTTGCTTGCAATCGATCGAGAGGCTTTGTGTATGCATTCTATGTACTTCGAACAATCTCAAATACCCTAAGCCATGGAAGTATTCAGTGGATTGCTGTTGCTTATGCAGTAAGACCAGTTTATGTTAACTTAGTGGTGAAGATAGAAAATAAACTGCGTCAAATTTTTGCTTTTCCTGATAGGCAGATATTGTGAAAGAAAGGAGGAGGACTGTAGCTTTTAGTTGGATCATGGGGATCTTTTCTGCTTCTCATCTGTTGGCAAATATTTTGGCACGCTTTCTACCCTCTAAGTACATTTTTGTGGTAAGTGAACTCTCGTCACATATTTTATGTCAACTTTAGATTCATTATGATAAAGATCTTTGTTTTCTTTTTCAGATTGCGGTTGCCCTTTTCATCTTTTGTCCAGTTTATATGCAAATCTTTTTGAACGAGACCATTGAACAGACTCAAACGAGGGACCCAAATTCAATCACATGGAATAGCTTTATCAAGGCTTTGAAGACTCGGTGTAATTCAATGAAAGAAACTACAACAATTGTCTTAAGCAGGTAACTCCAGCGTTTTAGCAAACTGCTCTAGTACTAGTAGTGCTTCAAAGACTTACCTAATATTAGTTCAAATTTGACTTTTCAGCCATACACTAAGAGGCATTTCCTTTGTTTGCTTCTTCTATGAGTTGGGAATGTCTGGCATCCACAATGTCCTATTTGTAAGTTCTCGTTCTGCAGATTTCTAAACACTGTTCAGTAATTGTTATTTTCAGTTACCATGATTACTTTATTTTTAATAATATAATATAATTTATTAATATAATAAAATATGAATCATAAATTTAATTTTATTATAAAATTTTATACTCTTTTCAACCACTTTCGCGTAAATTTGATTTTGATATAAGTTATTAAAAATCCCTATAATTATTACAGAAGTGTCCAACCTTTAATAATATTAATAAAAACAAATTAAGAAAACTTCATTAGAGATATAAAGTTGAATATATCAAGAGCGTTAACTTATATAAAAACCTTTGCATAGGATATTTTAATAATTTAATTGAAATATAATTCTAATTTTAAATTAAATTTTAATTATAATTAAAATTAATTATAATTAAATACTAAGAAAGTCCCAATAATATATAATATTTAATATCATCTTTCATCATAAAGTTTTTAAACCTTACAATTATGTTCAACTACCTTTCTTTTTCTTACAACATTTTTATGTATCCAATTAAGTTTCTAAACATGTTCGCCATTAATATAATTTATAATTATAAATTAAATTTAAATGAGATATATTAAACTCTTTTAATCTATCTTTAATTATTTAATTAAATAATTTATTTTTATATATTAGAATTAGTGTCTAACAAAGCATCATAACCATTAAAAAATATT
>JAOQMS010000005.1:36602520-36660982 GCA_027563885.1 Erythroxylum longipes | reverse complement strand
TGTGCAGTATTACCTTAAAGCGTTATTTGGTTTTAGCAAGGACCAATATTCAGAAATTCTGATGACAATTGATATTGGTCAAATTGTTTCTCAGGTATTCCATTACCCATAGTTTGTTTAAGAAAAAGAGAAAGGAAGAACGGGATATTGTTTTTTTTTGTAATTTTTCTGATTATTTTATCTCAAATCTTGCTAGACTTTTCCTAAAGACTGCTGTTATAGTCAATGCTAATTGGTCAAGTTATGTTCTTTTTTCTACTGACATATTACCTGTTTGCTTCTAGATTTTGGTGGTTCCTCTTATCAATCCATTGTTTGGAGAAAAAGTGATTCTCTGTTTGGGTTTACTTGCTTCAATATCTTTTGTAAGTTTGCTCCCACCAAATTGCAGCATCTAACTACAGTATACACAATTCATCAAGGAAAAAGACAATCTGATGTTCCTTTTCTTGTATTATTATTCTCAATGAACAGGGTTTGCTCGATGGCTTGGCATGGGCATCTTGGGTACGTACTTACATTTACTTGTCTCCTGAGACAAAAAGCTGCGAAGTCGTATTTTGGTGTGTCATGATCACTAATTTCTTGCACTACACCTACATGTTCGACTGTGCATTGTTTTGGTTACGTTTACCAATGAAACATTGTTTCCATGACACCATCTCATGGTCTCCAAAGTGTCAGGATTGAAATTTAAAATCTCATTCTTATTGCTCTATTACAAAAATTCAAGTAGTCTTTTATCGTAAACTCCCATCTCATTTTCTCATGGCATAATTTCAGGTCCCGTATTTAGCTGCCTCATTTAAATCCGTCTACATATTGGTGAAACCATCTGTAAGTACAATTTTTACTTGATTCTTTCTGCTTCTGCTCTGTGAAGAGTAGAATGGTAGTCAATGTAGCGGAAACTGAATATCAGTGGCCATGTGGATTTCATAATTGAATGTCTTGACGAACAGGGTTATGCTATTATTTCAAAAGCAACAAGCTCAGTAAATCAGGTTAGTGACAGCTATTTCTAGTAGTCATGCATTTATTCCTTGTTTACGCCATTGGTTTGGATTATTATGGAGAATTTTTCAACCTTTGACGTAGCAGAAATATGTTTCTGGTTTAGTTTCATATTTGCCAAAATGGTTGTTGGAAGTTGTGCAATTCATTTTTTACTGATACGAGGCTGAGGTCTCTTATCTGACAATTTGTAAACATGAACTTCGAACTTTAGCTTCCATTGAGTTAAATGTACTTAAAAGTCGTGCATCACTTAGCAACTTTGTCAGATATGATACGAAATGATAGCTAATATTCTGTTAATTCTAGCATAAGCTTAATGCTAGCTTTTAACAATATGATCTAAATATGCACTTAAAGACATTCCACTAATTCTAACATTTGCTTAATGCTAGCTTTTAACAATATGATCTAAATATGCACTTAAAGACATTCCACTTTGTTTTATTCATGTTTTCCATTGATAACGTCCAGTAGTCATTGGTTACAGGGGAAAGCACAAGGATTTGTCGCTGGAGTGGAAGCCATAGCACAGTTTCTTTCCCCTCTTGCACTTAGTCCATTGACTTGTCAGTTGCCATTAATCTTACTGCACTTTCTAAGCTTGAATCAAAAATATAAAACAATTCGACACTCATCTTTTACCTTTTGAATTGTTCTTTTAGCATGGTTCCTTTCGGCTAATGCCCCTTTTGACTTCAAAGGTTTCAGCATCGTACTTGCATCCGTATGCATGGTAAATGCTTACATGACTCGTCCATTTTTTCTATCCATCTGTCACTTCATAATATGAAATTGGTATTCTCAGGTTATTTCCTTGTATTATGCTTGCCTGCTTCACCCACAAGAACACTTGACGCCTGACTTGGAAGAAAATGCAGCCCCTCTTTTATCTCAAAATTGAGTATCTAGGCAGTTACTTCTATAATTTACGCAATGTCTGAAATCTCAATCTATAGTTGTAAATAGTAAATATTATTAATGCTCAAAAAGCTTTCATTACGCCATTTTCCTCTTTTCTCTATTTAAAAATAAATTGTAGGCAAATTAGAATGGAAGTTGTTCTTGTTTGCAATGAAATAATTATCTTTTCATTCGCAAGATCACGTTAAATTTTATGACATGATTCATGCATGAATACAATAGAGCATGAATCATAAATTCGTCCATATTGTGTAGTTGGGTTATTTTCTTAAACTTTCCCTTGAATTATTCCCAAAATTGGTTCATTGGAATCATAATAGCCGCACACGCGTTCGACTTTTAATGTTATCTACACGAGTGCTTCTTTAAAGTTTTTGCCTATTATAGTAGGGTTTGGACCTTTTAATATTTTTTTAAATAAAGAATTTTATTACTAAGCATAAACTAGAGTTTACATAGACGACAACAACAACAACAATAACAATACCCAATATAAATCCTGCTAAGGCACAGAGTCTAGAGAGATATAGTAGTACACAACCTTACTCTTAATTAGTAGAGAAGTTGTTTCCAACATAGTTTACATGGAGTGAACCAAAATAGCCTTTATAGAAACTTAAATACCAACCTAAGCCAAAAAAAACATTGACTTATTAGTATAGGTCAACCTAAAGGAACACATATTCACAAAGGGGAGCATAGTTTTCAACATTAAAAAATTACATATTTAACCTCATCTTCATGCCAGGAGAAAGTGACAATGTTGATCCTCTTGCTACTGCCAACTTACTGGTTCAGATAATATTCCTTTCACTAACCTTCTTTGGCGAACTAGATTGGTTCATAAAAGTTTATTGATTCCTTTCCCATCATATGCTATATAGTGAGCTACCTAAAGTCACTATCATGAGTTAACCATCATCCTTGTTCCTTTGAATTAAGCTAGTAATCCAATGAACAACACTTCTTCATTCTGTAACATGATAATCCATGTTGCATTTCCTCATAATATTCTTCCTTATTATATTATAAAATAAACATTCAAAGAATAAATGTCCATTGGATTCAGAAGCTTCCAACCATAGTTTGCACCTATGATTAGGAAGACGAAGAGAGGAGCTTCTAATGCGATCCATAATAAGGAGTCTCTCTTTCACTACAAGTTAAGAACAAAGGAAATTTTTGGAGAAATAATCTTATTCCAAACCAGAGGAAACAACTTGACCTTAGGAGTTGAAGTTCCAAGCAAGTCCATTTTGTATTTATTATTGAATTTATTTGAAGGATAATTTAATCATAATTCTTTGTCCTTTTAAGGAGGAATTGGGGAGTTGGGTGGAAAACATCTTTGAAAAAGCGTAAACTCCTATTATAACAATGCCAGTCTTCTCCATTAATGGAGCAATTGACCTTGACATTAATAGGGAAGAAGATTATAATATTAGCATAGTTAGGGAGTAAGTTCAGTAGATCTAGAATATTCTAATTATCTTACTATAGCTAAGTCTTATTCCCATTCCCTAAAATTTGTACTAAATCACTAGCTATAAAGTTTCCCTAAGTTCTAAGACTTGTAACAAGCTCCACAAAGTAACCACTCTAGGTTTGATAGTCCAAATGTTGGCATTCCTCAAATAATGTTCATGCACCCATTTAATCCATAAGCACTCCTTATTATTAACTATTGTCTAGAGCCTCTTAGCCATCATTAATTTGTTTATTAAGATAACATATTTGATGCCTAATGCTCCTTCAAGCTTATTTAAACATAGTCTTTCCAACTTACCTTAATAGGGGCTTAGGACCACATTACTAATCCAAAGAAAATTCCTAAGTAGGTTTGCAATTTCCTTCCATAGCTTCTTAAGAAAAACTCAATGAGTTAAATAGTAAACATAGAAATTACTAAGTAATAAGTTGATTAGCTATAACATGCCAATAAAAGATAGCATTTTATAGTCTAGCCCCAATCCTTTTCCTAATCACATCAAACATCCAGTCTATGAAAGAGAGTCTTCTTGATGAAATTAGGATCCCCAAATAAGTATATGGTAGATCTTTGAGTGATAACCTAAAAGTGTAGCTGGCTTCTGAGTAGAAGAGGAAGCATTTGTTAGAACTATCAAGAAACTCTTGTCTTTATTTATACTTAGATATGAAATGGTGCTAAATTCATCTAAGTGATTTTGAGAGGCAAGATACGGAGGGAACATTGACACCATTCTTGTGAAACATGAATCTGCGCTCTTGCTTAGGGATGGCAACTGGGCCTAGGCTCGACCAGTCAGACCCGACCTGACCTGAAGTCAACGGGTAAGCCCAAGTTGACAAGGTCTCAGACTGGGCCTGGGGTCCGGTCGAACCTTAAGTTAGGGTCAGGTTGAAACTGTCCAAGCCTGGCCTAACCTGAGGCCCGACCATTCTAAGCAAAACGACTTCATTCAATTGAAAACAGCATCATTTTGCCCTTTTAGTTGAGAATGATACAAGATAAAACTTCTACGCATATGGTAAATAGACAAGGGAAAAGTGAGTCACTTTGTCTTAAGCCTCCTACAACTTTGAATAAATGAGATGTTTCACCATTAATGAGAACACTGAATGAAGTTGAAGTTAAGCTTTGACTTATCTAGTAGATGAATGAATTTGGAAAGCCAAGTACCTCTATAGTGTGGAGTTAAAAGCCCCAATTCATCATATCAAAAAGCTTTATGGATTCCAATTTTGAACGCACAATTGGCAACGGATGCTTAGAGATGGTAATTCTTAAATAAATTTTGAGAAACATAAGATTATCCTCCAATGCTCTTACCATTAATGAATGCTAGTTGTGTTTGACTAATAAAGGATATGACAAACTATTCTTGAGTTTAGCTATCAATAGCTTGGAAATTATCTTATAGAAAGTATTATAACATAATATCAACCTGATTCCCTCAGTAAAGAGGGGTTAGGAGTCTTGGGAACCAAATATAGATGAGTGTTGTTCCAAGCTTTGAGCATTCTTGAACTAGAGAAGAATTTAAATACAGCTTCACAAATATAACTCTTAATAGAGTCCCAAGACTTTTGGTAAAAGAAAGCATTGAATCCATCTGATCCTAGGGCCTTATTGGGGCTTAAGAGAGAAGACTATCTTTTTAATGTCATCCTCTATGAAAAGCTATGTGAGAAATTATGATTGTTGCTTGATGATAATTGTAGGAATAAAGGAACCAATAAATAAAGGAGAAGAGACACAAGGATTTAAGGTTCCTAAAACACTAAGTAAGGACCTTAGTATCAGTGGGGAGCTCCTCCTGACTAATAATTACAAATTATGAACTTTTTATTGTTTATTTTCACATAGAGAGAAATTTTGAATTGTGAATTAAATTTTGTTGAGGAGATCAAGGGTTCAAAGAAAAGAGAATATCAAATTCCATATAAAAAGTGAATATAAAAATCTCATATTAAAAAGAATAGGAGAGACAAAAAAAAAACCTTTATAAGTTTAATGGTCAAGACTAATAATAAACTTCTTAATTAATTATTTTGAGCATATAATTCTTAAATCCTAATTAGAATTAGTATAAGGTCAATATAATTAAACTTAGGGCATTACAAGTTGAGTAAGGAGCATTGTCCTTTGGATGAGGTATTTGTCTCTTATAATAGTGTAGTTAGGGAAAGAATTATGACGTATTCTGGAAAGAGAGAAAGAAAACAACACTCTCTAATTAGTGATACATAGCTGTTACATAGCAACAGGATGTTCCCCTGCTACTATTTGTTTCCGCGTCCTTTACCTATTGAAGTCCATTAAGAACGTATGCTAGAAACAGGATGTTCCCGTGATGTCAGTGCTTGCGTGACATCTCCTTTTCCTGAAATTTTGATTATTACAGAAGAAACAAGTATCTTCGCTAGAAAGAGTTATATATGATCAACTTAAAGATGGGTTCGTCGTGGAGCATGCCAGCCTTCTAAACTGATGGCTGGTGCTGCTGCCACGTCATATTACACCTGGCATCCAAAATATAGAATTGGTTAATAATAATAATTCGTGTGTCACGAACATCCTAATTTATGTCTGTGATATACGAATTACCGCTAAAAAGAAAGAACATTAGAGTGGTAATAAAACAAAAACCTGGGTCTCCAGTTGGACAGACACAGTCATATAGCCACCTCATCGGCACGAATCCTACGACCTTGTTTCTGTTGTGTGCCACGTCCCGAGCACAAGCCAACACGTGAGCAACCCGTTTGTTTTGTTCCTAGCTGCATGCCTGATTAGCAGTCTGCGTGCTAAAAAAATATTCTTATCAGAATTTACCTGCCACTCCCGGTTCCGGCCAGCAACTGGCAACTACCGATTTAAAAAGCTTTATTCTCCAAACATTTCACTTCAATAATAGAACACTGTCTTCTCTTTAAGAAGTTTCACACTTTCCCTCTGTACTCATCGCTTGATTTTACCTTACAACACTTTCTCTTCTTTCCGTGGCAATTCTGATATCCTAAGCATGTTAGCTATGGAGGGCACGAGTTCTTCTAGTGGGTTCAGGCTGCTGAGGCCTTTAGTTCACTTACTAGTACCACTGAGTTTCTACTGGATTGCTGAAGAGATGACTGTTTCTGTTCTTGTTGATGTTGTTACTTCTGCTTTGTGTCCTGAGCAGTCCACTTGCTCGGAGGCTATCTACATCAATGGTCTCCAACAGACGGTACATCACAAAATTCAAGCTTTAGTCACTATTTTGTTTCTTTCTCTGTGTTTCTTGGTTGGGTTGATTGAAATGAGAAAATTGGAAGAAGGCTTCTAAAACAAACTTGATTATGGAACAAAGGGTTTATTGAGTTTGAGTACTCAGTTTCTGTTTTCAAAATTATCCGTTCGTTATAGGATTAACTTGTATATATATATATATATATTAATTGTTCTTCTGCTCGATGTTGTTTTCTCTCTATTATCCCTCCTTTTGGCTTCCTAGCAAAGGGAACGAGAAAGTTAAGAAATGGGTAGAACATGGGATTGTTGAATTTTGTGTCTTGTTCTTTGCTTTCTTAACAAATGCAAATTTGATGTCCTTGCCCCATTAACTTATGTTATTTATGTCACCTCAGATTTGAATGAAATATTCAACATCCTTTATTCAAAATTGAGTGAAGGCATCATAACTCACTTCACTGAACACGTGTTAATGTAGTGATTAAACGAAATTAAATTTGTTTACTTAAAAGGTTTATCAATTTTTTGTTTACCTACGGCAGCTATGTCCTAAAAGTGTCCATTCGACCTATGAGCTTACTAAGAATCGTAACTGTTGGGGTCAAATGCACAAGATCCTTATTCATTTACCTATACATTAAGGAAAACATTCTGTAACTGTGAATTAAATCTTTCTTCCACCAAACACATAAGCATATCTTACCATCTGTAGGTGGTCGGTATTGTCAAAATGGTAATCCTGCCACTCCTAGGCCAGCTTGCTGACGATTATGGACGCAAATCGCTGCTCCTCCTTACCGTATCCCTTAACATTTTCCCTTTTGGTATGTTCAAAAATCCAAGTACTGTCTGTGATTTCTTCCATGGATTGATGATTATGATCACAGAAGTTACACCTTGTATGCACCCTCAACTACCCCTTTCCTTCCTTCACAAGAAACAGAGGAAATAGCTGAAACTGATGTCATTTTATCAAACAGGTGTGACTGTAGGTTTCTTAAATTTGAAACTGTATTAAGATAAGAGGCAATACACATAGTTGTCAGATTAAGCATCCGTTTAACTCAAATGAACACTTATATTAAAGAATGCAAGAGATGAAACAGTGGCTTAGCTGAAAGTGTTTTTTTTTTCCCCCTGGTATTTGAACATTTGATCTTTTATTATTCTTTACCAATGGAACTCCACTTAGAAGCAGATATACTCTTGCTTTTATCTGCCATTTTCTACACAAAAAGAAATAACTGTAACACAATCATGACAATGTTTACTATTGCTTGCTCCCTTTTTGGCTCAGCTTTGCTTGCCTGCAATCAGTCAAGAGGATTTGTGTATGCATACTATGTACTTCGAACAATCTCATATATTCTAGGACATGGAAGTATTCAGTGGCTTGCTGTTGCTTTTGCGGTAAGGATTACTGCCTTTGACTGAGTCTCATAGTTGGAAAGTAAAGTGATCATAATTTTGGTTCATTTGGTAGGCAGATTTTGTCAAAGAAGAGAAGAGAGCTGCAGCTTTTAGTTGGGTCACGGGTATCTTTTCTGCTTCACATCTGTTAGGAAATGTTATAGCACGATTTCTACCTGCAAAGTATATTTTTCTGGTTAGTGATATCTATTTAGTGGGGCCTGTTATTTTGTATATTTTATGTACTTTTGTTTCTAAACCTTTCCTTACAATTGGTACCTTCATAGCTTCATTTTGATGAAGATCCCTTTTCATTTTACAGGTAGTAGTTGCTCTCTTCACCTTATGTCCAGTGTATATCCAATTGTTTTTAGTTGAAACAAATAAGCGGAGTCCAAGGAGAGATCACAATTCAACCTTTTGGAATAACTCTATTAAGAGTTTGCAAACACGATATGGTTCAATGAAAGATACTACAATAATAGTCTTAAACAGGTACATTTGCTTTGAGAACTTAAAAGATATGATCTAGTTCTGAAGAATTACCTTTGAATTGGTTTTGTTTCTCCTTCCTATTTAATCAATTTAGCTAATAAGTTCAATCTGTCTTTTCAGCCATACACTTAGAGGCATTTCTTTTGTTTCCTTCTTTTATGAGCTGGGAATGTCTGGCATCAGCAATGTCTTATTTGTAAGCTCATTCTGCACTTGTCTGAACTAAATTCAATTATATTTTGACCATTTTCCCTGTTCTTGTGTTTTGATAACAATGCATTATTACTTGTCGTTTAGAATGAGTGTTGGAGACTTTTCAATTGACTTTCCCCTCATTCACCAGGCAAACTTTCTACGGGAACATATTGCATAAACATTACATATTACTATGGCCAAGAGTACAAAAATCAACTATCACCTTATGTTTTTATTATTTTTCATCTTCATTTTCTTGGTCTATTGCATATAAATGCTGTAGATGTGGATGGTTTAACTATTAAGGCACATACAAGTCATTATCATAAAGCTGATCAACTCCTTAAGAGCACTGCTGGTTTAAAACAAGGAGGTCGTATGGTTTATATCATTTTTGTTATTTTTATTTTTCTTCCATTTAACTTTTGTGCAGTATTATCTGAAATCGTTATTCGGCTTTAGCAAGAATCAATATTCAGAAATTATGATGATGGTCAATGTTGGTCAACTTTTCTCTCAGGTATGTCATTTCTCAAGAGTTTACCTTGTTTGATGAGAAAAAAAATGAAAAATAAAGAGGAAGATTTAATTATTTATTTTTTGGTGCTTATTTTTAATCCTGTATGTAAGATGTTACTTGTATGGAAAAGGCAATTTCAAATTATTAAGTGACTCTTTTGTGTGTTCAACATCTTAGTACAAGGAGACTGCTGATACTGGTAGCATACATATCCATATTTTCTGACCTGGTTTATTTTTTCAAGTTCTGAAATTCCTTTTTGCAACCTAGACTTAATTCTGTGCTTACTTATAGATTTTGATGGTCCCTCTTATCAATCCGATATTTGGAGACAAAGCAGTACTCAGTTTGGGTTTACTTGCATCAATAGCTTTCGTAAGTTTCCTTCTTCTAAATGACATCGTCAGATCATATGAATTATCAAACAAAGAAACATTCTTATACGGCTTCTGTCTGAATAGGGATTGCTCAATGGCTTGGCATGGGCATCTTGGGTATGTACCTCTACTCCATATGCTGGATTTCCTCCATCCTTTCTTGACATGATTTTAAGTTCTGCATTCTTTTAAAGTTCCAAGATCCTTTTATTCCCTCTGCTTCTTTTCTGGCTAAAATTAAGGGAATTATGACGGTCATCTGTGAACGTGATGATAAAGTTTCATACTCATTTTTCACGGCTTTATCGTAGGTCCCTTTCTTGGCTGCAGCATTTAAATCCATTTACATAATAGTCAAACCATCTGTAAGTTAAATTTCAAATACTGTGTATTTCTTTAGTAAAATCCTAGTGATTATATATTGAATTCCAGCGGCATTTGCAGAATATAACTGAATCTTTTGGCTTCAGGGCTATGCTATTATATCAAAAGCAACAAGCCTAGGAGACCAGGTTTGTGGTCCTATTTCTTGCACAATGCATCAAATCTTTTTGCTACATTTCAAATCATTGAAAATAGTGATATTAAGAGCAGGTTTCTTAAGTTTCATAATTCCAAGCAGGTTGATGGAATTTGCATATCAGGTTTTCTGTACTCTTATGAATGCGAGAGTGTTACTAGAGATTAACTTGTAAATAAACTTGAAGTTTCATATAGTCTTGTCATTTAACATAGCTGAGAACCTTTATTAAATCTGTTTTAAGCTAGGGGTCTATCAATGGGTTAGAAGGCCTTCCAAATGGTTAGATACAAGTTTTGATCACTAAACGTGTTAAGGTGGTTTGTTACAGGGAAAAGCACAAGGTTTTGTGGCTGGAGTGGAAGCAATAGCACAGTTCTTGTCTCCACTTGCACTAAGTCCATTGACTTGTCAGTTGTAAATTCTTGCTTACTTTGTATGTTTAGCATTGGGATCCGGATCATCAACTATTTCAATCTTGCTTCTTACAAATTGAATTTTTTCTTTCAGCATTATTCCTATCTGCAAGTGCCCCTTTCCACTTCAAAGGTTTTAGCATTGTACTCGCTTCTGTATGCATGGTAAATGTGTATACAGCTTTACTGATACATCTCTTTATCTTGCTCTATTGTTCAATAATATGGAATTTGGTCCTGTCAGGTTATTGCCTTTTGCAGGGCTTGCATGCTTCCACCAAAAGAACACTCGAGGCTTGAATCTGACGACACTGAAGCGCCACTTTTATCAGAGAATTGACCGGATAAGCAGATGGCTACTTGTTTAATGTTATATTATCTGAAGCCCCAGATTGAATATAGTGAATGGTAATGTTATTTATGAAGAAAATGTCAAAGAAGATTTGGAAACACTATGTAAATATTTTATTCCCACCTTTGTAATTGGATTTAGGCAAGACTTTGTCTGGACGTCCTATTTCTGGCCAGAACAATGCAGTTCCATTTTTCTGAGTAGTTTCTTTCCAGTTTAAAAATCGATTAGGAGATGTTTGATAACACAGGGAACTTAAAAAAGAGCGGAAGTTACTCTTACAATGTTTGGAAAAATGTTATTCTCATAATATATTCTGACATCAAGCACAAGAAATATTAAATTTCCTCTTGTCTACATCAGCGATAAAGACGGTGCACTCTATGCGGGCAACGAGGCGCTGTCATTGGATTCGTCTTGTTAGCATGAAAAAGTATTCTAGTCGACGAATATTGGTAGTTGAATTTCCTTCTTGTAACGCTACAAATAATATATTATGCACTTAATTATTTAATCATGTAAACTGCAGACAAATATTTCAAAGGAAAATCTTTTACTTAATAAGTTATACTTGACATGGCAAAGGATCGTCACTGTGGGAAAGACACCTTTTTGTCATCATGTCTCCACACTTCATTGTAACTTCGACATAGCTCGTAATAATCATATTCAATTATCAACGCCAATGTGATCTAAGGAAGTTGAGTTCTCTAAGGAAGGCATCTAATATCATCACCTATGTTTTTGTTTTATAAAAATCTTAATCAGTTATGACAATTTTACAATTGAAACTCCTATTAATAAGCTAATTAGTAATGAAAAATGATTCTTATGATGTCAGTAATTAAGCGTCAAGACATCTCCTTTTGTTGCTCATATGGTGACTTCTTTGAAAACAGGCCCAGTTTTAGATACCATCAGTTATCGTCTCGTAGTCCTGGTGGACTTAAAACATAAGAATGAAAATGAACCATCATGTCTCCACATTCTGAAAACGACTAAATTCTTCTTTGGGAACATTTCCATTTCATAAGAATAATATCTAAAATATCAGAGTAGCATGTTGTTGCCGGGGATTTTATCTCTTTTGCACCGAATATACACCATAATTGAATTGTTAAGCAGTGTAGCTCATACCTTAAACCTTTGATATTTCGAATGCAAACTACATACGAAGATCAAACCTTTACTAACTGAAGCCATCATCCATCTTCTCCAAACTCGTTAGTGAATCTCTCATGAACCTCTAAATCAGTTTTGCTCACAGTTGGCTTCTGTCTTGCAAGCACTTTATCAAAATCTAATCTGGTGATGGGCGGTGGAAGGATCTGTAAGATTAAAAAAGGTCAACAAGTCGGATCACAATTGGAGGAACTGAGAGTTTACGAAACCTTACATTTTGATAGAAAACATATGATCACAAGAAAGCATGTTCCAGCTTATTTATAGAGAAGTTGGAGATAAGTATTAGACTAGTTTTCACCATTATTAGGTTCATAAGACATAATTATCATTGCGCAACAGTTTTTGCACTAATTTTATAAAACAGAGTCCTGAGCAATCAGTTGCACGAACTTTCCAAATTAATTTTTGATTAATCCTATACCTTTGAAGCAAGACCTTGCTTATCAAGTTCCTCTAACGTAATCTTGACAGAACCCTTATGAGTTGGTTCACAAGGAACCCACAGGCCATCATTGGTCTTCACGAAATATTTGGCATCCTGTGTTTTACGGACAGGTTCAAAGAGCACATCTTTCACCTGCCAATTAAGCACAGGGATTCAAATAAAAATAACTTCCAAACAACAGAAGCAAAGAGAGAAAACTCTAATATTAGACTTCACTATTTTATGCTACATTGGCACACGTAAGAATGTGGAAAAGAAACTTACGCAAACTGAAATATCTGAGCCCGAAAACCCTTCAGTTTTGCAAGCCAATTGCTCAAAATCACTTTCAGTTAGACTATGAGGAGTATCTCCAAGATGGACCTGCTCATGAACGAGAAAATATCCCATAAAAACACAGACATGGTTCACTAAGATATAGAAACTCAGACTCCAATTGCTTAGGGAACTCAATACCTTAAACATATATTGCCTCGCCTTTAAATCTGGAAGAGGAATGTATATTCTTTTGTCGAAACGCCGTCGAATCGCCTGTGTTTTGCTTTGCAGCAGGCAAAATGACAATGATCTTTCTGATGGTCATAAATAATACTGTTAATTACTACTAATTTCTAAAGCACAAGGTTTACTTGATCCAAAGCATACGGAGTATTTGTGGCAGCAAGAATAAGCACTTTCCCATCATCATTTCCCACACCCTGCAATCCATAAAAGAAAATGCCTTGCTTAATATTAAAATTAGCCTCTTCCATGCAATGGGTAAGACTTTTATGATTCCTACACTACTCCCATTATTTTAATCCCTATACTACAGCATTATGGATACAAAGATATTGTACTATGAGTACTGTTAAATGCAGATTGGGTGAATGCTTAGAATTGGGTGAGTGCTTAGAATTATTTCAACATCTATTTAATAAATAATACCCAAGAGATTAGCTTCCCCAAGGTTGTGTTATTATTGTCATAATCCTATGTACAATAGTATCACTTAAATGCAACAACAACAACGTTTCAACTCCAAAAGAATACCCTTCTGTACTGGATATACATGATCAGCAATCTTCCTTTTAGCTATCAATCATTATCTACTTCAATCATCATATATTTGGCAGATACATAATTTCATAATACAGAACATGCTGCCATCGGCTTACCCAAAAAAAAGAAAGCTAATATGATAATTGCATGCCTCAATTTCTCACTAAAACTCGGTTTCCAGGTAAAGAATAGGTTTAATAAGTCATTAACCAATGATTCTCTTCTCAAAGTCAAAGTAATAGGCGATAGGAAATTGTTATTTTCTATTGTCTTAATGGTACGCCAGAAGATACATCTTCTGCAAGAAAGGTTACGGGAAAGAAGAAAGAAATGCATTTTCAAAAGATACAGCAGATGTGGGTGGGAGGATTCATTTACGTATGAGAACATGCCATAAGTGGAATCAAAACTTTCATCCACAAAATTTATTGATGTCAGTAAATTTCTGAATAGTTCTTTCCTCCGACATCCTAAAACAAATTACCTGCATCTGCACAAGAAGTTCTGTTTTGATGCGTCTAGATGCTTCACTCTCATTGCCTTCTCCCCGTTGGCCACATAATGCATCTATTTCATCAATGAAAATGATTGAAGGTGCACTATCACGAGCCATTTGGAAAAGGTTTGCCACCAGCTTTTCACTTTCACCCATCCATTTGGAAACCAAGTCTGAGGAAGAAACACTTGGTGTACATTGCATAAACAACCGGTCAAAATGTTGGTCAAATACAAGTAAGACAAAGATATCTGGATGCAAGATATCTGAACTCTTACGAAACCAAGATTGCCAAACTGTTTTAGAGGGGAAAAAATAACAGTCTAAACAAAGATGAGATGAAAATTTTCATGTGCCCATGTTGCCTGGAAATGTCATTGAGAGAAGGAAAATGTAAAATTTATTTTGTAGAAATACTCATTTGCCATAATATGTCAATTCTTTCATCACTAGAAAGCATTCAATACTTAAAATAAGGCATATCAAATACCAACAATAATTTTGACCAATAAAATCAAAAGCAGGCTATCAGTATAGTATTCAACATATAAGCAGGGAACAGCTGTTTGGATAGAGAGCGCACGACATTGTGTATTGGTGAATACTCAAGTTCTAAGTTCAGTCATGCTAGATGGAATTGGCGTTTAGAGTTCATTTTGTACACAAACTATAGCAGCCAGATATACCAGCATTAGGCATATGACATTTCCTCCCAAATTACAGAGGCATCAGGGGGACTGTGAAAGAAGCATATCGTTCTTTGAATATCTTAAACATGATATCATTGACACCATTAAGAAAGCAAGGAATGCAAAGGAGGCTTCCATGACAGTGGAAATTAATGTAGAGATACTTCATGCCAGTAGACCTTAAAAGCTGTAATAAACCTCGAAGATCATGCTGGTACTTCAAGCATCTTATGTTACCTTAAAGGTCATCTTGATCTGCACACACGATCTGCCACTTCAAGCACTCATCAACAAGGAACAAGATTTGGATTTATGCATCAGTTAGTCAATTAGCACAACTGTTTGCCATCATCTTTAATCCATAATACAGATCCAAATGTGAGATTTTGTATGGTTGAAATGCAATCCAATAGCATTCTTTGAATGTGTTCAGTATCTCATCAACTAGAATCTCTTTGTGATGACTCTAGCCAGTTACTTAAGGCTATGTGATGACTAGTTGTGATGTTTAGAGATGGCAATAGAGTCTGGGCCCAACCCGAGGTCAACAGGTGAAACCTGGGTTGACCGGACCTCAATTTGGGCCTCAACCCTATTTCTTTAATTTTAAAAAATAATAGTTTGGGGGTTTGGGCCCGATATAGCAGGCCTGGGCCTAGCTCGGCCCATTGCCATCCCTAGTGATGATAGGCATGTGTGGTGAAGGACAGTGGAGATAGGAGGGGTAGGTTTGGAGCTTTGGCACTATGAGATTAAATCCATATGGGTAAAATGTCCTTGAAGGGGTATATCTTATTGCTAAGACAACTTTTATTATGTGATTAGCTACAAACAAATAAGCTTTTATCATCCATGTTTGAGCCTTGTACAATTTCACCTCCCCTTACTACCACATTCTCTTCCTGGGCATAATCTACAAAAAAGTACATCATTATTCCAATTCATCGATGAAACAATAAGACATTAATCCCCCTCCATGTTGTAAACTCATATGCCGAATGAGTATATCACTTGTCATATCTAACAGAATATCATCATATCTATGTATAGAAAATATGCTAATTTGCCAGATATGAACCCAAACAACTGGACTATGGAGCATGTCAATTCTCAGGTGGTCCTAAAACCAAAGCTTTCATAATGTAAATCATATGGTACAGAATTTTAACATCTGCTATTCATTTTGTTGCAAACTGGTCACACACAATGAGCTTAAGGATGATTTACCTAAAGAAAGTCGAGTCTGCTTCTGTTGCAACTGCCTTTGCTAAGTAAGACTTGCCCGTCCCAGGGGGGCCATATAACAGAAAAGCTCTCCATGGTTTTCTCTTCCCTATAAGAGTAACACTTCCATGTAAATGATTGGGATCAAGCATCCTTAAGTGCAAAAATATGCCATACTATTTTAGAAGGGAGAATGAGTGATTCATCATTTCTACAGATTCTATTTCTGAATAATTCAAACAAGCAAAAACCAATACTATAAAACAGGTCTCTATATGCTAACTAATTTGACATTTGTTGCTTATCAAAGATGACGCTGTTGGCACATAAACTTTCAACCAAGTGGAATGGAAACCTCTTTCTTTTCTTATTTCTTTTCAATAGTTTTCATATTTGAGCCCTTTAAAGCATAAATATGTGGAGTAGTTAGTGTTAAAGAAGCCACCAACTGATAGAGGGAAATGGATGTTTTCAAGTCCTGTGGAAAAAGAGCAAGTGGATATCCTTTCTCTCACAGGTACGGAAGCATTATAATGGAATATTGAATCCAAGTGGAACTCCAATGACACCTACAACAACATACACACTTAATTTTTCAATGCCAAAAGTTGATAAGTAAGCATGCATGCATTGACACTTTACTAAAAAAGTTATCTTTTGCTTCTTGATCCAACTCAACTATTCAGTATTTAGTCCACTCATAATAAAATTCAAAATTTCATGAAGAGAAGACCAAAATACAGGCCCTTTCCTATGGTATAACAAAGTATTGATGATCATCCATGTCTTGGTTTAACATCACTTGAAGTTTTCTCTTCCCATCTGACACCGAAAGGGGAATGATTTATGTGACAGGTTTACTAAAAGAGAACAATCATGGTGTCATAGTCCCATATCAATTGTACACTAAGTTGCTTGGATTTATAAGAGTGGTCATCCCAACTTCGCAAGATGCATATTCAAAACAACTCAGTCTGAGGCTGTCCCATATTGGATGTGCATTGAAGTGGTTTTAGTCTCATGAACCAACCTTGTGATAACCCTTTTGTAGGGCATATGGCAAAACTGTGTTGTATTAATAAAAAGTAGACAATGCATATGAATTACATGAAGAACCAAGTACCATGATTTTGCACAAATCCAAAGTAGATAATGTCCATGACTTGCATGAAGACTAAATGTCATGATTATTATGAAATTATTAGGAAAAGTCAGACCTAAATGATTTCCTATTTATTCCTAAGGTCAACTTTCCTTATGTAATTAATTCTTGCAATCATATAAAGGCTACAAGGGTCTTAAGATTGTATCTCAATTGTATTCTACGATACCGCCTTAACAAAAACAAAAACACTGTTCTTGAATGGATTGGAAAACAAAAAAGAAAGCACAGGCATTCCACCTTAAGCAAGAAAAGAAGGTTGAATAGTTATGTCTTAGATATGAAAAAAAAAAATTGACATGTGGAAAAATAGTGCTGAATGTGAGAGCTGATAAATGGCGTTGTCAGAATATACATTCAGCTGATCTTTTTCTTTAGGAACGTAAATCAAAAAAACAAAAATAGAAAACAGTTTGCTTCATTCATCAAAATACTAACCACTAACCTGTAAAAAAATGTGGGAATCTAACAGGCAAAATGACAGCCTCCTTCAATGACTTCTTGGCATTCTCAAGGCCAGCAACATCGCTCCACTTCACATTTGGTTTCTCCCTAACAATTACAGAATCGAGCCCTTCCCTAAGCTTTGCTTTCTCAGGATCCTCCTTCCCTCCCTTTTCTTGATTATTTGTCTTTGCTTGCACCTTCGGCTGTGCAGCAACAGCGGCATTGCTAGTTAATGTGGGCCTATTGTCCCCGCTATCAAGTATGGCCCTTAGCTCCTCTGCTCTTCTAAGATATCCCATGGCTTTTTCCCTAATCGTTTTCCCAATCTGTGGATTCTTTTCATATTTTAAATGAGTGTGGAAATATTCTAGTGCACTCATATAAAGCTGGAAAGCTTTATTGTAGTTTCCCGAATCATCCTCCTTTACAGCTTGCTTTGCATACTCCTTACCATGTACCAAAAAGTCACAATACATTCTGAAGTCACCAGAGCCACAACCCACAAGAAAACGAATCTTCAAACTGGCTTCCACATAAAAACAACACTTCCTCAAACTTCTTATAATTAAACCTATCTTTGACAAGAAAAAAATAGTTCAAAATCCAGCACTATATCAAGACTCAATGCTCAAATAAGTAGATCCAAACACGCGTACAAGCTTATAATGAGTTTGGATTTAAACAAATGATAAAGGAACCTTTAATTCGGCTGCAGTCTGAATCCCAATGATTAAAACACAAAAAATCCCGTAAAAGACACAAATATTAATCCAATTCATAAAACTCAATACTCGTTATATATAGATTCAAAGCTTTAATTTGTTGTTTAAGATAGTGTGCTCTAATTGCTCTGGATCATGGAATATGCAGTTGATTGCATGTAATTAGATTTAATCAGGTACACGGACATTAGAAATCACTACCAATTTGCAGCTAATAATTGAATCGAGTATTTGAGCAATGATATCACGATAAAAATTAGCATATCTATCAAATTCTGTTCCTCGCACCTTCTTTCTCTTCTGCAACATGTTTTCTCACCCCTTTACTTTTTTCTCTTTCTTATTCTCTCCTAAACTCCCCTGTCCCCTCACCTCTCCTCTGTTGTCTCTCCCTTTTCTTCTCATCTGTTCTCCTCACTTCTCTGAACTCATTATAAGTCGTTTATTTAGACATGATCAAAGCAACAAAACCCTCAAGTTAACCCATTTTATGATGTAGAAAATAGAACCCAAGCAGAAAATTTTCTTGCTGTCCTAATAGTATCACCAGCCCATCATGTAAAAGCATGCTAAAGTTCCGGAAACCAATACAAGGATATCTCAGGAAGCCTGAATGCATCTACATGTATAATATTGGAAATAGAAAACAGAAAACCCATTAAAGGATCTGAAGCTTGAGACTTGCCCCGTAGAGAAGGTTTGCTAAGACTAAGAGAAGCCTTTCTCTTCTTTCCAACCTCAGTGACGAGCAAGCAAGCGATCAACCAACCGATACCATGGGATGAGAATCGATCGAGGAAATGGATTATTATATTATTTAAGTTAAATTTGTAACAAGTTAAAATATATCTTGCTTAATGGGTGATATATTAAGTATAAGTGTGGCAGGTGGGGTAGTAATAAAATAGATGGAATGTAAGGAATGTAGTAAAATTATAATAGAAATAAAAATGAATATAAAAGGAAATAAAATAAATATAATAATTATAATTATAATAATTAGCTATGACCAAGGAATTATTGTTATTAATATTGATAGTTGTTGTTTTGTTAAAAATCTTGAGAGATAAAAATTTATTAAAATTTAGTTTTATAACAAATTTTAATATATTTTAATTAATTATATTTAATTTAAATAAATTTAATTAATTATATTGAAAATAAAAATTTGGTAAAATTTTGTTTTACGATATATTTTTATTAATTATATTTAATTTTAATATATTATGTCTTGCTAAAAAGGAAAAAATAAAAATTGGTTAAATTTTTATTTGACATCAAATTTAATATATTCTAATTAACTTTTTAATTTTAATATATTCTAATTAATGATATTTAATTAATTATATTGTTTTGTTAAAAAGGAAAAAAATTTAAATTTAAATTTTTTATAACAAGTTTTGATAAATTTTAATTAATTATATTTAATTTTAATATATTCTACTTAACGATATTTAATTAACAATATTGTTTTGCTAAAAAGAAAAAAATATAAATTTGTTAAAATTTTATTTTACATCAAATTTTAATATATTATAATTAATTATAATTATATTGTTTTGCTAAAAAGAAAAAATATAAATTTGTTAAATTTTTGTTTACATCAAATTTTAATATATTCTAATTAATTATATTTAATTTTAATATATTCTAGTTAATGATATTTAATTAATTATATTGTTTTGCAAAAAAAGAAAAAATAAAAATTTGTTAAATTTTTTATATCAAGTTTTAATATATTCTAATTAATTATATTATTTTACTAAAAAAGGAAAAAATAGAAAAAGGCACAAATAAAACAGAATTGTCGTGGGCATGAAAGTAATTTTACATAACTCCCTTGTAGTTAAGTAATTTTAACAAAACTCTATAAATCCATATAATTATTAATTTTATAAAAATCCTTCTTTTAAACTTTCATTTAGAAAATAGTGAAACACACGTTTAGATGAATATCAAACTTAAACTAATTAAATGTTTATGATAAGATAATTCAATTTAATATTAGTCTAATGCGAATTAATTAAACTCAAGTAAATTAATAATTTAGATTGATTACAATAAATTTTTAGTTTGAATTGGGTTCAACTAGTTCGAATAGAATTTAAAAACTAAATTGGAACATTACATTAGCAACATTTTATTGGTCCACGTGTGATATTTATAATGCATATGCTTCAATGTTTTTTAACAAAAGCTTAAGAGAAAAGAAATTATTTTAGAAAATTGAAAACTACAAGAAGATCTTTCTAAAATTTTAAAGATTAGGAGTTTTATTTAAATTTGCTTAAACTAAATAAGAGTTTGATGTCTTTTACATTTTATAGTTATAAAAATATATATAAAATAATCATAACAATAACAAAAAAGAGTAACGAAAAGAAAGATATAATTGATTAATAATGAGATCATCCAAATAAATTTTGTCCCACGTACACTCTTCAAGATCACTTAGGAATTCAATATCTTCTTTAATATGTAGAGAGGAACTTTTTATGCATCTTCTTTGCTACAGGTGAAGAGTTTCATCTTCCTTTACCATGCAAAGTTGTGATTAACGTACCAATGTCGATGTCAGATTAAGTTCTAATATAGTATTATACAGATATTGATCAATATCGAGTACCGTTTCGAGTAATTTTTAAAATTTATGAAATAGATTTTTTTAAAAGTTACAAAATAGTTTATTGTTATATTGTATAGTTGTATAATATACTTTATAAGTTTACATCAACCATGTCTCCAAAAATCATAATAATAAATAATAACTACAATTAATACGAAATAAATATAATTTTCACATATTTCATATATAAATAATATCCACAATAATTTTCCATCAAGCTGTTTCTAAAAATTATAATAATTGAAATTCAAAATAACAATGATTTATTTATTTTTATTAATTTTATTTTCACATATTTGTAAAATTATATGTGTAATGTAATAAAAAAATTAACTTAAATTCATATACATTATAAACACAATGTTTTTTCTTAATTACCATAATATTTAGTTTTTTAAAAATTAAATTACATTATTAAAATTTTGTACATGTTTTAAAAAAACAAGCAAGCCATGCATCCCTCTACAAGACCACAACCTAAAAGCATTTAATATGTCAATGGGCACTCACATTTCTACATCTTGATTTCTTTGGAACTTTCAACGAGAGGAGTCTTGGTTTCTCCAGAGGTTGCTTTACTTTCTCCTCCCATCTCTCTTATTCCTACCATTTTTTTCCCTATTTCTAGTCAAGAGTTTAGCAATTAAATAACAACCACATTTTGACTGTTGTAGAACTCTCACCACTCACCAACCTACTTCTATTACAGTCATGTCTCTCACTCTCTCTTTTCTTATCTCCATTTTGTTAACAGATGGAGAAGAACTTATGGGAGTAGAGAAAGCACTTGCGAGGCTTGATTCACTCATAGTCCTCCCTTCTCTTAGACATATTTATCTCTCTCACGAACCACACCATTAAGGATCGGTCCTCAGTTGAAATCTTTGGGTAATTTTGACTTATTTCCTTTTACTCTTTTGCGTGTAAGTTTGGCAGCATATTGTTGGTGGGTGATGCACTAGTTTTTTATGCTTTACACGGGAGACTGGAGAGTCGCTAGAGGGAGAGAGACAGAAGTGGAGGAAGAGACGATGATGGAGAGTTGCTGAAGAGGAGAACCATGAGAGAGAGTGAGAGTAGAAGAGTAGCATTAGGATGGGAGTATTTTACGTTTTTTTTTTTGCAAAACAGCCCTTCAAAATTTTAAAATTTACGGTGTTGGCTGGTATTTGGCCAGTTTTCCAAATACCGGCTGTTATAAGCCGATACCATACTAAATCGTTGCTACCAACTGGTACAGACGACCGGTACTTATATACCCAATTTGTACTTTTTTGGCTCGTACAGTATTGGCCAGAATGGTACGAAATTCATATCTTTGTTGCCATGGGTGAAAAAGAAACCTTTATAACATCAATTCTTCACTCTCGGTACCGGTACTTACATACCTAATTTTATACTATTTTTTGGCTGGTATGGTATCGGCTAGTATGATACGAAACTCATATCCTTGTTGCCATGGGTGAAGAAGAAACATTTATAACATCAATTCTTCACTTAATTTATCTAAAAATACTTAAATGCAACTCAAAAATTATGTTTTTAAGATTCAATATGCATTATGCATTGTATAAATGTACTTAGATTTTATCTCTAACCTCTTAAGACTGTTAACAAATATATATCATGCTAAAAGTCATTCTTATAACTCAATTATGATCTATTTATACCCAAAACTACTTCAAGTGATTGTTAGACATATATACTCGTTATTACTACTGATATTTTCTAAACATAGTATGCTAATTAATGTTTAATCTTAGTCTAGTCAATGTCCCTTTTACTAGGGCATCAGTTAGCATATCCCCTACCAAACGCTTAACGGCCATTCTTCCCAAAATGCATCATATGTTAAATCCCTTAAGCTAACTTAGCAAACAGTGCATCTTGTTAGTAAATAATGTAACCAATGTACAATGTTCAATTAGTAAACAATTCAACCTATGTATAATGTCGAACAATAACTACTAAGTTCTTTAAAAGATTTAAGACTCAATTTCTTTGATAAAATATTGATTTAAAATTATTTTAAAATTTCACAAATATTATTTTAAGATTAGGAAGTTTTCTTTAAAGTTCAAAATAAAATTTCTCTTATTTATGAGAAATATATGTATTATGCTCTAAATGTAAATGATTTTGATATAATTAAGCTCCTAATTTATTGAAGGTGACTAAGATAAGGTTATAAGAAATACTACAATGACTTGTGACACATGGAATGAATTTACTTTTTTTTTTGGTTCACTTGAATTAAATTACCTTGAAATTTTGTTAAATTGTATCTAAATTTTCATTTTACTCATTTGACTCCTTTGATGACTTTTCCCATTGAATCACATTACTCTTCCATTGAATTTGATTCTTTGATAAAGTTACTTATTAATACTATCAAAGGAAAAAAATTAGAAAGAATATGTTTTATTATCATAGAAATCATGTGTTATAATCTCACTTAGTCTAACAATCTCCTTTTTTTTCAATGATGAAAAAATATTTAGTGTCATGAAAAAAATAAATGACATTAAATAAACACCATATATGTCAAAAAAGGATATAATGTGTACTTAATCCTTAATTAATTCATCATTTTATAATCAAGTTTTAATATGACCACTCTCTAATCCTTTATGTCAACATTAAATGGGAAATTGAGAAAGTGAATGTATATCATCTCTCTCGCTCTTTCAAAAATTTATCATATAGGAAAAGTTCTCATTAAGGCATTCTTAAGCTTAAAGAGAAATTATTATAATGCTCTTATACTAATTTCAAATATCAATGTATCTTTCTCTCCTTAGGTACACATAATAATATTTTCTCTCTTAAACATATATGTCAAGTCAACATGCTCAAATGAACATTTACCTTCTTTTTTGTACCCCCAATGGTTACTTTAAATATTTCCTCACTTGGTTTAACAATTAGCCTTTTTAATACTCATTTCCTTATTTGGCTCATGTAAGGAGCCTTAGTGATCTTGCTTTTGAAATCAATTGTCAAATATATCATGATTGTTCCTCATTTGATACAATTGAGGTGATATCAATTATTGTTAATCTTTTTAAGATGCTTAATATTAAACTATAAGACAAAATAACCAATATATTCTAGATACTTCCATAAACTTAGGTCCTTAGGGGTTAGTTACTAAATCTTTTTAACTATCTTATATTGAGTGTATTTATCTAGTATTTCTAAAAAATAATTCCTATTTATATGTTAATAGTCACCACATGAATAACATCTCACATGAAAAATTTTGAAATTATATATGCCATATGACTGTCATATGAGTAAGAACTATAAGAACATGAAAAAAATGAATTTTTAGGTCTTATTTGGCTGTATTGTTAAATGAGAACTCTCTTTTGTATATATGAAGGTAAGAAGCTTTTCTTATATGATAGTCAAGACTAACAAATGAATTAGTACGGAGCATATTTTTATTGATGAAATTATGTCCTATATTAATTGTAAGCATTTGCCTTTTTCTTGTATAGTGGCTTATGACGATTGTGAACTTTTTTCATAACATGTTAATGATAGATGGGCTGATGTCAATGAGAAATTGCTTGCTCTCTTTATGTGGCTTTTCATGAAATTATGCTTATATTATCTTAAACCTTATATCATCGAGGTTTATAATTTGAACCATATATGAATATATGAAATAACTCCTTTTTTATGACCTAGAGGATGCTCATTTAATGATTTAGGTAGGGGTCATCATGTAAAAGCTTGCCCCTCACAAAAATTATTTTAGCATTAGGAGATGCTCTTTTATGAGTGTACCCAATCTCATTAATTGTATTTAATTTCATACCTATCAATTGAACTCTTTTGGGCTCCAAACATACATTCTAACTTCTCACTCTCTTAGATAACTATGCTTTAAGGACATTAGTCTCATTTTCTATCTCATTCTTATATAAAAAGTCATGCTTAATATCATTGGCAACAAATTCACTATTATATTATTATATCATATATTTTGCATTTCAATTTATTAGTTTCAATCATGCATTTATCTAAGAGTTTTAAGTCTTTTTACTATTGGAAGATACTTCATTATTTTTATGCTCATAGCCTCTAAAAGCTCAACAAACTCATCATATTACAAATCATCATCAATATCATCCTATAATTAGAGCTATAAGGTACCTTGTCATGAATAACTATGAAGCACATATTGGCCACTATGTTTTTAGAATCTTCACCCTCTATGTCATTTTATTATCCCATATGGTGTTGAGTGTTTTATTTTTCTTCATCTTTAAAAATTTCTTGATTTTTTTATAATAAGGTACATATCATAATCATCACTCTCATTTGTGAATGTCACATCATCATCATCATCATCACTTTTCTCTTTGAAGAGCACAACCCTTCTTATTAGAGTTACTTCCTCTTTATACAATTCATTCATCCACATCTTATATGTTAAGAGTGATCCAATGAACACTTCCAATGAAAAATGTTCAAATTTTTTAGTTCTTGAAAAATTGTCACATTTGCCTCTCATGCCTTCGGTAAAGACATAAGTAATTCTTTTTACAAATATATGATCAATATAAGTATTAATATAACTTACAGTAATAATATAATTGAAGCAAATATACATACTAAAAATTAGAATCATTTTTTACATATGAAATAGGCCACATTAGTGCACTAACATGCTTAATTTGATCTTTTTTTTACTTGAGCAACTCTATCATGTATGATTTATATTATTTGTCATATTTCATGAGTGGTTTCATATATGGCACCATATTTAATTCATTTATGTGAAGAGCACAAAATAAAATATAAGCCACTTTGTTGTTTACTATAATGAGTCATTTATCATTGTTGCTCTAATTACTTTTATCCTTTGGTACCTTAGTCTCAGCTTTATAACTATAATTTTTACGAGATATAACGGCCATTCTTTATAACTTTTAAAGGATCAATAGGCTAAAAGGAGGTGTTTCATTATAGTCTTCTAGTATATGTAATTGACCCCATCAAAGAATGGAGATCAATATGTGCTTTGAATTTCTATGCTAAATAATGAATCAAAATGTGATATAGTGACCTATACTCAAATTTTAATAAAAATTTACAGACAATAAATAAGACCTGCTTTGATATCAATTGATAGTCTCCAGATGGCACATAAGTTTAATATCCAGTTTTCGGAACATGCTTAGGGTTAGAACCCTAGATCAAGCATTGCATATACATGCGTAACAATAGCATTCATACACAAATTATAATTTGTACACATTATAAGTTAGCATATGCACTCAATTTACATGTCTTGGGGTATGAAAGATGTTAAATGACTATGTTTTGAATTGTGAATTATGAATTGTTATGCCTTGAATTTTTGTATGATTGGATTTCAATTGGTAATTAAGACAAATGTTAAGATTAGAATTTGACACCTAGCATCTTGACTAAGCAAAGTTTTTGCTGGTTCCTTCATTCTCCATCACCCCTGAAATTTGCTTCAAACTTTTCTCTGTATTTTGCTTGAACCCTAGCTAAGTTTCTACTCCAAAACCATACATACAACCATCACCAAATAGCCAAGAAATATGTTGAAATTGGTCTTCACCTTGCTGTCAAAAACCAGCTCATCTTCACCTTGGAATTATGTTGATTTTGCTTGCATTGAGACTTGGTTTAATCTAGAGTTTTGTGCTGAATTGGAAGCCTCATAAGTAAATATTTGATCTTTATGGCATGCTTATTAGTATGAGAATGATGCTTGAATTGGAATGAAATGAATGAAATATTGGTGATGATATGTGCTGGAAAAATGTTGCATGAACTTGAAAGTTTTTATGCTTGTTCTTGGAGTATGAAAACCATGGAATTATAGGTTGAATTATGGTTGAATTAGGTCTGGATTTGATGTATTAAAAAGGTGAATATAGTGTGAATATAGTGTTCTTGAATTGAGAAGGAATTAGGACTATATGCATGATAAGGTATGATAGTGTATGGTTTGATTTTTGATGCATGAAAGACCATAATTTTGAGCTGGAATTGGAGTATAATTTAGACCTTAATGAGGCTGCATAATGCACATGAATTTTGGAAAATTGGATATGTAAAAAATGTTTCAATGTATAAGAAATTCGGGGAGAATTGGAAGAAAACATGCAGGGCATGATCGTGGCCTTCAGTGCAAGATCATGGCCTGATTATTTTGGTTCTATCACAATCGTGGCCATCAGTGCATGATCGTGGCCTATTGTATATGGTTCTGTCATGATCGTGGCAAGATCCAACACGATCGTGGGCTAGTTTAAAGAGTGAAATGTTGTATTTTAAGTGATGTTTGAAACAACTAATGAAAGGACACTATCTTATGATGCATTAGGGTTTGAAATGAACCTAATTGGATGTTGAAAAGTTTCTTGAATGATTGATTGATGAACTTAAGATAATCAAGTTAATTGAGGTGCAAACCTAAGTGAAAACAAGACATATCCAAATGACAATATTAATGATTACAATTATGATTAAGGAAACATATCCAAAAAAGTCATTGAGCATGCATTGAATATGTGTGTGTGTGTGTGTGTAGATAATTGAATATGTATTTGTTTGATCACTTTAGTAATATGTACAATGTATGTGTGTTTAGACGCTCAAGTTGAACGCCATTAACAAGACATTGCTGGACCATCTAGGCAATAGTGTAAATTGATGCATACTGTGAGTAACCTAAATGTTCTCACTAGGATTAACTTATCTCTGTTTAATTCCTAATTATTAAACTGTTAATGATCTGATTGTGATTGTGATAGTGATAATTTTGAACATTAATAGTCTAAGGAGATTGATATTTAGGAATGTATTAGAAGTGTACTGTTTGCATCTGAATTATGAAAAATATCTGTATACTCAATGAAAGTTGAATGCCAGACTGAGATCCGATGAGCATGAGATTCTGTCTGTGCATCATGAATAAATGATATTGTTATCATATTTTATGATTTGATACATCACATTAATATGCAAAATCAAATAAAGGCATTGTGACCGAAGTAGCCAGTCTGAAAGGGCTTTAAGCTCAGAAATCTGTAATCTGCACGTAGAACCTGGCTCTGTGATTAATGAGCCCGCTACCCACAATAGGTATGGAACAGTATCTGTATCTATATCTGAAAGGCGCTCGGTCACAACAAATAATAACGAATGTGGAGTCTCATATGCATATGCATTTGTACATTTATGATTATGAATAATATAATCATGAATCCATTTCTGAAATTGTGATGATAATGTGATATGCCATATTTGTGTAATTGTTGATAAAGTGATTGATTTGAATATACATATTTCGAAAGAGTACATGAAATGTGTGACATTCAATTTGTCTTATTAAGATAAGAAATGTTGTGAATTTGGATGGATGTGAGATATTTGTGTATTTGCCATTAGTGAGCACATCAATGATGGTTCACTCACTGGAGTTCGCAAAACTCATCAAAAATTACAACGTGGCTTTTCAAGTACGAGAGAGGAGACATAGTTTCTAAGAGTGAAGAGTACTATTGATTTTGGACTAATGAATAGCTCAAAGCTCTGTCAATTGACATCTGAGAAGTAGTAGAATATTTTTATGTACTTTTTTGTTATCTTGTAAAACTTGTGTATAAAGAGTTGTAAACTCTCAAATGTTTTGGGTAATGTAAATATTGTTTTAATGATGACAGTGTAAATCATGTTTGCAAATGAAATCAGGAGTTGAGTTTTTTAAGTATTATGTTATTCTTTATGATGTCATATAAGAGAACATGCCAGCTCTAACATGCCATTATTATAGGGTATGTACTTGAATGTCCTTAGGATGTTTTGGTATGTACTCTATGATACTTGGGTGTTACAATAAAAGTATTAATGAATTATATGTATATGTATATGTATATTATGTCCTTTCAAAATCAATAAATGAATTGCCTATACTAATATATGGTTATGATAAGTTTTATGTAAGATAATTACAAATAATTATAAAATAATAAACAAGAGTAAGAGAAAAAAATGAAAAACTAATTTATAGTAGTTCACTAAACAAACTTTGATGCATGTCCACTCTCTAAATTGTACCTAGGAATTCATTATCGTCTTTCTTCAATTGGTAAAGTAGAATCCTTAATATAATATTTCCTTTTTCACTGGTGACGAGGAACCCTTCCAATCATTTTACTTTGTTATAAGAAAAAAGAGGAACCCTTTACAACATCAATGGCTCACTCAAACAATCTCCCAAATAGTCAAATACATCCTAAGGCTTCTGTTTTTGCTAACACCATTAAACTAAGACTCAATATATATAATATAAAATACACATTTGTACTCAAATGTTCTTTCTTGTATATCAAGGATCTTAACAACTGTTTAACATGCCAAATGTCCTTGCCAACATTTAATTGTGGTCTATTTATAACTAAACCACTTCAAATAATTGTTAGAAACACAAACTAATTGTTATAATTTTGGTTATTTTTTAAACATAATAAGCTAGCGTATGCTTAACCTTAGGCTAGTAAATGTCACTTCGAGTAAGGTATTAGCTAACTTATCTCCTAACTGAACACTTAAACCGTATTCTATTGAAATGCATCCTGTGTTTAACTAATCGAATAAAACCCTTTGAATAATTGAATAAAGAATGTATTTAATTAGTGAATTGTGTAACCAACGTTCAATGCTTGATTAATGAACACTAACTTATGTAAAATGTCAAATAATACCTGTTTTGTTTTTTCAAATATTTAAAACAAAAATTTTGGGACAAAAACTTGATTCAAAATAATTTTAAGAATTTTAAAATGTTATTGTAATATCAAAAATTTTAAAATTTTAAAATAAATTTTCTCTTTATTGTGACGAAATATATGCATTATGTTTTAATCAATATTTTAAAAGCTAGGCCGGACATCGAATCGATCAAAGGAAAAGTTTAAGGTTTAAAGGTTCAATCAGTATTAAATTGCTATAAAACCAGTATGTAACAAATAAGAAGGAAAATTTGTAAGAGTAAGTGAAAATAAAATATTTTATTGAAATAAAAATACACCAATTTCGATTATTATATAATAAACCAACATCCCAGTGCATAAGGCTTCCTGCTTTGCGAAGGTCGGGGGAGGGTCATCAATTGTACACAGCTTTCCCTTTGCATTTTACAAAGAGACTGTTTTTATTACTCGAACCTGTGACCTTCCAGTCATAAAGAAGCAAAATTACCAGTAGCTCCAAGGCTAACCCTCTTTTTATTATATAATGAACTAATAATAAATCAAATATAATAATTCAAACTAAATTTAAGTCTAATATAAAACTTAAAATAACAATAAAAATCAAATTTGTATTTGTAAAAAAGGTTGTGTCTTATCATTGTTAATAGTACCAAATTCTCCAATGTTATCTAAGGACTCGTAAACTATGCTTTTATCCAAAGAATTTGCATCAACATCTTCAACTGTATTCAAATAAATTACAAATCAGTAATTTATGAATTATTTTCAATTGTAAATTTGTACTATATTATAGTTTTAACATAAATTTGATTAAAATAAGATATGAACTGATTATCAGTAGATGTTCTTAATTCATTCGTTGTGACAAATGCATTTTCTTCATAAATTGCCTTTTCAATTTCATTATAATCAAGATCAGGTGATGTTTCTTTTTCTTTGATCCAAAAATCAGTATGGTCAATGCAATTAATATCAACTAGATTATATGTTCTCTTCTTAGTAAATGCGTTGAATTTATAAAAGAGAAGTTATAAAGCCAATAATAAAATAAAATTAATGAAAAATAAAAACAAAACTATAAAATACCTATTCTTCATTCTCAAATTATAAGTAACATAAATAAAGTCATTAATTCTTTGATGTTCCAAAGGATTTCATTTCTTTGTATGAATACGTTTAAAAGCACTCCAATTACGTTCACAACCTATTATAGTAGCTGTTTGATTGAGTAATTTAATAACAAGTTTTTTCAATATTGGAGCACTTTCACTGTATAAGCTTGACCACTCATCTGTAATTTAAATTAATTATTATGAAAACTAAAAATATTATCAATAAGTAAAGAATGAATTAAAGATATAAAAACTTAACAGGTTGCATTTTTTTCATAATAAGTTCCCTCTTTGCTGATGATCTAGCAAAACTCTCTAAACCTTCATAATAACAATTTAATTTCATTTGTCAATTGTGATTGCTCTACAATAGAGAAAATACCTTTGCATTCAATCAAATCAAACAAACTGTCCATAATATGATTTATACATGCGGCTCCATTATATAAGCAATAAGGATTGTCAAAATAAGTTGCTAAGTGGATCCTTTGAGTAAGATGCTTATCCCATCGTTGGTCAAGAATATTTACATAAGGCTTGTACAATTTCTTATTCCCTTTAAAAGATGTTTTGTGAGCTTTATACATATCATCATATAGATATACCTAAAAAATGGCTTTTCATATAAGTCAACAATCTTCAACAACCTTATAAACAGAGCCACAATCTTGACAATGATCAAGCAAACATTCTTGTTATCTAAAATGATAATACAAACTTCTTTTTCTTTTGCACTCTTTGATAACTTATAACTTGCAAAGTGTTTAATTGTCACTAAATTATGAAGTAGTTGTTTATGTTCATAAACATTTTTCAAAGTAACAAATGTAGTTTCAAACTTGGTAATAATGAGATGCACGATCCCAACCTAATCTTCTTGTTTTATTAACTTAGACAAAAATATGATATGATTATACACAAAAATTATGATCTTAGATGCGCGTGAAGCAAGAATAAATTACAGTCCATACTATTAATAACTTTTAAAATAAGGTTTATAAAAAGAGCAGTGTATAGAGACCAATAAATATGCTCATAGTTTGATTGTAATAAGTACTCATCTAATATAATTAGCTACATGATTTGTAATAAAATACCCAATATTCTTTGATCTAACCCATTCCATAATTTCAGAAAATAACTCAAATAAAGCATTAGTACTTTTTACCATATCAGAAGCATAAGTAGACTTAATAAAGTTGTTCCAATAGTACAATAAACCAAGAAATTAATCAAAGTTCTTTGTCTTTGATCAATCCACCTATATGCTATAATAATGCGTCCTATTGATTCTTAACTAGACTTATATGTATCTACAATTAATTGACATTCAATTTTTAAATCTTGAAACAAAAGCAAACGAATCTCATAATAAAAAGGTACCTTAAATATTGGACCTATCATTGTTGTAGCATCTATTGCTTCTTAAAAATATGGTGAATTTAAAGCATTTAAAGGAATCCATGAATAATATAACCATCTAGCCCATGCTCTTTTACATCATAAAACAATATCCTTATCAACCAAAACATTTTTTAGACTAAGTTGAGAACCAGGACTGGTTGTTGGAGGAAAATAAGAATCTATATCAATAGTAGCTTTCCTCTTTCCTTTATTTAATGCTTATGGTGCTTCATCTTCTCCAAAAGATATATCGTGACCTTCTCTAATTTCCTTTTTCCATTTTACATGTTGCTGTAAATAATTTCCAATCCTCTTACATACATCAAATGGTACTTTTTTTTCAAGAAGTGATATTACCCTTAATACCAGCAAGATATTCTTTCATTTCATAAATTCCTCCCCTTTAACTATTCTATCGCAAAACATACAATTATATTGGATATTTCTATCAGATGCTTGAGAAGAAGAAAAATAATTTCACTCTGGATCAGACTTATTATAAGTAGAGGATGTTAAGTTCATTGAATCTTTTTCTGATGACTCCATATTCTCCATTATAATTTTAACCTGCTAATATGATAAAAATAAATTTGTTAGTTGTGTACAAAAATAAGTCATAACAATAACTAAAACAAAAATAAGTCACAAAATAATAAACTAAAGAAGAAAGATGAAACAAAAAGATAAAAGATAAAAGTCTAAAAACGAAAATACTCCTTAACTTTGTCTTCTTGATTCTTGTGTCTTTTATATATAATATGATAGTTGACTTCAATCACCACAATCAAAAAAAGAAATAACAATAAAAAGGAGAATTCACTTTGTAATCTTCACACAAGGAATTGAAGTATATATAGAAGAAATAGAAAACAAGTTAAAAAGAATTGAAAACATTGAAAGAAAATCAATTCAAATAGGAAACAAAAATTGAAATCTTTTCAAATAGTGAATAAATCTAAAAGGTCACGCAAAAAGTTGAAGTATGTTTAAATTTTAGGGTCTTTCTCTGAACATACTTCTTTCTAAACTTAAAAACATTATTAAATTATCATAAACCAAATTACTTATCTATACTAAATTACTAATTAATGACTTTTTTAGTATTCTTTTTTTAAATATACTTCTTTAAATTTTAAATATAACTCTTTAACACATTTTTAAATCATCCTAAACAAAATTACTTATCAATACTAAATTACTAATTAATAACTTTTTTAGTATTTTGTTTTAAATATACTTCTTTAAAATTTAAATATAACTCTTTCTTACATTCTTAAATTATCCTAAAAAATTACTTATCTATATTAAATTACTAATTAATAAATTTTTTAGTATCCTTCTTTAAATATACTTCTTTAAATTTTAAAATCACAAAATGACTTATCTATACTGAATTACTAATTAATAACTTTGTTATTGTCCTTCTTTAAATGTACTTTTTTAAAATTTAAAAATCACTCCCTAACACATTCTTAAATTATCCTAAAGAAAATTACTAATTAATTACTTTTTTAGTGTCTTTCTTTAAATATACTTATTTAAAATTTAAAAATCACTCCTTAACACATTCTTAAATTATCCTAAACAAAATTACGTATCTATACTAAATTACCCTAAACAAAATTACGTATCTATACTAAATTACTAATTAATAACTTTTTTAATGTCCTTCTTTAAATATACTTCTTCAAAATTTAAAAATCACTTCTTAACACATTCTTAAATTCCTAAACAAAATTACTTCTCTAACTCAATTACTAATTAATAAAATTTTTAATGTTATTCTTTAAATAAACTTTTTTAAAGTTTAAATTTCACTCCTTAACACACTCTTAAATTATCTTAAACAAAATTGATTATCTATACTAAATTACTAATAAATAATTTTTAATGTGCTTTTTTAAAGTTTAAATAAATTTATGTTTTGTTTTGAATTTTGATCAAAAAATACTAATATTCTTAATATCATAAACTTAGGGTTTGAAGTTTAATCAAGTTTTCCATGTAAAGCTGTTGCCTTTTGTCTGCATTTGATCCAATGATATAAAAACAATTTCTAACATAAAAAAGATGGAATACATTTGGCAGATGCTGATGGTGGCGAGGCAGAATCCATATGGCTGATGCAACTTATCCAAGTTTCTCAAAGACGCTTATGTAGTATACAGCTAGTGAGCGAAACAGCTAACAATACTATCAATACGTACTAAGATTATCTAGTTTAAGAACCCACTCACAGTTCCAGATGCCTTCATACAAAAACAAGGCCATTTTAATCACTAGATGTTTTTAAGAAAACAAGCCCATTTGCCCCAATGTTTCTATCTCACTCCCCTGTACAACTTCTTCATTGGAGCTAATTTGTTCCAGAACATGTCGCTGGAACGCTAAACCATTAACTGCCCTTTCTTTATTACTAACAGAAATGCTTGAATTAACCCTCATTGGCAAGCAACGACAGTGTTTTGGGCGCATTCACTTAAAAATTAATTAAATTTTTTATTAATGAGAACTGATCCTTATAATTTGACGATGAAATCTCAAAATTTTGACCCGCCTAGGCTTAAAGTAAGGCATAAACTAATATAAGGCAGAGAGTTACAGCGGGATTCGTGAATGGAACAAGCAGTTAAAAGAGCTTTGCTTGCATTTTCTATGACATGCCCTTTAGTACAAGCACTGCCTCCCAAATTAAACGACACTTTGAAGCACTTGTGATCTGGTTTTCAATGGAAAGAAGTTAATTTGCTACTGTTTTTTCCTGAAGAATGATTCTCTTGAGTGATTCAAATCGCTGGCTTTTGTACATTTTTTTCTGTTGTTTACAGTCACTTCAGGGTTTTTCATGGAATCTACTTGATGCAGAAAGTAATCGTATGAAAGGGACACAGAGAGGTCACCACACACGTCTAAATCTGTTTTGTTTCAGGGACATTACGCTGATATGGGAAACGAGGCTCCTGCTCCAGTTGTTTTCTTCCCCTTTTCTTGTTCAGTTGAACACAGCCTGTCAACCTGATTTGTTGGCAATTGGAAATATGATTCAATTCTCAATGTCATGGTGGGTTGTTAGGATCACAAGCAAGTGTTTTTATTCTCTGTTGTACAACAGATTGTAGCTCTCCTTACAAGTATGGTTCTTATCTGACATTCAGCAGCACAATACAAGCACAATATGTCCTTTTGTGTTTAACTAGCACAATACTTCCTTTTCTATTTTGTCCTTCTCATCTCTGTACCATTAGAACGTAATTGGACGCTGTTGTCCTTCTCAGTTGTGTATATATATTCTTGTGGGACTTCTTTTGGGCGTGCGTGAAAATTTTCTCAGCCTGCACCAGTCAATAGTGGAACCTCTGTGAAAGTTTCTAAACACCCAGCACCCCTTTCTGAATGAAATTGTTTCGTGAGTTTTCCCCTGACTCGGGTTTTCCACGTAATTTTTTTGTTTTCATAAATTCTCGTTTTCTTGTTTGTGGCTCTCTTTGATTGTGTTTTACGTTTATTCTCTAAAACTTGGTCCAACAATATTCTCAAATGTTCATAATACCTCTCAACAACTATCACCACTTGGTGGAGCTGGTATAAGTTGCTCAACAGTCCGTGCAGAAAATTCAATATTTGGAAGACTGAGAGCCGTGTAGTACTCCTCTTCATCAAATTCTGCCACATACATCGTGCTTTTGTAACTTTCAACAGCTAACCTTGGGTGAACCCTTGCAAGTGACACCTAGAACGAAAACAGGTACAAGGAAGGATTTAGAAGCCATGGTAGAATGATTGAATTTTAAGAGCCTGATAAGACGAAAAATAGAAGTGCGAGTTTTTATTCCCCATTCTCATTTTAATGCATATCCTAAGCAAGAGTTGGGAAAAATATACTACGCCGCAATAAAAACTAAGGATAAAGAAGATTCACATCTTCACTCTATGGACCAAAGTTGGTTTATCAAGAGCTTGGCATGCAATTACCGTTTTATACAACTGAAATGATGATTAACATGGGACCCTTTCCTATCAACCTCTATCACTTTAGCTTAATGTTACCTTGTAGAAAAAGGATTTAAGACAAGGGTATATTAGTATCCTCACCATGCAACCTCAACAAAAAAAATAATCTCTTCGCGATTTCGATATCCAAACCTCAGAGGAAGAATAGTGATAAGAAAAATAAAAAACATAACTTACATAATGTTTCTTTGGAAGCTCAAATAGCCAAAATTTACAATCTGGCATAGGCTTCCCATTGACTTTAGCCCATATGTTTGTCCAGTTGGTATGATGAAACTCAACTCTGTCCAAACCATATGTCACGCCACACCCTATGGCTTTCACATACGCTTCTTTCAGACACCAGTATCTGCAGTGAGATGACCAAAATGACAAACAAACATATAATTTAAATTGACTAACCAACTTCAGAATATAGTGCATATACAAATGCAGCAAGTTCCACTAGAATAATTTTAGAAACTTAGGTCCACAAGTTAATTTAAAATGAGCTCATAATCATGCAATGAAATGGAAAGTCTGTTATACTATTGACAAGAGCATCCAGAAAGTGTGGCCGTTAGAAGCATCAACAAAAAAGTTATGGAATGGAAAGAGAAGACTGTATGCATATCACAAACTTAACTCCTATAATAAGCCAATTTTGAGTTATTGCATATAGCTTATAACAAATGATGAAGTTTAAAGTTGTGGATACTCTAGATTATGTGGCAAACTAGAATTTGGTGATCGAAAACAGTAGACACAAATTGATGTATCTGATTAAGTTTATCAATTGATCAAATGAGACGTACTGATGTGGGGCGGCATACCTGTAAAACGCATCTAAAATTTCATCATTTGCACCAGCACTAAGTATGGTATGCCATTCCAAAGTAGAAAAGCACGAAATGAAATTCTGAATGAATTCTGTAACTGTCTGAATTTTTGGTTTGATACAACAAACAGCGTCCACCCCCACAAGGCATAGAGGTTCAGATGCTATTGCCACATAGTCACCATAATGTGATACATTGAAATTAAAATTAGGAAAATCCTTGCTGACTTGACCACATTCCTGAAATTCATCCATTTAGCATTTGAGGAGTCATCCTAAAAAATTACGAGAGTTAAAAATATGAAAAGAAATGTTCCTAGAAAGAAATGGCAAGATGCCACTAGGAACAAACAGCAACCAAAAAATAAAAAAAAGATAGAGAACGTACATAATGCATGTTATAACCAAGTAATGTTAGTCACCCATAATGGAAAGTTTTCCATTTAACTAATAGTCTAATATTATCCCTAAAAGGTCACTCCATCTTCCGACATGTTGAAACAGCATTCTTAATTCACAAAACAGGAATGATTCAAGGAAGCAAGTACAGAAAAGAAAAGAAAAAAAAACACAGAATACAAAATCCCGAATTGGAACTTAGAACAGAAAGAAATCTATGTATTTTATTCATACCAAATACGGTTTCCCCTCCATCGTACGTTTTATGACAATTTCATTGTGTGGAATTCCCAACACTTTACATACAAGAGCATATTGAAGCAACCGGCTCACAAGCGCCCGTTTCCTATCTTCCAGCTTCACGAATCTGCCAATGAAATGAAACATCATGCAATTTGATCCAATTCACTAAAACTTGTGATTCTGACTTTTACTTGTACTGAGAAAAGAAGAAGAAGAAGAAGGTCATCTGATAATTGATGGTTGGACTAAACTACGATCAGACGCCATACGTGATATAATTGAACTAGAAATTAAAACCAACTAAATACTAAGATGATGTTATTTCCTCCATTACCAGAGTCATTCCTTCTGAAATCTTATGCAACGAAACAAGAATTAATTTAAAATTCGACAGACTGGAACTACGGATAATGATCTTGTTACGATCAATGTCAACTATGGTATCAGAGACACTCAAGAATATCAAAAGAATACTCATTGATTATATTGTAATCTTAAATATAAGTCTCAGGATAAGTGGGAAGATTGCAATTCCCACGAAGCAGGAAGAATAAATCAATATTATGGAAATGAAAACCAAAAACTATGAATAAGAAAAAGACCTAGCGATGGAAGAGTGGTCATATTGGGGAAGAACAGAGAGGGCTAAAGAAAAGTCCAAGGAAGATGGGTCCCACTTTGATATGTCTACAATCCATCTTTGTAATCCTCTCTCCATCATCAAACCGCTATCTTACAACCGCCATGTTTTCACTAAACTTTGAACAAAGAAACACAACACATGCCGGCCCGGCTAGTTCTTGGGGCCTCGATCCTAGTTGTTCTTTTTAGCTTCTGCAGCAGACCCACCCAGAAACCGAATTTTCATAATCTCCCAAAACATACAAACAATCAAATAATGTAAAGAACCTTGTTTTGGAATATCTTGATTCTCGAAAAACGATGTACTTGTAGCGTAGAACACTAGAACTCTGTCAAGAACTCCTTAGATAGTCGAGAAGATTGCTTGTGGAAGATGGTTATGACTGTGGAGAGAGGCTACAGAAGGAGAAGTGGCAGAACTTTTATTGCCGCCATGCCACGATGACCGATCTTGTGACTAAGGCTCTTTAACAGTCCTCAATGGGACGGCTACTTACAAGAGTAAAGAGACAAAAACCTTGGATAGATCGAACGGGTTCCTTTAAAACAACACTTGAGTTCTAAACAGCAAACGCCTTATTTTAACGGTGATTCCGGATGATTCTACAGAGGGATAATAAAGACGCGCACCTTGATACATTTTTTAAAAATTACCGACAGTTCAATATTATAAAATACATTAAATAAACAATTCCTTAATGTATTTAAAAACTTTTTATATAAAAAATTTTCTGAAAATTATTTTTATATAAATCTTAATAACTAATAATTTAAAAATTATACATTGTTTAAGAAGAAAGGTTTCAATCTATGTTTTAATAATAATAAAACATAAATATTACTAATAATTTTATTTTTGAATGAGAGGAATATAGTCATGCATCTATCAAGAGTAACCTTATCAAGATAATAAAGAAAAGTTAGAATAAAATTTATTAAGTAAAGAATAAAACCAAAACTTAAGGTAAAACAATGTAATGATCATTTTGTCTTTTTATTTGGCTGCTTTAATACTTTAAATGTTTGTTATGTATAAGCATATTATCATTTTAATCTATTACATGAAAATTTTTAATTGCCAATAGGAATTGAAGTGATTTAAGATAAAATCCTCTTCATCTTTAAAACATTCTTTAAGATATATTTTGAGAAGCATTGGAATCAAATTTTCATTAATAAAGATAGGTATAATAATTTAAAAATGTTGAAATCATTAATTTAGATACATTAGTCGATCAATATAGTAAGTGATCGACTATTGCATGTTAAAGTTGTTAAAAATGTGTATCCAAACTTTATATCAACAATGATTGACATATTGGTCAACCAAGTATAATGGTCATCCTCACCTCATCAAATGAAATTTAATAATAAAAGTCATACTTATTATCTAAGTGCATCATCATAGGGGCAAAAATAATAGTAGAACTTCTTTCTTATGAAAGTCATAGAAAAGGTTTCCAAACTCAAAGAAAAAAAAGATAATCAAGATAAGAGACTCGTTTCTTATATATATAATATGTTAACTTATTAATATGACTTATTTCAATTAAAGCTTGATAAGAGTATATATACTGTGTATATAAGATTTAATGATATTGTTAATATTGTTAAAGGTCTAATAAAGACATAATAATATTGAAATAATGAGAAAATTGCTTAGATTACTTTCAAAACTTAGGAAGCCAATGTGACAACCATCTAAGAAGACAAGAACTCCTCACGTACAAAATAAGACAACAAGTCCAATAAAAAAGAACCTAGCATTTAATGTCTTAAAGGAGTTAAGTGAGGAAGACGAGACATCCTTAAGTAGAAGCAATGTTGAAAACATTGCCTATCACCAAGAACTTTAAGAAGTTTTCCAAGAAAAAGATCTTCTCTAAAATAAAAGACTTCAAAGAAGATAAGGTCATTTCATTAAAAACAAACTTCCAACATTATTTATGTTCAATATAAGGAACTTAATCACATAAAATTCCAATGTCCTCTCATCAAATATAGTGAAAGAAATGAGAAGAACAATAATAGGGACAATAAGAAGAAGAAGGCCCTTAAATCATCAACTTAGTATAACACAAATAACTCTAAAAGTGAACATTCGAAAAGAGAAACAACTCACATATGCTACATGGAAATTGAGGATAATGAGTTATTTTAAACTTTAGTTGTAATAGTGATATTGAATTAACTTATGATAAACTAGTTGAAAGTTTAGAAATTTTGATCATAAAAAGGAAAAAACTATCTTTCAAACTTAAAAGAAACTTTAAAAAATTTAGATGAATTTACATATGAAAATGAAAACATAAAAAGTAAACTGCACAGCATTAAAACATGCAAGAATGTGACTATTGTAGATCATAAAAACTTAAAAAGCATTGAAAATTGAGAATGAGACATTAAAGAAGGAGGTTAATTCTCTCAAGTACATTTTGTCAAAAAATTCACTAACAGAAGTGAAAGATTAGAAAGCATGCTAAGAGTTTAAAAGAATTCTAACAATAGACATGAAATTGGGTACTTATAAGAGTGCATCTAATACCAAGACTAAATATGTCAAGGGAAAACACATTCACTGTGAAGCTTCTTTACCTAAGATAGTAAATGAACATGGTGTATCTTCATCTATACATTCATATATACATGCTAGGCTAAAACCAAGTCCTATATAATCATACATAATTTCCATTCTAGAACTAAAGTAAATCATCACTAAAGTAAGAATTAAGCTTATAGTTATTATAGGTTATGTATTAGGCAAAATACTATAATAAATGCTCACATCCTTTGTAGTCACCAAAACAACCAAAGGAACATGTCACATGTATATAACAATATTAGACAAAACTTCCATTCAAAGAAAACATAAATATTATTTAAAGAATTGCATTTATTCATAGTAGCTATAAATCTCATTATTATAGAACTAATTCATGCCAATCATAGATCATGATATGTCATTATTGCAGTAACTTTAGGCATATTGATAATTTTTGTTTCTTAAACAAGAAGTGGTAAGTAAACCTTGATAAAATGGATTGGGAGAACAAGGAAACTAATAATTAAAGACTCAAGTTTATTGGGTAACTAAGACAAATTTATTACCTTATTTTTTAGGTCTTTAAGAAAAGGAACAAACGTTATATGGTTTGTGGATGTTTAAGGCATATGATCAGTGATGCATTCTAATAACTTTTAGAGACAATGATATATGGTTTACCATATTTTGAGATGATGCCAAGGTTAAGATTATTATTATTAAAATGTTGGTAAAGAAGATCGTATTATAATTGATAATATACTTTTAGTAGAAAGACTAAAACATAATTTATTAAGTGTAAACTAACTATGTGACAAAGGTTATAAAGTATGTTTTAAAAGAAAAGCATGCATTATTTTTAGAGTGGTTGATAATAGCATTATATTTTTAACCAAAATATAAATTGCTTAATATTTATAAGAGAAGGTGCAAATAATAGAAATAGAATTCTTAGAAATGCAAGCATGGTTCTCATCTCTAGCCTTAACTCTAGATAACTTGTCAATGGGCTTCAAGGAGTCAAGTTTGAGAAAGACAGGAGGTATGGTGCTTGTCAAATAAGCAAAAAAAACTAAAAGTTCATTTAAAGGCAAAAAGTCAGCAACCTGTATCGGACTTTTTCAATTATTTCACACAAATTTTTTTGTCCATACTAGAGTTGCCCTTTAGATTGAAAATTTTATACATTTATCATGGTAAATATTTTTAGGAGATTCATATAGGTATTATTTATAGCTAATAAAGATGAATAATTTGGGTAATATGTTAAGTTTGTTAAAAGAGATAAAAAAATAAAAAAGAACTCTCTATTGCATCAATTAGGAGTGATCATGTTTGAAACTTTAAAATCGAAAAGTTTGAGTCGTTTTGTGAAGAAAATGATATCTTTTGTAATTTTATACTCACAAAATTCATAAAAAAGATTTACTAAAAGAAAAAATAGGACATTGCAAGATACAAGTAGAATAATGGTAAATAAGTATGTCCTCACAATTTATCTTTAAGAAAAAATCATAGCAATCACATGTCATATATCTAATAGATCTATATAAGACCAATTATGGATAAAATACCATATAAGTTGTAGCATAAGAAGAAGCCAAAGATTAGTTACTTTAAATTGTTTAGTTATAAGTGTTATTTTTTAACATTAAGGATAACTTGGAAAGGTTTAATTCAAAAAAGAATGAAGGGATTTTTCTTAGGTATTATTTCGCTAGCAAAGTAAGTAAATTGTTTGATAAGAAGAATCTTGTTATTGAAAAGTATATGCTTATGGTTTTTTCTAATAAATCTAATCCTATTGCCTAAAAAAAAGTCTCAGAAGGCAACGGTTAGGGATGACAATTTTGGCTCCGTCACAGGCGAGCCACAAGCCGACCAAGTCGGGCCACATGCCAACCATGGTTGGCCCGCGTGGGCCATAGGACGGCTTGACCCTACCCGCGACTTGCCCATTTTGTCCAAAATGGTGTCGTTTTGTCCAAAACGACGTCGTTTTGTAATTTTTAATTAAAAAATATAAATGGGTCGGGCCAGCCTGGCCCACCTATGGCCCGACGAGTCACGGGCCGACCATGACCTAGATCAGGCTCGGCCGGGTTGCCCCATTGACATTCCTAGCAACGGTAATAATAATTTGTTGCTATATATAAGAAAAGGCAACATAATTAAAAAATTTTGCAATAAAATTTTATATATGCAACAATTGGAATTGTTGTTATAATTATAATCATCTATTTGCTAAAATGTATTTACTAAAGTTACATATTTATTTATATAGTTACATATTAATGTATATCTAAAATATAAAATTTCTCTTTTTACTAATTAATATTTAGAATATGTTTAAGAAAATTAAAATATTCGTCAATTTATTTAATAAAGTTAAAAACACATGATACAATTTACTATAAAATACACAAAATTACTGTAATATATACATATAATCTAAAATAGGCTATTTATTTTTTAAAAAATTAATTTTTTAAATTAATAAAAGTTGAAGAGATAAAACTCTTCTATCACAAAAATAACAAAACAACCTCAAAGATTATTGTAGCTACCATACATAATAAAAAGACAATATTTTTTTAAATTAAAAAATTGATTGATAATAAAAATGAAAAGACCAAAATTTAGAGAGTATAACTCTCCTACGTCAAATAAGTCAAGAAAAACGACTACATTGTAAGCAAGTTACAACGACAACATTGCATTAGAAGAGGGCCTCCATCTTGAACGACACCGTTGCAAATAGGAAGGTCCATAAAGGTGATTAAGGTGATCATCTACTGATCGCTATTTCGTGACTTACTCAATTAGGGTTTAGAAATTACGAAGGTGATTAACAAGGCGATTGCGATGGACAATTCGTTTCATTAAAGAGAAGTCGCTAGAGTAAAGAACCACCCTACCTACTAAATGGGTTGATTGCAAGGTTACGTATTCTAAGTTTTAATATTTATAACCTCGATATTTTCACAAGCACATGGGTCGTTCACGTAGTACCTAAGGTATCGTTCCCACAAGGAGGGTTGATCTAATCCTAAAATCTAAAGCTTGACTAACTTTTGCAATAAATGAAAATAAACAACTAATGCAGAAATTAACCAATCAAACAATCAATATCAAGAATTGAACTCACAAAATATAAACAAAATAGCAATTTTGCACAACCCCTTCCAGAATCAACTTAGAAACTACCAATTAAGAGAAAGGGGATTTTAATCCAAATTTAATGAAAATATAATTAATTATGAAACTATCGAATTACCGGGTCTAGATGGTCCTTGGGTAGATGACTCTCTCTCGAGTTATAACCTTTAATCCTAAATTATAATCCCTAATTAAAATTATGGAATTGCAATATCTAGATTTCCAATTTACCCAAAACTTAAATTAATTCTGAATTTGTCTAATAACCTACCGGAATTCTATGCTCGATCTCTCGTTACACGATTTTATCGGTTTGATTAAATTCTTATCTATCAAACTACTTAACTCTCGTTAGCCCAATTTGATGATATTCACTCGGCTTACCCTCTTAGTTTATTACCGAATTATTAAGCACAGAATTTGAATCACAAATAACTCAATGGAAACACAATAGATCAAACTTCATTAATCTCAAAGATAAAAACTCCCAAAGGTGAGTTTAGACAAAAATCTACATTCAATAATAACTATTTTCAACGATTATCCCAAATCTATACATTAATAAAAATGAAATAAAACAAGAAAATACTGTTGGAACGGACTAGTAGAGGCAGAGACGGTGGAAAACTACCTGTTCCGGGAAGTACTTTGCGTTAAGTTTCTTCTTCATGTCTCTCTTCCTTCGTCTCTTTCCTCAAATCTCTCGATATGCTCTTTATGGTTTCGGAATTGACTGATGCAAAAAAGCTACTCTTCTGTTCTTTTATGTTCTATTTATACCTTGGAAGCTTTAGGGTTGATTCGGGGTCAAAACAGTTCAAAAATTTCGCGAAACTTGACGTTTTCAGCAATTTTCGTGTCTACCCGATGCAGGCCATGATTGTCCAGTGCCTAACCCTCTTTGTTACGATCGTGACCAAAGTGTCACGATCGTGGCCTGGTTTTGGCTTCTCTATCATGATCGTGACCAAGGCCTAGCTCCTGATGGTTCACATCTTTCTATCACGATCGTGGCCTGTTGTGCCATGATTGTGGGCCGTGATTTTGGCCCGAAACTCTTCGAAACTTCTCCTTTCTTCACCGTTGACCCTGAAACACTAATAAACACATCAAAGTACCTAAAAAACATAACATTTAAGATCAAAGAATCATACTATCCTATAAAAAACACTTAAACACATAAACTAACACAATTAAAATGTAAATATACACTAAACACTCAACTTAACACTAAATAGATGTTAGACCCCGTTTCCGGAGCGCAATATTTGGAGTCATAAAAACGTGGATAAACCTATTTCTTCAACTTTAGGATAGATTTTGGGAAACCTCAAATTGGAATTTCAATTTGGCTTCTTCAGAACATTTGTTCCCCTCTATCTTAAGTTTCTAATGATACCAAAATCATTCCATTTGGTTCAGAAATATAAAAGTTATAGCCCAAACATTTTCGGACTGTTGTTATACTGAATTGGAATTTAATGGGAAATTGGTTTGTTTTAGGAAATCAAGAAAATCCTACCCAAGAGCAAAGAGAAGGGCCAAATTGAGTTTGAATTTTCAAGAGTTATAAGGTGGGTAATTTATTTATAGTTATGGTCTTTGAACGACCTTAATCCAATACTTGTAGTGAAAGTTATGCCCTTTTTACCAAGACAAGTCGAAGGAAGAAAAGAGAGAAGAGGAAATTCGCGATCGCAACGAAGGTCGCGATCGCGACAGCACGGGGGCGTACGAAAGTCGTGACCTTTGCAGGGGCGCGCGGAAGTCACGACCGCAAAGAAGGTCGCGATCGCGACCTGCAGGTCCCTTCCCCCAACCTGAACATGTTTCACTCTTTTGACTATAACTTTGTCGTCCGACCTCCAAATGACCTTATTTTTAACTGACTCCAATAGTTAGTTCTGATTTGTTCAATAGTCATTCATTCCCAGAAATGAAACGTTTAACTCATGTGATATGATTCGATAAAACATCTACATCACAAGAAGGTTTCTCACTTCAATTATCTACACTGTTTCTATAATCCTTATCAATCAACTATTTTCTATGATTACTTATCAGTCATTCTTAGTACCTCAAGAAGATCAATTTCAATTGTTCATGATATTTCAATAAATTCAATCACTGCCACACTTTGCACCATGCCAAAATTGCCCTCATACACTACACTCTTAAAACATTAATTTCACTAACTAGTGAAATAAAATCCTACTAACATTGAAATAAATAATTAAACTCCAATAATAATTTTATCATGACCTCATAATGCATCTTAAGGCAAAAATTCAATTTCCATGCTTATTCCATAAACTATCATGCTTAATTCAACGAAAAAATTTTCGAGGGCCAATAATAGATAACAAATTAAATCCTAAAACATGATGCAAATCACAACTATCACACATGCCAACAATAGATAACAAATTAAATCCTAAAATATGATGCAAATCACAACTATCAACATCCCTACACTTAAACTTTTGCTTGTCCTCAATCAAACAAAACAATAAACACACAACACACAATGCAGTAATAAGGTAATGGATTCAACTTCATGATGTAAATTTAATCTTAAACACAGTCATACAAGTTATCTTTAATTATTAACATACAAAATCTGTATTTACGGGCTTTGAACTAAATATACAAATTAATCGAGATCTAAGTGTTATTTTATTTACCCTTTTCAATTGCACACACATATTAATAATTCTTTAGCCCTTCAGACTCTGTAATTGATCCTATGTATATTTTTATGAAAAATCAAGCTTATTACAAGTCCAATAGGTTTTTATTAAGAACACACACTTTATTTATCTATTTATTTTAAGCAAGGATTTAGTCTTTTACTCGAAGGTAAATATTGGTGACGAATGTCGATCCGGTTACTTGACTAAGTCATTTTTATTAAAAAGCTTGGTTGAAACGTCATTATAGCTTTTTGACATGAAGGCACACATTTGTGATGCGTGTCGATCCGGTTACTCAGCTGTATCATATTTTCAACTAGCTACTATCTCTATTCATAACCCGAAGGTCAGCAGAATGGTTATTTATTTACACACATTTTTATTTTATTTTATTTTATTACCTACTTTGTTGTTTTAGCTACTCGTTTCCATGAAAAATATTAGTAAAGCTATGTAAGTTGAAAGACCTCAAATTGTGAATGAATGTGACCATCTAGAGGGTGCTAAACTTACACTAAATCCTAATTAAGCTGTATATTTATCCAAAGACTCCTAATTCACTAATTTTGCAAGCTAATGATTAATCACAACCTAATAGACTATGTTCAAAATTAAATAAATTTCAATCCATCTAAGCCATTGACTCATTCAAACAATTCGCAAATGCAACCTAACACTATCATACCCTATGCAAAATCACATACCAAACAGAACACATAACCCCTCCCTACACTTGAACAACAAATTGTTCTCAATGTGAGAAGGGTACATAAACACACCCGGGGGAAATAAACACAATATACAAAAAACATAAGAAGAAAATACTAAAAAAATGAAAAGAAAAGGGTTAGAACCTGAGACCATTTATGGTGATAGAGGTGGTGATGGCGATAATGTTGCGACCAAATTTGCTTGACATCGAGAGTGTTTTCCTATCTTATAAGTAATTCAAGAGAGTAAAGAATTAGCAATCCAAACCATTCCAAATCATTAAAAAATTATTTTAGAATTTAGAATAAACCTAACTACACAATAATTTAAATCTAACTACTAAACGTGCTAATTTATAGTCATTAGCTTGACTTTCATCCTTTAAAAACTCAGCTAGGATCAATTATGAGTGACTTGCTTCCACCCTTCTTGTTCAATATCAGTTTTGTAGCTTGTGAGTAAGAAACAAATTGCAAAATGATCAGAAGGAAAATATTGATAAAGTTGAGAAAACGAATTAATTTCATCAATGTCCTTCTCACTAACAAACTGTTAATAAAATAAGGAATAACTAAACTCCCTGAATCTTCCATTGAATCTAACAGTTTGTCCTATACGAAGGTGAGTTGCTCTGTTTCTTCCTTAATCACCTTTGTCTCCTCTACTTCTTCCGCTTTACGAACAGAGACTTTCATCGCTTCTTCAAACTTTATATCTGTTGTCGTCTGTTCTTCGTCCTCTTGTTCATCATAAGATTCGAACACATCAATTATCCTAAAAGAGCTACTATCCTTTGGATTCTTAAATACATCATTATTGAATGTAACTTGGTCATCATTAATCCGAAAGATAGGGTTCTCTTCATGGACATCTACCCAAGATTTTTTGATGTTCAAATTTAGCATATCGAGAGCTGGTGAATAAAAGAGAGGGTTGGCATTCTTTCTTCATCCTCTTTTTTGATTTCTTGGTTTTCTCTAAGGTTAGGTTTAGCTTGATTTTTCGCTGATTCTTCTAGCTTTTCCATATTCCTAAGTGTGATAGCCTGATATGGCTGTATTGAATTTACATTCATGTTGCGCAGACAGTTTTCCACACTTTGCTTACAAAATTCCCTGGAGAGTTGACCTATTCGAACTTCTAAATTGTGAATAGAAGAGACATGATCTGATGCTACTTGCTCAAGCTTCTCTTCCAATCTCTTTTGGTTCTCTTCCATATCCATGAGCTTATCTATGATTTTGTCTAGCTTGGAATTCCATGAACTGGATTCATCATGCTGAAATTCAAATAGGTCTTGATGTCCCATGTGAGTACTTGCATTGTTGGACCAATAGAAATCTGGATGGTTCTGCCACTTCAAAGTGTACGGATTCATGTAAGGATGATGATTTCCCCAACCAAGTTGGGGCTCATTGAAATCCGCAAGAGTCCCTTGCTCCTTATAATATACATCCTCCATGATCGTTCTTTTTATCTCTTCGTAGCGTATAACTCTTTATATGTCTCATTTTCACTCTAAGATGTCTTGATGTGTCTCTACTTTACACCCCTAATTTTTTTTACCTAATTTAAAAACAAAAGATAGTGGAAAAACCTTAGAATTAAGAACTAAACTAATCGCCTACCCGGTAATGGTGCCAAAAACTTGATTGCAAGGTTACATATGCTAAGTTTTAATATTTATAACCTCGATATTTTCGCAAGTGCATGGGTCATCCACATAGTACTAAAGTATCGTTCCCACGAGGAGGGTTAATCTAATCCTAAAATTTAAGGTTTGACTAACTTTCGCAATAAATAAAAATAAACAACTAATGCAGAAATGAACCAATCAAATAATCAATATCAAGAATTGAACTCATAAAATATAAACAAAATAGCAATTATGCATAAACCATTCTAGAATCAACCTAGAAACTACCAATTGAGAGAAAGGGGATTTTAATCCAAATTTAATGAAATTCTAATTAATTATGAAACTATCCAATTGCCGGGTCTAGACGAACTAGGGTAGATTACTCTATCTCAAGTTATAATCTTTAACCATAAATTATAATCCCTAATTTAAATTATGGAATTATAATCTCTTGATTTCCAATTTACCCAAAACTTAAATTAGTTCTGAATTTGTCTAATAACCTACAGAAAATCTGTGCTCAATCTCTCATTACACAATTTAACCGGTTTGATTAAATTCTTATCTATCAAACTACCTAACTTTCGTTAGCTCAATTTGATGATATTCACTCGGCTCGCCCTCTCAGTTTATTACCGAATTATTAAGCAAAGAATTTGAATCACAAATAACTCAATGGAAACACAATAAATCAAACTTTATTAATCTCAAAGATAAAAAATCCCAAAGGTGTGTTTAGATAAAATCGACATTCAACAATAACTATTTTTAACGATTATCCCAATTTTATACATCAATAAAATTAAAATAAAATTGCAAAATACTGTTAGAACAGACTAGTGGAGGCAGCAATGGTGGGAAACAACCTGTTTTGGGAAGTACTTTGCATCAAGCTTCTTTTCTATGTCTCTTTTCCTTCGTCTCCTTCCTCAAATCTCTCCATATGCTGTCCAGGGTTTCTTAATTGACTATGCAAAAAAGCTGCTTTTCGGTTCTTTATGTTCTATTTATATCCTGAAAGCCCTAGGGTTGATTCGGGGTTAAAACGATCTAAAAAGTCCCGCGAAACTTGACGTTTTTAGCTATTTTCATGTTTGCCTGATGCCTAACCCTCTCTATCATGATCGTGATGAAAGTGTCATGATCCTGGCCTTGTTTTGGCCTCTCTTTCATGATCATGACCAAAGATTATGGCCTGGCTCCTGGTGGTTCACATTTTTCTGTCACGATCGTGGCCTGTTGTGCCATAATCATGGCCCGTAGTTTTAGCCCGAAACTCTTCGAAACTTTTCCTTTCTTCACCGTTGACCTTGAAACACTAACAAACACATCAAGGTACCTCATAAACATAACATTTAAACTCAAAGACTCATACTAACCCATAAAAAACACTTAAAACACATAAACTAACACAATTAAAACCTAAATACACACTAAACACTAAATACATAACAAATTAAATCCTAAAACATGATGCAAATCACAACAAACATGGGTCTCTAGAAGTCCTTTTGGGAAGATCGAGAGATCGATAAAGTCTTTAGTTGTGTCAATTTATTTTTTGTTTCTCAGGTAATACCACTCTTGCCTTATTTGATCATCATATTTCTACTTATCTTTTATTAAATTTCGAATGAATTATAGGATGGTTCTACCTTTAAGTCAAAGTACAAGTTCCGTCCCTATTTTTATGCAGTTGTAAAGGTGTGGTTTGTAGTTGTGTTATTAATCTTAGTCAATAGTCAATAGTTGCTATCGATGACAGTGGGGTTCCTTTTGTACGTTTTAGGATAAGATGGAGATAAATGTTGATGCTTTTCTATGTCACGCTATAAAAATCAAATTGTGGACATTGAAACTATGGGGTAGGAGGATCTAGATCTTGTGAGTCATGCAATTTCATAAAACTCTGTTTTTATATTCCTTGAAAAACTCTTTTACACATTTCTTATTGCTATCCTTTTCTTTTGGTATGTTAAGTGATTTTTTCCCCAATGGTCTTAAATCTTATGCCATAAGTTTCAGATATTACACGAGAGGGTTAACTTTATCTCACAATTTGTTTTTCAATGATGTGCAAAATCTAAAATAAGTTTGAAATTATATCACAAGGATGCTTGATTAAATTGAGCTTTACTACATATCTGATATTGTTGTTGAATTTGAATCATTAGATGATGAACATAATTCACTAAACTTTTGCAGGATGCTGTTAGGGCTGTGAGAATCTATTGTTTATGCCTCAATTTGATGATAAATAAGATAAACAAACTGAACATTATGTTTGATAGTTAAAAACTTTCACCAATTTGAGCCTTCGTAGTAACTCTTACTGGGTGTTTGCACATGACTCACTAAGACTAGTGGCATGAGGCCAACACATATAATGTTCCAACTAGTTTGACACCTTTTCACCTATGGACATGGACCTTTGTTTATGTTCAATTTTTTCCCTATGGAACTTAATTTTTGCATTTTGATTTCTTGAGCAATTGGGCATTTTTCTTCCCAATTTATTTATGCTTAAACATTGCATTGAAAGAAAAATTATACTTCAGAGATTAGAAAAGAATGGAGAGTTTTTTTTCTTCTTCTATTTCTTCTAAGATACTATCATATTTTCTTTTGGAACTTGGAGGACTCATTCTTGAGGAAATGATAGTTACAGGTCAAATATTTCCTTTTGTCAATTACACATCCATCGACAATTATGCTTTATTTGTTAATGCGGAAGCTTATGTTCTAATTGTTCCATATTTGTTGACATAAAAACCATTTATCAGGTTTGCACAAATTGTACTTGAAGATATCTTTTGACACTGTTCAAAAATTAATGAATGTCAAGAGAGATCTCTCGCATGTTGTGGAAAGAATTCAAGTAACGTTTAATGCTATAGAAGCATATGAATCAATATTAACTCGAAAGAGGTAGTATTTACTGGTTCTTATTCATTTTTATGTGTCACATTTTGAAGCTTTAAGTTGGCCTTTTGGTGTACATATCATATTATGTCTTCTTATTTTTTGTAAAGCATCTTATTAAATCAAAGCTTCCATTTTTTTATTTTTCAATTGGAATTCAAAGTTTCGGTAGTCATTATATTCTTGAGATGCTTAAGTGACAGAGAATAGAGACATCAAGATTTTCTATATTATACTGTTGATCTCCGGGAGTATGATGTTCCTAATCATGTTCGTTTTGCCATAGACAACGGTAATGTTCCTTACGAAATGGTGTTGGTTGGACATATTTAGCCACACATGTGTATGATGACTATCCATAACTTTATTTTATCACAACCCATACTTTTGTGATTCAAATATTCGATGTGGATAGTGGTATGATGTTATTGTATCCAACACTGGTGTTATGCTTGAGAAATTGTATAATCTTTGGCAACATGTTGAAGTGCATATTTACACATTTGGCATAGAAACCACCAAGCTTCTTTTGAAATTTCCAGATTCTAGCTATAACTTGATTATGATGTTATTATACATGGTTGATGGACAAGGTTACCTGATTATTAACAGAGTTCACTTTTACTTTATCTTACTAGCTTTTTCGTTGGTGACTAATGCCATTTTTAGTTACTTTTGTGGCATATTTTCTGAGTTTCGAAGTTATGCACTTTCTAATGATGATGTAGCACTTATTCACTGTATTTATTAGTCTCAAATGATTATTGCCATCTTAAGTTGTATGTTGTCAGTTGTTCAGAGCATAGTTAGCTATATTTTCAAAATTTATTTTGCGAAAATCAGTTGGTTCATATGATACTTATTATTGAAACTACGATATGCTTTGGACTTCAAAAAGGTCACCTCTAATTGTTACTTTGTTTGAATGATATTTAGTATTCAAAATGAGTAATCCTGGGCTTGAACTACTTGTATTTAGCAGTACGAAAGAGCAGGTATGTTACACTTCCAAAGAACTTTGAGAAAGATTAAAGAGTCGATATGAAGAAGCCTGACACTGACTTCGAAATCTATAAATGATGAAGAGTTGTTAAAGCAAATGTAATTTTTCTTGCAATTATTGAGGATTGTAGAATTCGCTTTTGTATTTCATAATAATAAAAGCATATGTAATTTGCGTATGTATTTTGAATATGTTAAATGGTGAATTTTTTAAGTCCTTATGGACTATAAATTATATATAAATACAGTTTTTTGGTTGTTTATGTTTGATAGTATGTTTGCAATTAAGACGTATATTAATATCTATATATTACTTTTAATGTATATATAGATATTGCCTATATAATGACAAGAGTTTGCTTTTATATTAAACATTGTTGGAAACAAAAGAATAAAATGTTGCTTTTGTTGTTTCAAATTGTTGCCTAAAAAATTTTTTTTGTTGCCTTATCTATTTAACATTGTTGCCTAAAAGGATTTAAAGTGTTGCAATATTTATTTAACATTGTTGTTATAGTTTGACACTAATGTATTGCCTTAGTCAAAACTTAAAGCAACATTTTTTATTTCGTTGCCTAATCAAAAAATTATATTGCCTTTTACTTATTGCAGCGCCACTTTTTATAACGAAATTAATTCTGTTGTCTTAATAAAAAGACAATGATAATTATACTTATAACTACGCTTTTGTTTGTTGCTTAAAGCACATTTTGCCGTAGTGTGAGGAAGATAAGAAAGATGAGAAGCTTCTAACGGCTTGAAATTTTAAGAAGAATCATCCTCTAAATCAAATCATAGGCGATGTCCAAAAAGGGGTGTCAAAGTTGGGTTTCAAATATATATCATATCTTAATTTTATTTCCTAAATTGAATCTAAGACTATAGAGGAAGCTCTTAGTGATAACAGTTGTGGACTGCCTTTTGCGTTACGGGACTTGTATGCTAACACGCCGGGAGAGTACTTCAAGCTTTTCCCATACATGGAATAGTTCTTCAAATGCACGGGTTATAGTTTTTTTATTAAAAAAACTTGTGCACCATAACCCACTTATTAATATAAAACATAATTGTCTCCAAGATTTCATCTTTTATACTTGAAAGAAAGTTGGAACATATAAAGCTTCAGATGCCTTTCTTTCAAGCCTTTTTTCCTTGGTCCTGTTCTCAACTTGATAATATGCAAATCGTGCTCCCAATTTCCTAGATTGCTTTTCTTTAGTCATTTTGCAAACTGATTCAAGCCAAGTCCCCTTCTTTTAGAAACTTTGTTTATTGTATGCAACTTCTACTAACTACTCTCTTTTTATGTGTTTGATATGTATCTAAGCCCTCTAACCTCGTATCTAGTAATCTGAGCTCACCCTTCATTAACTGGAAACAATTATGAGCATAAGAGTGTGAACGGCTAGTATACTAATATGTATAATGACATAGGTCGGAAAGAGTATTCTTTGCATTTGTACATGCCCATAAAGTTTCTCACCACCCATACTTTCAATAATCTCAACGATCTCTAATTTGTTGAATGCTTCTACTTCACCATTTTTTTCTGAGCGTAATGGAGTAGATTGTAATAGTTTGAATCCAAATATTTTTGTAAGTTCTGTCCTTTCTTCATTATTGAACAATGCTTCTTAATCAGTGATTAATACAAAGTAATTCTATAAGCATTCTGGTCTCTATCTACGATTGTTTTTAGAGTTTCTTTTAACTCATTTTCACCCTGACTAGGCATATAGTTCTTGCTTTTCACTTTCTTGCTAATTGACTTATCGCATGTTTTTCCGTATACTAATTATACTTCAGCATATATTTTCGCTTATACCAAATCTATGATATATGTAAAAGGAGCCATATTAATCTTCATTTTGATTTCACCTAAACTTTGTTCAATTTTAAATATTCTAAACAATACCAAGCCATTTGATGAGTTTATTAAATTTTGTAACTCAATCTTAGTTAAAAAGGAAGTTTTATAATTATTTTACGTAGTATTTGTAATAGATTTCAAAATTCTTTAACGAATATATACTCTTATATTTTGAACTTCATAATTTTTATTAGTTATGACTTGTTTTATTTATTATATAAGCTTTAAACTTTGAGAAATGTTCATTTATATATCAAGGTTATATTGAAGAGTTCCGGGCTATTTTTAGCAAGAAACGAACGTTTCCAATCCTAACCAAATTTTATTTTATGCTTTTTAATTAACAAAAGTACAATTTAAATCATTAAGAACTACAACTGTACATTGAGTTCAAATTTTTATATAAATTAAATATACTAAGTTTCAACCCTATGTTTATGGTTATCAACAAGTGATATTACTGTAAAATGTATTCTCAAATGTAACTTCAGTTAATCGATATGTTTTTTTTTAAACATAATGATTTTTGGTTGTATATATTATTAGTTTGCTTGTCGTTTTTAATTCTTTAATTTTCCTTTGGGTAAGTAACACATTAAGACTTTTATCAATGTTAATATGCTGGTTGTTGTAATTGAGTAGTTTCTTATAAGTACACCCCACAACCACATGCCAACCAAAATCTTGACTAAGCAATGATTGTTCCTGTATCACGTCTAGTAAGGACTGAAATTTTGTTTGTCATACGATTTAAATTGAAAAGGGACAATTCAATCGAGTACAGGAATGTGTAGCTTGTATTTCACATAACAAATTAGTTATAAAGCCGAACCAACATTGCACCGGAAATTAAGTAAATGAAAAAAAAAAAACAAGTTCCAGTATTCCTTGGTTGGCAATAAATAGGGTGAATAAAGTTCTAGTTCATTAGATGAAAATTTGGAAGATAAAGCCAAATACCATAAATATGTTGATGTCTTTGTTAAATGCTATAACAAACGTTACACCAACAAATATAAAAGAAAGGTCCCCCCCGTATTGTTCTTCAATGGAGAAGCAAGCCTATTTCTTCCTTATTGCTATCTTTTCCCTTATCACCATCTGCATAGGTAGGCCAATTTCCAGCTTTTTTTTGTGCCTTTAAGCCTTCGCTATCAAGTTTTGGTATCACTTGCTAAGTGGTTTATTATTGTTCCCCTTCAAGCTGCAGGATCTCATTCTCATGACGACATAGAAACGGCACAGGTACCTCACCACAGCACTCACACTCATGGTTCCTTGAAGCTTTTTGCTTTCGGAGACTCTTATGCGGACACGGGAAACTGGGATAAGAATTCAGGTTCGTGGCTTGAACCTTATGGGTTCACTTTTCCTGGTAAACCAAATGGTCGCTTCTCCGATGGTCGCGTCCTCACTGATTACATAGGTCATCAGCTGCGTTCTTTTACTCTTTCACGTATTTATCCTAATATTATGTAACAGTTCAACTGAAATTAAAGTTGGTATTGGAGGGCGGCTCTCATTTAGTATACCATGGATTTATTTTCATTTCTTAGTTGAGTCATCATAATTTACCAAGGGTAAATTGTTAAGTACGGTTTTAATGAAATGCTGGTAAGCTAATATAGGGCATCATCTGATTGACTTGGTAGGAAGGAGATAAAAAAATTATCTTTCGATTCACCACGGGTCACACATCATTCTGTCGATATTTTGGAAAATTACAAAATAAGAAAGAAGAGTTTTTCACATATATGGAGGTAGACGTTTGTTTATCCAAATTTACTGTAAATTAAGAGTTTCTTACATCCCAAGTACATGGTTTACTAGGGTTGATACATAAATATATATCACGGATAAATATAATTTCGTATTTTTCTATTCCTTTTAGAAGCATTGTACTGGTAAGAATATCTACGTAAATTTCTGAGATTGCTTAAAGTAAGTGCTTAATAAATTGCAGCTTCATTTCTCGGCAATCAGACTCCATTACCGTACAAATGGCTAAAGCCCTCAAACGGGAAGCAAGTAGAGCTTGGCGTGAATTTTGCTCATGGAGGGACTGGCGTTTTTGATACATGGGTCAAAGGGCCAAATATGACAACCCAAATCGATCAGTTAAAGCAGCTACTTCAACAAAATGTTTACACAAAACTCGACCTACAGTCATCTGTTGCACTGGTGTCTGCTTCAGGCAATGACTATGGTTTCTATTTACAATATAAGAATGGCACATTAAAGGTGAGCGAGTTGTTTATTTTTATGTTGTTATCAAGTAGGATAATAGTTGAGTTGCTTTGCGAATTCTTAGAAGTGAGCTATATTTGCTTAACCCACTCAATCCAATCAACTCGTATTGCAAAAGAACTGGAAAATATAAAGTATGATTTGGTAGATATAGCTTTGAAGAGTTAGACATGTGTTCGGTACAGCTTGGTGAGATAGGTGATTGTAAATTCTTCAATTTGTTGGAATACTTGGAAGAGGAGGATAATAATGGATACAACACTTGGTTCAATTGTGTTGCGTGGAATCAAACCAAAATCACTGATTTATTTATAAGTTAAAAACTATCAACATATCATATTTATATGATCTAAGCTTCAAGAATCTTAAAGTTTTTTTTTTTCCTGGTGTCAATAGGGTGAAGATTTGCTTAAGAAATTTTTGTTTATAATAATCTTACAGTAGTTTGTAATCTTGATGTTAGGCTGACAGTTTCTTTTCCCTTGACGTGACAGGACATGCCAGCTTTCACAGAAGAAGTTATCAAGCAGCTAGCCAAGAGCCTAAAGAGCATTCGTGATTTGGGAGTTGGAAAAGTAGTCGTTTTATCAATGGGGCCATTGGGATGCTTGCCCGAATATACAGTAAAACTTTCGTATCAGGACTGCAATAAAATTTTCAACTCGGGCTCTAAATTCCACAACCACCTACTACGGTTAGCTGTGGATAAGTTGAACAAGAAAAGCATGAAATCTGATTTCATAATTCTGGATGCGTATAGCACATTCAAGTGGGCAATGGACCGACTGAGACACAAAGCGGGTAACTTTTATTCTATGATATTCTTGTGCTTCCGATCCAATCAAACGCCCCTCGCAACGGTAGTTTTTCTTTACTTGCTAAGATCAAACACCAACAAATAAATTTATGCGTACTACTTTTACCTGGTGGCAGGGAATTCTTCGGAGTACAAGAATCCGTTGACGCCATGTTTGACAAAGAAAGACTCATATGGGGTTGAAGAAGAGGAAAGAAAGGAGTATGTCATATGCAAGCACCCTGAGATGACATTCTTTTGGGATCTAGTCCACCCTTCTCAGAATGGATGGCACTCTGTGTACTTAGCATTGAAGCCTACTCTTTACCGATTGTATGACTGAACAATTCCACATGATTCAAGCTTTACAATTTGTTCGTTTCTCTAGGTTTATAACGACAGGTATAGGGAAAAAAAAAAAAACATGTGATATATTAGGGGGTGCTTGTTTAGAAGGTATGAAAAAAGAGGAATGGGTATGGAATGAAAGATTGAGTTTGGTAAGAGGATA
>JAOQMS010000005.1:36573945-36600551 GCA_027563885.1 Erythroxylum longipes | reverse complement strand
CCAACCACTGTCAATGGTAATGGTAATCATTCCTTCCTCTTAACCAACCATCATAATTATAATGATAATATCCATTCCCATTCCTCACTATATTCATTCCCATTCCTATTACCATTCCTCTGTGCGAACCAACCGCCCCCTAAATCATCACCCCTACGTACTTATAATCTACCTGTAATACTGTACCGGTCTTCGTTTTAATCTAAATTTAACAGTCTTCTCTTCTCAAGTCACAAGTCCTAATTACAGCTTTTTAATGGTGTCTATTCTTCAAAACAAAAAATATTATTAGTGTAATATCTATTTTTTTTTGCCACAAAAAAGAAAGAACATAAAAAAAGTAAAGAAAAGGTAAAACAATTCTTTATTAATACTTTATATATATTGTTTTATTTAACATTAAAAGATTATGGTCCTTCATCTTCCCTATACCACATATAGTACTGCAGAAAGTGCAAGCAATATATAAGATTTTTTATACTTAGCTCTGCATAAAGAAAATAGGAAAGAATCCGGTAGCAAGGAAAACCACATACCTGTCAAAAGAACAAGGAGGTTTAAACTTCAAAGAATTCTTCTTTTGGAATAAAATTGTGTTGGCAAAGCTTTTGTTTGCACTAAATCAATCTAATGCATTCTCATGGATTAAATAGACTAAAAATCACAAATTGAAGGAGTAGAATATTTAGAAAATTAGAACCAAGCTCCTTAAGAGACAGAAATACCTTAATTACCTGGAGTGTTATAGTTTGACATCAATGTAACGTGCTAAAAGTAGCTTCTTGTTTTTTCTTGGAGGGCTTTTCAACAGAGGATTAAAACAAAGGACAGGTAATTTGCATCAGATGGGGTACATTTTGGTATAATTAGAAGAAATAGATTTATTGATTCTGACAGATTCTTTGATTCTGTACGAGAACAGAGCTAAATGGATACGTTGAAATGCTCTGAAGCTGAAAGGGGAGACTCGGAAACTCTCGACAATGAAGGACATCAGGCAAAAAAAACTCGTATACGAAGTCGAGAGGAAGATCCTCCACCACGTGCAAAGATGTCCTATAGTGCTACAGTTGTGGGTGAACAGATCATGGACAATGGGGAGGAGGAACTTGACTGGCCACCAAAGGACCCTGTTGAGATCGAGGAAGGAGATATCATACCAATATAGGGGAACTCAAGTTATTGCATAGAATTATTTCAAACATTCAAATCGCGACTGGACAAACAATGGGAAAATATTGTTATTGTGAAATTGCTTGGTCGACGAGTAGGTTTCAAAATGCTCTACTCTCTCTTGAAGACAATGTGGAAACCGTTCGGTCCCATAAAGGTGGTAGATTTGGACCATGATTTTTTTCTAGTGAACTTCATCAATAGAGTAGATTTTTTCAATGCCTTAACCAATGGCCCTTGGGTAATTCTCGGCCATTCACTGTCAGTACAACGATGGAGTCCAGAGTTTTGACCATCACAAGGAAAGGTTACAAGGGCGGGGGTCTAGATTTGCTTCCTGAATTGCCCATCTCGAGATATCATCCCATGATCCTCACTGCTTTGGGTAACTTAGTAGGCCAGACAGTCAATATAGATGAAACGACCATGTTAGCTTAAAGAGAAAAATTTGCCAGAATTGCAGTGAATATATATCTCAATGCTCCACTACGTTTGTAAGTGGAATTAGATGGTGAAACCTTAAGGGTAGCTTACGAGTGACTATCTCAGATAAGTTACTGCTGTGGAATCATGGGTCACGAGTCAAGGAATAACAAGTCCAGGCCAAAAGCTTTGGCATTCAAACACAAAACAGTCCATCACCCAGAGGCTGTTATCCTGCCAATAGAGGTTGGGCAACACAGTATACAAAAAGAACCGTTGAAGGAAGTGACAAATGAGTTGTACGGCGGACCTTGGATCCAAGTGCAACGGAAACCTCAACGGCACATCCAGCGCTCTCATCTCCAGCAAGTATCACGTAACCAAACATAAGCTAATCAATTGCGAGGCTCTCGCTTCTTCTCTCTGTCAAAAACAGAAAGACTGGGCGTAATTAATGACCAGCCATCATCTTTGAATCCAATTGGATTCTCAACAGGGACCAAACAACGAGTGACTTCGGGTTTAAAAGAAGAGGCAGCCAGGCATCTGTCTAATGGGATAGGGTCGAATACCCATGGACCAAAATCAATGTTGCGGGTTGGTATTAATAAGCAGCTGGAGGCCCACCAGGAACAGTCCATTATTGACTGCATACCCAACAATCCTGCTGTTAAAGACCTGGCACCCTTTACGAGCTTTCAACCACTGTCCAAATCCACAGAGAAAAATATTGTTGTCTGGCTAAATTCCACACCGAACTCCTCTGTGACAGAACCTCATACTAGGTAAGGGAGATGGATGTGGGGGAGAGAGACAACCACATGGGAAGATCCCCATATCTACCGTGAGGGCCAACGCATACTACCGCCCTCAAGACCTCCAGATACCTTGGAGGGTGCGATGAGGATGGAGGAAGATAGACATCGAAGAGATGGTCCCACAAACTCTAGGCGACAGTGCTAAAATTCGTTAAGATGACACCCAGGAGATCCCTCCGGTATGGGAGTGAGGTCTTCTATACTCAACTTTTCATTAATGTCGATTATTATCTAGAACTGTCAAGGAGCTGGAGGGAAAAGATTTCTAGTTATTTTGCGGAACTATGTTAACACCTATAAACCAAGGATGTTGATCTTAGTTGAAACCCGAATTAGTGGCCGACGGGCAAATGATGTTGTGTGTAAATTGGGTTTTGATTTCTCATTCCAGGTTGAAGCCGATGGTTTTGTTGGTGGTATTTGGATGCTTTGTATATTGTACTTTGAAGTCTCGATTATGGTTGCCCATGAACAATTTGTCCATACCAAGATTAGGTATGGATCCTCCAAATTTGCATTTACAGTAGTTTATGCTAGTCCCCACTATGCAAAGCAAACTTTCTTATGGCCTTATTTGAGGTGGATTGGAAGTATAGTGTCAGATCCTTGGATTGTCGGAGGAGACTTTAATGCCAAATTGGATAGTAATGATAAAAGAGGTGGGTCTCATTCTTCACATGTTAACAAAAACTTTAGGGACTGTGTGCAGTACTGTGGTTTACATGATTCAGGATATGTTGGGTTGAAATTTACCTGGTGGAGGGGGAATGTTTTGGCATGTTTGGATAGAGTGTTTGACTTTTCGAATTGGATGGTAGCATTCCCTCATGCGACTAATAAACATCTTCCTTTTTTGGGTTTCGACCATCATCCTACGTTATTTGACTTTAATGGGGTGAATCCAAATGACTTACACCAGCTAGTGTTTCGACTCCAATCAGCATAGTTAGCTCGTGATGACTTTGATCAGGCGGTGGATGAACATTAGACCCCTGGAGCGATAAAGTTGAGTACCACTTTAGCCAATTTCTCTACATAACTCATAAGATGGAAGAAGCATGTCTTTGGTAATATTTTCGATTAGAAAATACAGTTACTTGCTTGACTGGAGGGTATACAACGGGCAATGGAGTTGGATGATTATCTAAATCCTTAATGAGGAAGAGATCTACTGGCATCAATAGGCCCGTTGTACATGGCTATCGCAGGGAGATCGTAATACCAAATATTACCACACGGTAGTTATAGCGAAAAGGAGGAAGCTTAAGATAGCAAGGTTAATAGACAACGATGGTACTATGATCACAGATCCTAAGCAAATGCGTCAGCTGGCTATGATTTACTTTGAAAGGTTGTTCGCTACTGAAGATAATACCACTTTGAGGTTCCCAATCACTGGCACCTATCCTACTCTTTCAGCGGAGTCAGTGCAGGATCTTGTTGGATCAATCCTAGCAAAAGAAATTAAGAAGGCAATTTTTGAAATAAACCCGAACAAAGCATTGAGGATTGACGGTTACAATGCTCTATTCTTTCAGAAAAAATGGGAAAAGGTTGGACCAGTAGTAGTCGACTTTATACAGAAAATTTTCCGACAGGAGTGTTGGGAGCAGGAGGTAAATCAAACTATTTTGATATTGATCCCCAAAGTCTCCTCTACTAGTTATATTACTTAATTCTAGCCTATTAGTCTCTGCTCGGTTTTATATAAAGTGATTTCGAAAGTCATAGTGAACAGAATGAAGCCTCACCTTGATTCTCTAGTAGCATATAATCAGTGCAGCTTTATCCCGGGTAGGCATATAATAGATAATATTATAATTGCTCAGGAGGCTATACATTCGATGAGAAGGAAGAAGGGGAAGACTGGCATTCTTGCAATCAAAGTCGATTTAGAAAAAGCATACGATCGACTTAGTTGGGACTTTATATCAAGGACACAGTAAGAGATATTGGTTTACCACCACAATTAACCAGTCTCACACAATTAACCAGTCTCATTATGAAGTGCATATCCACGATATCAAAGCAAGTTTCTTGTAATGAAAAACTCTTTGATCCTTTTACTCCCCAAGGGGTATTAGGCAAGACAACCCTTTATCTCCTTATCTCTTTTGTGCTCTGCATGGAAAGGCTCAACCATCTTATAACCAATCATGTACGAAAAGGGAATTGGAAACCTTTTCATTTAAGCAGAAACGAGCCTCCTATCTCACACTTATTCTTTGTAGACAATCTGATTCTATTTGTAGAAGCATCGACACATCAGGTCTAGGTGGTTTCGAGGGTGTTGGACATTTTTTGTAGGGCTTTAGGATAGAAAGTGAGTAATGCTAAAACTAGAATTTTCTTCTCCAAGAACGTCAGTCGGGATAAATCTCGTATTCTCAACCATAGATTCCAGTTTAAATGTACAAATAATCTGGGTAAATACCTAGGTGTGCCATTGATTCATGAACGAACCATGAGGAAAACCTATTAGTATATATTGGATAAAGCACATCAGAAACTCATAGGCTGGGGTGCAAAAATGTTATCTCTAGCTGGACGTGTCACATTAACTCAATCAGTCATATCTTCTTTTCTGATCTATATAATGCAAACGGTGAGAATGCCGAGACACATATGTGACGATTTAGAGAAGATAATGAGGGACTTCATCTGGGGCACAAAGGATGGACAGCGGAAAATGAATCTGGTCAGGTGGGAGGCAGTATGTCAGCCTAAACAGGTAGGGGGTCTAGGTATTAAACGAGTACGATCTTCCAATGATGCTTTGCTTACTAAGCTAGGTTGGGAAGTGCTGACTAAACCAAATGCATTATAGGTCCAGCTTCTTCACGCCAAATATCACATTGATGACCGATCCATCCCTCAAATGCTAGAGTAAAAAGGGGCTTCGGTAATATAGAGGGGGATCACAGCTATATGACGATTTATCTGCCAAGGAATAAAATGGCAAGTAGGCAACGACAAATGAATACACTTTTGGTTAGAGACATGAGCAGGGGATTGGGGCCCTCTTTTACGGGCTTCGATTTCTCAGCCCCTTGACAGTTTGTTGTATGTGACAGTCTAGGACTTGGTCCATGAGAATGGTAACTGGCATTGGACGTTGTTCCAACAATACCTCCCTTCTTCAGTTTGCTTGATTATTGCAGTAATTATGCCTCCCAACGAAGGGATGGGGGAAGATCGATTAGTTTGGGGACCTAAAAAGAAAGGCCATTTTATGGTGGCCTCTACCTATAAGCTCATCAAAGAACAGTTTGAGAGTGCCAATAGTAAAATCTGGGAAATGATATGGAAGTGGCCAGGGCCCCAGTGGATCCTATTGTTTATTTGGCTCTTGGCTAAAAGAAAACTACTAACCAACCAGCAACATGTGGCTCGCCATGTTCTGTAGCCAGATTCCATATGCCAGTTCTGTAGCTATGAAGAGACTCTCTTGCATGCACTACGAGATTGTAACAGGGTAAATTCCTTTTGGTAGCAATTCCCTTCCGTAGTAAGGAATCATCACTTCTTTCACCAAGATGTAGAGATGTGGTTGACAGTCAATCTTGGAAATCAGGACCAAGTACAGAGGTTTGTGTGGGCTACTATTTTTGGAGTTTCCTGTTGGCATCTATGGCAGTGGAGAAATCAGAGTATATTCGAGGAAGACTTTACTTGGCCTGATGTAGGAGCTACGACAGTTCTAGATTACGTTACTTGGATCGATAAGGCCAGGGTAGTGACATACATAGTTATACCGGCTCGGGGAGTACCTCTGGGAGCATGTATAGGATGGACTAAACCGACGGAGAGCTGGGTTAAATTAAATACAAATGGTGCAGTCATGAATGGATCTGGCATTGCTACAGCTGGAGGTTTAATAAGGGACAACTCCTGACATTGGTGTGGAGGTTTTCTGCAGAATATTAGAGTGTGTTCACCTCTGATTGCCGAGCTTTGGGTGGCCTATACTAGTCTTTTGTTTTCATGGGACCTTGGATATTGATGAGTGGTGATCAAAGTAGATTCTTTGGAGGTGATTAATATTCTCTCTTCGTTTAAGCTGATGGTAGGGGCATATCGGAGCTCCTGCATAGAGATTGGGACATCCAGATTTAGCATGTCTATAGGGAAGGGAATAGGTGTGTTGACAAGATGGCAACTTTAGCGTTGCGAACAAGTCCTGGTATTATTGTGCTTCACGATATTCCAACAGAATGTATTGAGATTGTTCGACAGGACATACAGGGGTTTTTCTTTCATAGATGCATGGTTTAGACTGTGTTAGTTTCTTTTCTTTTGCAATAAAAAAAGGACAGGCTAAGAAGATTTGATATGATATTGAAAGTAGGTGTGTCCCTCTTATCACAAGTTGAGGAGTCTCTATAACATCTTTTCTTTGCATGTTCCTACCCCGAATAATTCTTGCAAATTAAGATAAGCAAGACTGGTACAAAATTTTTATGCATTGATTTTAATAAATGACAAGGGATGTTTGAATAAGAAAGGAAGGAGGAGTCATCACTGTTTAGGATGAGAACTATTGGCTTTTATACCTATCTTTATTATACCTGGCAAGCAAGAAACTTTGTTATGTTCAAGAAGAACAAATTGTCCTATGACTTGTATAGTTTTAGAGCTGATAATGATAGGACATAGACTTAACCGGATAGAACAAACATACCAATAAAAGAAATTGAGACAAAAGAGACACACAAGATTTAACGTGGAAAACCCCTTATTTGTTTTGAAATTGAAATATGAAATGTGTATATAAAGTGTATTTGTTGAAATATGATGAAATGTAAAGTGATATGCAATATTTGATTATATGATTTGTCTGTGAATTGAATGGTGAATTGTTTTAAGAATGATATGAGTGAGCACATCAATTATCGTTTACTCACTGGGTTCGCAAAACTCATCAAAATTGCAACATTATTTTTCAGGTACGAGAGAGGAGATTTAGCTTCTAAGACATTCTAGAAGAAGTCTTGTACTTGCGTTTTGGACTCAAGAAATGACTCAAAGGTCTGGCCAGCTGAGACTGAGGAGTTAAACAGAATGTTTTTGTTTAGTTTCTTGTTCCATGTAGAATACGTTGTAAAGAGCAGTAGATTCTCATATGCTTTTGATACAATGTATATATGGATTATGAGTAGAAAGCGACATTGTAAATTATGTTTTATAAATGGAATAAGGAATTGATCTTTAGTATATTTGTGATTTATTTATCATGCCATATTAAGTGAATGTGATTGCTCTAATGTGCCATTGTCATAGGGTAGGTTCTTGAACATCCTTTGAATGTTCAAATATATACTCTATGGTCGTGGGGTGTTACAGTTTTTGAGTACTAATAGAGTGAAGGAATAATTAAAAGTACAATTAATAGAATGCATTTGCACTTTTGTTGATTAATAGTAGCAGCTAAAGCTTTGTAGGGTTGAAAACCAAATTATTATTATCCCAATGGGTTTGAGATTTACTATTGATGAGTATAATATAATGGAGCCTAACTATAAAACTATATGGGATAGGTGTTTCGCAAACTTTCCAATTTTACTTGGTCGTCTCTGGAACAAATAAAAACAAAAATCAATCAAAAGAAAAATAGCAGATGACACCAAAAATTTGGTAACGCAGTTCGGCATTTCTTGCCTACGTCTTTGGGGCTCTCACCTAGATTAATACCTTCGCCTAAGTACAATAGATCTATCCAAGGCTTTACTGAGCCGATACCACTCAACCCTTGACATTTTCTCTTAACCTTACTACCTGTGAAAGAATTTCACACCCAATAATACGATTGACTCGTACTAACCTCAATAGAGGATTTACACTCACTGTTTAATAATAAATATAATTAAACAAACAACTCAAGTGATTAAAATAACTAGAAACAAAGACGAATACACTTGAGATAAAAAAAAGAACAACTTCTCGATGAGTTCCACTCCTCTGAAATAAATTTGGAAATCTGTCCACCAATTGAACTAATTCATCTTAGCTTCAACAACTCCAATTAAACTATACGGATACTCCAAACACCATGTATCTCACTGATAAATCCATAAAAACAAATATGGAAAATAGAAGCCACGATATTTGCAATCCTTGAAAATCAACACTCTAACCTACGGTGTTTGCAATCCCCGAAGACATATAGATGCAGCTGTGTTTTTCAATGACAATGAACGCACACTCCATAGTCGTTATACCATCCTTGCATTTATACCCCACTTTGCCAGATTCACTTTAATGCCCACCCCACCTTATATAAAACTCACGGTGTATATATATAGCTATAGAGACATGCTCAATTAACACAGTGTATTACCCAATGAGAAATGACGCACACCACTGCAGCAACAATTTTACCACGCAAGAGCTTCACTTTAGCTGTATTAGAAACGTGTACGATGCCAACATCTTCCAGCATGAAGAGTCTCACTACAACACCACCACTTCAACAACTTCATTATTTTTACTTTTCCGAAATCCATAAAATCCACACACAATACAATTCAATTACCAACATGATAATAGATTTCAATCCAAGATAGGATTCTTTTTCAACTAGAAGATTATCCCCAATAGCTTTTGAATTCAAGTCATTATCTAATTAATATCTTATATTTCCAATTAATAAATAATGCCAAAACTAATTATTTAGATATATAGCATATATTCTAACAATCTCCCCCTTTTTGGCATTGTTTGTCACAAATATGAAACTTCCCCTGAATAAAATAATTGGATATATAAGTATCAAATTCACAATCCACATGAGATGAAAAAGGAAGTCCCCCTTAATCAAATATCAAGTTCCAAAGAACATCCATATAAACAATAATTTCCACTCATCCAAATTTCTCCCCCTTGGGACAAAAGATGCCAAAAAGTAAGATAAATAGTCATGAAGGTACCTTAAAATCTGCCCCTGTATCGAACAGTTACCAAAAACAATCTAATGTCTCCCCCTTGGAATAAAAGTGTCACAACGAAGAATGCCTTTAACACAGTCAATCTCAACAAATAAAGAAACATATCAATCAACAGTAGGTGTAACGGAAGAATCAAACGCACGCCAAGATGATAATTTACTACCATTCAAAACACTAAGAGATATGCCCGAAAGAGAGAGAGATACCTGAGAGAGAGACCCATACTGATGAGAGAGCTGAAGCATCTTCAATGGATCCAAATAAAAGTCACAATGCAAACTACTAAAAAGATGAGACGACAATGGAAACATAAAAACTAAAGAAGAACTAAAGAAGACTTTTTTTAAAAAAAAAATTCTTCTCCCTTTTTTTTAACGTTTTGTTTTCCTCTTATTTTGACTTTTCTTTTTTTCAAACAACAAAAAAAATTCAAAAAAGTAAAGAATACAGTCCCTGCGTCCCTCGAAGAAATTCAAACCTGGGCTTATTTCTCATCACATTATCTTGGTCATCAACTGTCTGATTGATTTCTTCATCTGAAGTAACTGACTTATCTTCAGTTTGAACAGTTTCTTTAAAAGCAGTAACTAACTATGAATTTGAACAATTTCTTGATTTTTCTTCACTATATCTTTGTGCTTGTCCTTGACCCTTTCTAACCTAAGTAGATTTCGGTATTAAAGGTTGATTATGAAATTTTTATGAGGGACGTAGAATTTTTCAGCTTTGGCTTCTTTGAAACGGCATCTTCAGTAACTGGTAAATCTTGACCTTATATGCCCAATAACTCCACAAAAATGGCATGTGGGTATAAATATTTGATTCTTTCTCAACGTTTCTTCTTCTCTGACAGATTTGGACATATCATTTTTCTTCTCATTCACCTTAGAACACTTACCTTTGAAACCAACGTTTTGAAGATCCCCTTTAACCTTACCGATTTCAATCAACTTTTCTAACTTTTTTGTGCCTCCGTTCAACATTCTCAATCCTTTTTCGGTACTTGCTAACTTCAGTCTAGCTTCACCGAGCTCATCTAAAGCTACTATCAATTTCTTTTTTAACTCTTGGATGTTGTTCTTCATGGAGAGATTCTCTTCCTTCAATCTATCATTCTTTCTACATTTATTCACCCATTTTTCATACATAGCTTTGAGAGGCTCATAAATATTCTCCTTTCTATCATCCAGACCACTTTCATCACTATCATAATCAGATATTGTGTCTTGAGCTGAGTTGTTTACATTTTTCTGGAGATTTTTCGAGTTTTCCTTTTTTTTTGTCTTCGGTTACTTCCTTCTCAGTTACTGTTAAGCAAGTAACTGGACTTTTTCTATACAAATCAACTAATGCAGCATTATTAGCAATTTCTTCTTCACTACTGTATTCACTCTCGGAATCATTCTCACTCCAAGTGCTAGTAAAGGATTTTTCTTTTCTTTTCTTCAAAGTATTTGCACACTCGGCTTGAACGTGCCCAAAGCCTTGATACTCATGACACTGGATTTCTTCACCTTCCTTTCACTCTTTTGAGCTTTAACTTGTTGCTTTAGATTAGTATTCAATGAGCTTCCACCATATTGTCTGAATTTAGATTTGTCCTTTTTCATTCTTTTCAGCCATTTGCTAAAGTTCCGTGTGAGTAGTACCAAGTCTTCTTTTCATCAGATTCCTCTTAGGCATCATTTACACCTTTACCAATCTTAACCTGTAACGCTAGTCCTTTGCTTCTTTCTTGTTTGCCCCTTAAGAGATTCATCTCAAAATTTGTCATATTCTCAAAACTAGGATATGTACCAACTTGCTAACAAGTTCTGAAACGGTGACCTACTCTGATACCAATTGTAAAACTGTAAGGGATAGGTGTTTCGCAAACTTTCCAATTTTACGTAGTCGTCTCTGGCACAGATAAAAACAAAAATCAATCAAAAGAAAAATAGTAGATGACACCAGAAATTTGGTAACACAATTCAGCACTCCTTGCTTACATCTGCGGGGCCCTCACCTAGATTAATACTTTCACCGAAGTACAATAGATTTATCCAAGGCTTTACTGAGCCGACACCACTCAACCCTTGATACTATCTCTCAACCTCACTACCCGTGAAAGAATTTCACACTCAATGATACGACCGACTCGTACTAACCTCAACAGAGGATTTACACTCACTGTTTAATAATAAAGATAAGTAAATGAACAACTCAAGTGATTAAAATAACTAGAAACAAAGACGAATACATTTGAGATAAAAAAGAACAACTTCCCGATGAGTTTCGCTCCTTTGAAATAAATCTAAACATCTATCCACCAGTTGAACTGATTCATCTCAGCTTCAAAAACTCCAATTAAACCATACGCATACTCCAGACACCATGTATATCTCACTCACAAACCCATAAAATCAAATATGGAAAATAGAAGCCACAGTATTTGCAATCCCCGAAAATCAACACTCTAACCCATGGTGTTTGCAATCCCCGAAGACATATAGATGCAACTGTGCTTTTCAATGACAATTAACGCACACTCCACAGTCGTTATACCACCCTTGCATTTATACCCCTTTTCGCTAGATTCACTTTAATGCCCACACCACCTTATATAAAACTCACGGTGTATATATATAGCTATAGAGACATGCTCAACTAATGCAGTGTATTACCTAATGAGAAATTGGCACACACCACCGCAACAACAGTTTTACCATGCAAGAGATTCACTTCAGTTGTATTAGAAATGTGTACGACGCCAACATCTTCAAGCATGAAGAGTCTCACTACAACACCACCACTTCAACAACTTCATTACTTTTACTTATCCGAAATCCATAAAATCCACACAAAATACAATTCAATTATTAACATGATAATAGATTTCAATTCAAGATAGGATTCTTTTTCAACTAGAAGATTATCCCCAATAGCTTTTGAATCTAAGTCATTATCCAATTAATATCTTATATGTCCAATTAATAAATAATGCTAAAACTAATTATTTAGATATAGGGCTTATATCCTAACACTAACGATCAATAAAACTTGTAAAAGAGTTATAATTTAAGATAGTTAAGGGTATAAGAATGAAATTACTAAGAAAAATCTGGAAATAAATATTCTCATGTCCTTAGAGCAATTCGTAAGCTACTTTCAATTTGAGATTTATTATTTTGAGGAAAGAATATAATACTAGAATTATTCATAACCGAAGATATTGATAAGCATGCATTAATTTAATTAACCTGTAATGAAGTATTTGGTTATTGCATGCCCAAAAGTTGAGGACATTAATTGTATGCATGGATAATTGGCGTACAGATGACCCTTTTTTTTCTTAGAAGATTTGCAAATTTTGCACAGCAATGTGTGATTGGACGTACTCACCATCACCAGGGAAGCTTTTTTTTTTTTTTATAATCAATTGTCAGGTGAAGCTTAAAAGAGTCATTACCAAGGTCTTGGGTAGCGGAGTGAAACCATTGTTTTGTCAACCGGTGGGTCCTATCAACTAAAAGAATTTAGAAGACTGTTTTTTGATAACTTTAAGTTAGTTTTGGCTTACGACCATAAAAAATTATAACTTTGTTAATGTTAAGTTGGGTTTTGGCCTACAATCATAAAAAATTTCACTAATCATTCTGGAGGACATAGACAAGGTAGACCCTCCATATTCCTCCTATCGATTTTGCTTTGCATGGGGCCGTTGACAGAGTTAAACAGTTATACATCAAAGAATCTAGAAGCCTATATATTCTCTAGGCAAGTCCCCTTATTTCCCACTTTATCGCCAGAATGACCATTTTTAACATTCTCGTAACTGAGACTGAAAGCAACAGGGAATTTTAAAAGATTGAATGGGTGGCCTAGCAACTGGACTTGCTACAAACCCACTATTTGCAAATGGACTTTGCTTGGAGGTAAGGCTTTGGAGATAGCCATAATTTAATTCTTACACTTAGATTACAACACAAATTTAATTATGAGTTTATCTACTAGTACTATATTCATTCTACCTTCGTATATAATTGTAAAATCTTTTGTCAGAGAAGGAGATAATGCACTACAAAAGAAACATTACAAAAATTGGCACATAAGAAGCCATTTTGTTACAAAAGTTAGACCTTCATTAACGATGATATTTTCCTTTTCTTTTTCTTCTTTATAAAGACTGACTATTACAGTTTAAGACGAGAAAGAAGTTTTATTCAATACCATTGTTTCATCTTCTTATCAAAAATGCCCGGCCCATAGGTATACTTGAAAATTTCAACTAGGAGGGGAAACTGCAACCAAATGAAAAGTGTAACAGGAACACTAGCAAGCAAGACAATTGGGATGACAATATACCATTGTCCGTTCAGGACTATCACAAGGGTAGCACAAAAGGAGACCATCATGAATGCAATAGAGAAAAAGAGCGTGGAAAGGCCAATAATCAACTTTGTAGGTAAAGATACGAGGAAATCCTCCTGTGAGTAGCGTGATGTTAGGATTCCAAGAAACATCAACACCGAATTAGAGGAAGCAAATAGAGAAATGGAATCTGAGATTATGAAAACCAAATACGGCTTTTGATAGGAGGAGATTGGTTTGTCTCTTTCTAGGGGGCTTCCACTAGGTACGGTAAAAATAGCAGCGAACATTACAGTAATGATGAGAGCACCAACCACAGTTGAGGAAGTAGCAGTCTCTTTCATCCATTTCTCTCCATCTGCCATTAACTGTTTGTGGTTGTTATCAAATATTTGCTGAGGTTTTTCACCTTCCATATTAATCAAGTCTTTGTGATATGGTGGCACTAAACTCTCCACCTCCTGCATTTATATTGAAAAAGCAATAATTTTGATTAAAATGCTAAAAACACTTGTAATATACTAATATTTTCCCTGACATCTACAATTAAAAAAATGAGGTAAATAGATAAATGAATTTTCTCTTCTACAACAATCAAGGTAATAAATTAAAATCTATAGTACTATTATTTACCTTAAACCATTGTAGTTCTCTTTGCATCTGAAGAGCCGCACCTGAGATGCTGGCAAGTTGAGATTCAGGTGCCAAAGTTCCTGCCAAGTGCAACATATTGTTCCCAAAGAAATCGAATTGGGCAGTCCATCCAGTATTTTCTGAATCAAGTCCGTAAATAAGACTGTAAATCTTTTCCTGACGATACGAAATAGCAGCCATTATCACGTGTCTTCCGAAGATATCAGTATAGTACATGCGCTGTGGACAAGCTTTAATTAACTCAACCACAAACTCAAGAATCCCATTCTTTACAGCTTCAGTAAGGGCATTCTCTACTACTGCTACTGGGAGATCTCGTAATTCTTTGGTTGATATATAGCTACACATGCAGTGTAGAATCTCAAGAGCATAGACGTGTGTCAACTTCATTTCGTATATTTGCTCCAGTCCTACAAAAGATCCTGGAGGGATATAACAAATCAAGATCACGAATAACTTAGGCAAGTGTTTGTAAGCTTAATGAGTTGTAAATTATGCTGAGGATAGATGTTACAAGAATAAGATACAAAGAAGAAAATTGTGAAGCCAAAGTAACTTACCTAGTAATTTCAAAATACGCCAAGTTATACCATTCCCTGAAAATTTAATAAAAAAATAATATAACTGTAAATAAAATTTATACATTATAAAAACAACTCCTATATATTATGTTAATTTAATTTTAGAATTTTACCGTCATATTTAATATCTTCTTGTTGCCCCTTTACCTTTTTTGTTACTTTAAATTTTTCTATAAATTTTATTTGCCAAAATTATCAATATTTAAGTCTTTTAGTAGTTATTCTTGCAATCGAATATATTAAAATTTAATATTTTATTAATTATTAAAATAAACAATAAACAATAAAGCTTACCCTTTTTTTCAATATAATGGAAACCTGGATGGAATGAATTAATAAGACAAGAATGTCATATTGGTACAAGAATTTAATGTTCTAATAATAATAATAATAATTTATTATATGATATAGAAAACAAAAATATACCAGGATTTATCATGTCGTGTGACTTGGCTTGAGCGTGGTGCGAGATCTGGATACGAGTTTCACTGTGGGCAACAGGGACGTCTACATGTATCACTGTTAAGGGTAAAGGTGTGAGAAATGAAAAACATTAAGTCGAAAGTGGTAAAGAGTCTATAAATAATACTAACAGGAGTAAATCCAGCGTTTCCAAAATACAAGTCGAGAACAACTATGAAATCTTGAGGCTGCCGTCGCCAGAATTGGGAACGGGATGTAACTTCTAGAATCTGGAGCAAGAGTGAGAGCTGGGCAGCGCCGAAGAAGATCCAAGCCAACATCTTTTCGGATGAAAGGAAAAAAGAAGAAGATAAAGAAATTCTTTCTGAAACAATAGGTAAGACGATAATACATACAGCTCTTACCAAAGAAGAAGATAATGAAATTCTTTGTGAAACAATAGGGTAAGACGATAATACATACAGCTCTTAGATACTGAAATTCTTTCTGAAACAATAGGTAAGACGATAATATATACAGTTCTTACCAAGTATTCCGCTAACAATGCACATACTGAGTAACGTAGTTCCGTTATACCCATTTTCTGGATAAAAACGATCAAATGGGGTGAGGGAGTAAAGATAGGAAGTGGTTTCTCTGTGGGGTCCTGAACATGCGGCAACAACTGGGAGTGCACCACGTATGGTGGGAACGCAAACCAAATTGTTGTTTAACGAGATTAGGAATTCGCAAGTTTTAGTCATTCCATTATATGCAGTGTAAGTAAGAGCTGTACAACCCCATGAATCTTGTATTTCCAAGTCACTCTTTTTCATTAACTTGGCTAATTCTTGGGTTATCTTGCCTTTTCCAGCTAGAGCAGCAACATGAATAAGCAATTGCCCAGATAGTGCCACTTTGGCATTTAAGGCCTCAGGGTGTGAATCAATCTCAGCTTTCAAGCCTATCCAATCACCTTTGTAGACAGCCGCGTACATGCACCCATATTTTAGATGATCAATATCAAAAGTCCCTGCATCCCATCCCATACCACATTTTTTTTCACTTAAAAATGTTCTTGAGTTGACAATTCACGGAGTTTAATAATAACTTACTTACATATAGTTGACTGGTACAGCGCCATTATGGAAGGGGGTTTTGTGAGTGTGGATAGATCACCCAAATTGAGTCCCATTATAACGTTCTGTGGGGGATCAACTCGATAAATTCCAAGCAACTGCAGTTCATACATTTTCGCTAAAGTGTCCCAAACAATCTTCGCGGAGCTGATACTGTGAATCTTTGAGAGTATCAAGGGGTGGCAAAAGCTTCGAATTGTGACCAGAGCAATGTTGCTCTTAGCCCTCCAATTATCACTATTTCTTGGTGTGCTTCTTGGCTCTACAGCCTCCCAAACCCCTTGCGCTTCAAGATTTTTTCTCATGCTCACACTCCACTCCGGATAATTTGCGATTGTTAATCTGTTATACATATACCGAAAAGAGTAGTAAATATTTTAGAGATACGTATCTCCTACATTAATACAACTTGCAGATTATTGTACATCATCATAGGGCATGGATTAAAGATATTTCATCTTATAATTAAGAAGGGTTATTACAAAGTTGGAACACTTGTATAGAGAGAGAGAAGTTTCTAGGATCCTATTAAAATTAAAAGGATCAAGCATATTTAATGATGAGCTTACATGGGCGGTTGGACTCCGGTGGAGGGTAGTTGATTGTTACTCGAAGCAGTAGTCATTCCAGAAACTGATAATATATCTCAAGATCTGCATAACGTGTACAGCAAAAAAGATAATGAGATATCAGATCTCACTCGAAGAAGAATTACAATTTGAGCCAAGAGTACTAACCAGTGGTTAACCTGCTATCGATGGTAGGCAGAGTCGTTGATGAAGTACAGTATGCTGACTGATGTATGATCAAGAGATGGTGCTGCTGGTTTTATAATCATTAGCTTGTTTGTTAAGCATTACGAGTGGACCATTTTCTTCCCATCTTTTTCCTCCAATCATTTTCCTTTTCTTTTACATGTCCATCTTTAGCTTTACATCTACGTGCTTCACGTTGTTCATAAATACATACATACATATATATATATATATATATATACACACAAAATCAATACCTTTATTACAAAATCGGACTATCAACCTCATTATACTGATTATATTCTACTTATAGTGTTCACTGACCATAACTCTATCATAACCCTGAAAGAACTATAAGAAACATTACAGATAATAACATGATTGTAAACTTTTTAGCTATAACTCAACAACAGTTTGTCGCGGTCATTCTTCGTTAAGCAGATGCTTTGCCTAAGAAATAAAACACTAGACCATATTCATTTACGGTGGGTCGAAGTGTCAGTAATAAATGACAACGATGCAAGATAAGACGGTTGCTTTACTTTTTCTTTATCCACTAGCACTTAGCTTTTTCAACCTGGACAAGCGGATTCAATTTGTTAAAGAAAAGAAAAGGTTAAAGATCTCCGTATCTCAATAGCCCTATGCCTGTCTGGCCTTGTCGTTGCAGCCACATGAGTTTATTCATCCCATTCTCATAAAAGCAAATTATGATCTATGTTTAGATTTGACACAATATTGGATTCCACCGGACTCATACCTCCTTGGATTATTTTTTGAGCTTCAATTATATTCTCGGGAGTCGGAATATTGACATTCATGCACTGCTTCTTCTTTTTTATATCATGAAGTTGTTTGATAAAGTATTAGCTTTTCACAATGAATACACCAATTGGGTAACGGATGCTACAATGATCAATCGGTTAATGCTACATGCAATAACTAGCCAGAGCTGAAGTTTAAGTAAAGAAATAAAATGACGTAATAATTTCTTTTCGATAAACAACGTCAAAAGCTTTTCTTCACAACATTCTTACAAACATAACCATCGACTCCCTTTAGAATTAAAGCTTAATAAACGCTACAATCGTTTGCTCTTATAAAACCTCGTCCACAAAGTACTTAATAGTAGGAAACCGTTCTTGGAGATTAAATAAAACACTCAAGTTGGAGAAATATTGTTTGCTGAGATCGTAATTTCTAATTTCTCTGTTTGAATGTATTTTTTCACTTGAGAAACATGAAACGCATTTATGAAGGGTAGCACATTGTTATAATTTTAAAGTATTTTTGAATGAATGCGAATATTTTTTCATTAATCAACTATAATATCAAGATATTATAGATTTATTTTTTAATTTGCAATTCTATGATATTTATTTATTTTTTAATTTGCAACACGATGATATTTATTCACATGCAAATTGATATTATTTAATTCTCTCCAGGTTATTCTCATATGATACCAAAGCTCTTTTGCACTCATTCTCACGATTGATAATCATCTATTGTTTACTCCGATTTTCCATTGAGTAGTGTTTGTAACCTTCAACGCAACCTTGCCCAGTCACCAACCACTAGTACAGTGTTAGAGAAGAAGAAGCTTCGGATGGGTCTTCAATAACTAGCAAAATTATTAAAGCCCATCAAAATAATAATACGCATAAACTAACATACAGCTAAGCTTATCTGAAACATTCTTGAACATTCCTTAATGACATGTACAAATAATATCCAGACCATAACAGAACAACACATTCTATTATATTTATCTACCTTATATCATAACAACTTGTATCTAATAACTAGTATTCACTTGTTGTTTGTACATATATACAGACCACAATGAATAACATTATATCAAGTTTTTCATAAACAATATACAACTATAATTTTTACATGATCTCATTGCACAAAATGGGTCTTTCGGACCAAACATAATGCTAATGGATCCATCTCCAAACACTTCACAGGCACATATAGTCCAGTGATCAAGTCCTCTACAATTCGCGTGATCCTATCTCTAGCAGTCTCTAAAGGGTGGGATATGCAACAAATTGACATCAACAACACCTTTCTTAATGGCTCTATAACTGAATCTGTCTACATCAACCAACCCCAAGGCTTTGAAGAACCAAATTTCAAAACCTATGTCTGCAAACTTGATAAAGCCCTCTATGGACTCAAGCAAGCTCCTAGAGCTTGGTACACCACTCTACAATCTGCTATACTTACTAGGGATTCACTAACTCTATTTGTGATTCTTCTCTATCTTACAGACATGACCCAAGTTAAGTTCTCCTAATCTTGATCTATGTAGAAGATATCTTAATCACAGGCAGTTCATCAATACAAATTCACAACATCATATAACATCTTCATCATCAATTTGCTTTAAAAGCCCTAGGAAGCATTCATCATTTTCTAGGATTCGAAGCTTACCGTGACTCCACTGGTTTGTATCTTTCTTAGCATCAGTACACTCTCGAGCTTCTTGCCTGAGCCAACATGGCCGACTGTAAACCTTATGCCACTCCTTTAGCTTTTGGCACCAAACTCTCAGCTACTACTGGAAAGCCCTTTTCTGATCCTACCCTATATCACAGCATCATCGACACTCTCCAGTACCTGTGTCACACAAGACCTGACATTACCTTTATCGTTAACAAACTCAGTCAATTTCTATCTAATCCTCTCGACACTCATTAAAATGCTTGTAAATGAGTTATATGATATCTCAAAGGCACAAACTCACTAACCTTGGTATTTCTCCCATCATTGCAACCTCTGTTGCTTCAAGGGTATAGTGACTCCCTCCAGACGATAGGAAGCCCACCACCGGCAGTTGTGTCCTCCTGGAGCTCTAAAAAGTTGGTCTTCTAGAGCTCCAAAAAGCAGACCACAGTCGCTCGCTCTAGCAACGAAGTCGAGTACTGTGCCCTAACTCACATATCGACATAACTACTTTAGATTCACTCCCTCATCAAAGAACTAAAATTCACCCTTCCTCACACACTCGTTTTATGGTGCGATAACAATGGAGCTCGCTCTCTCACTCAAAACCTAGTCTTCCATGATCGCACAAAAAACATCGAAATAGACGCACATTTCATACAAGACAAGGTCAAAACTGGGCAAATAGATGTGCGATATGCCAGCTCTAAAGATCAACTAGCTGATCTGCTCACAAAGTCACTCACTAAGACTCGATCTATATATCTTCTCAAGAAGCTCAATCTCTGTTCCAAACCAGAGTTTCGCTTGAAAGGGGTTGTTAGAGAAGAAGAAGCTTCAGATGGGTCTTCAATATCTAGTAAAGTTATTAAAGCCCACAAAATAATAATATATATACACCAACATATAACTCATCCCATATGAAACATTCTTGAACCTTCCTTAATTACATGTACAAATAACATCCAGACTATAACAGAACAACACATTATGTTATATTTATCTACCCTTAGATCATAACTACTTGTATCCAATGGCTAGTATTCACTTACTGTTTGTACATATATACAGACCACAATGAATAACATTTTATCAAGCTTTTCACAAACAATATATGACTATAATTTTTACATACAACCCCTCTCACTATCAAACATGTCTCCCTTACAGGCAATGAATTTGGCTTAGATGTGTTGCCCACGCTACTTGATGTGTCTCTCTTGGTGTCTTCTTGATTTCTAGTCACCAAATTTTGAACTTTAAAGTTTGGAAGGAATTGACGCAATATTTTTAGCAATTAGATATTGGTTTATAAGTTTGGTACAAGCAAACTATGTTTCTTCTTGATTTTTAATCATTACATTTCAAAGTTCAAATTTTGGGGGAGGCTGAACATCAAGTTTCAGTCACCAAGTTTCATGTCAGTTTGCTACGTGTCAGTAACAGGCATATGTTCACGTCAGTTTGTGCTTCCTGAAATGTCAATTGCACCCTCTGTTCCATCACATTGTTTATTGCATAGTTGTCTTATATCATTTATTGAGTCTTCCTAGAAGCAATGAGAAAATCGTGAAGCCTTCGAGGAACGAATAAAAGAATAAAATTGCAAAAGTCATTAAATTCTAACGTGGTTCTGCATCATATAGGAGCCAATAATCAGATGACAATTTATTCATTTCAAAATTATGAATGACATTTTGGATATGTCTACCAAATTATATTCCATTTTTAATGGTGATCATCAATTTTAGTAAATAGGGAAGTTGATTAACTTAAAACAAGAAATTGGGCATAAAATGTTCTCATCTTTGTTTTGTTTTAAAGACTCTTCCTCCACTTCTTTATTTACCGATCCCTCTATTGATTTATTTCTTTATTATGTTGACTCACCAATCATATTTAAGTCTGTCTCAATTACAGGTTCCAATAAACAAAGGCTTCATTAAACCATCTCAATCTTCACAACCAGTCATGACCACTAAACTCCCTTTTATTTAGAACTTTATGTTGTAAGTATTTTCCAACTTAAATATCATGTTGTTAACTCAAACATCACTTCCCTCTATGACCTAAAATATATATAGAAGCCAATGCTAATCCTCTCTAGTGATAAGTCATGAAAGAAGAATTGAAAGCCTTAGAGAAAACTCAAACTTGGGATCTAGTCCTACTTCTTCCTGATAAGACTTTAGTTGGTTGTAAATGGATCTATAAGATCAAGAACAAGGCAGCTGGCATTGCAGAATGTTGTAAAGCTCGATTTGTTACTAAAAGATTAACTTAAGAGTATATTATTAACTTTAAGGAGATGTTTATTATATGGCCCACCTCATTTTAATTCATAGTGTCATAGCTATAATTGCCATTAAAAAATGATAACTATTTAAATAGATGTTAAAAATACATTTCTTAATGGTGACATCTTTAAATAAATGTATATATAGCCACCTCTAGGATGTGATCATCCTCTTAATGTTGTCAATCATCTTAAAAAGACAACCTCAAACAAGCTTCGAGCTTGGTTTGCCAAATTTGGATCTTATATTCATTATCTTGGATTTATTTAGAGTCCATATGAAAATGTTTTGTTTTTTTAATGCACAAATAGAGGTTGTATTCTCGTATTACTCTATGTAGATGATATGATCATTAATTGCAATCACTTAGGTGGCATTATAGAATTGTAAACATATCTCTTCTCACACTTTAAGATGAAATATTTAAGGCATCTAATATATTTCCTTAGATTATAAGTCTTTTATAATGATTTAGTTTGCTTACTCTCTCAAATGAAGTATGCTACTAATCTCATATCTTGTAAGGATATAAAAGATGGTAAAACTAGTTCCCCTTTTATTGACAGTGAAGATCATCTTAACCAATAAATGAAAAACCTCTAGATGATCCTATAATATATTGGAAATTAATGGATTTGTTTAAAACAACTTATAATTACCCGTCCTATTATAGCTTATGCAGTTCATATTGTAAGTCAAGTTATGACAACTTCATGAACCACTCACTATTTTGCAAATCTTCATATTATATATTATGTTAAAAGCACCTTATTTTATGGTATCTAACTGTGATCATCCTCCTTTTTAGAGTTCCACCATGTACTCTAATTTTAATTGAGCTAAAGATCCTACTGATTGATGTTCTACTATTGGATTTTATTTCTTTCTTCTCGTCATATGGAAAAACAAGAAATAAACAATTGTAATGTGTTATATTATTAAAGCTAACTATCAATCCCTTGTTGGCGTTACTTCTAAACTCATATGATCACATTGGCTATTATAAGATATCATAATTAAACTTTCATTACCTATTATCATCTATAGTGATAGCCGTACTGCCACTCAAATTGCTTATAACTTAAAAATAGAATCGAAAGTTAAACTACTAAGATAAGAGGTTTAAGGTTTAAAAGATTCAACTGGTATTAAATCATTATAAGAAAAATAGGGTTTAGAGATAGTTTTTTATCGGTAAGCTAATTTTGCGATAGAATTTATCGACAGAGCAAGTCATCGGAGAATTAGCCGTAAGTAATAATTGTCGACGGAGAACACATTTTCTGTCGCTAATTAACCGACAGATATTTTATGTTCGTCTGTATATTTAGCGATGGTAATTTTGTGTTGTCAGTAAATTTTCAATTGAAAGTTTGTTTCAGTCGATAAATTTAGTGACAAATGGATGAGTATTTGTTCGTCGGTATATTTACCGATAGATTTAGCATATCTGTCAGTAAATTCGCAACTAACTACATCGACGGAGATTGGATGTCTGTCGGTAAATTGATAACATTTTACCGACAAATTTTGGTTTTCCGTTAGTAAATAGACTACTGTTGCTTTTTTAATTTTTCCTTGCATTTACTTTTATTTGATAATCTTATGGTTGATGCATAATTTATACAGTTATCAATTATCTGTTGATAATATTTTGACTCGTTTCTACATTTAATTTGTTAAAACAAAAAGTCGATTGATAATATAAAGTAAACTTTATCTTAATTGACAATAAAATATTATCTTAATTATACAACAATAAGTATTTAACAATTATTCATTTGGTGACTATAACTACGTTACTCATTTGGTGAATGCAGATGTTCTAAATTTTACGATAAGGTGCTGTTATTCTCCTTCAACTCATCAATCTCATTACGGAACTGGGCTATGTACTCTATCGACTGTTGCAAGAGTTGCCAGTGCTTGTACTGTGCTTTGAAGCTCATAGACTTTATAGGGTGCAGACCGCCTACTAGATGCTGCTGTACTGGATGTGGAGGATTGCGAATAACATGTGTTCATAAATAATTCTAAGCCGAATATCCTTCTACGACGGTACCCACTATCTATAGCATGAAGATATGTTTCAATCTCATAAACATTTTCAGACTGTTGAAACTGTCGTTGAATGCTTTCTTGTATTTAGTCTAATCAGAAGGCAATGTTTATGTTAATAAGTGATAATTATTAAGCATTAATATAAAAGCATAAATTTCACATACATTTAGTTATCTACATCAAGTGTTGACGAAGGTCACACTGTCAAGCTTCTTATAGGAGAGTGCAAAAAGAGTTGAAGGGGTGTAGTCTTTGTGCCCATAGACTTGTCCTACATCAATATAAAATGTTATAAGTGAACTACAATTTACAAAAATTTTGCCAGAATTTCCTCTATTTTATGATATTTACTCCCTGTTGAAAAAAGAAAGTAATTCAACAACACAGCCATATATGGTACCAGACATTTATAACATTATCATTCTCTATAATACATATATTTTTATTACAAAATTCACACATCAAATTAAATTGAAATAAACCAAAGTAAAAAAATAAGAATATAATTGTAAAGTGTAGATATTTACAAGTCTCTCTACATGCTCGTGGTAGGTAATAGATCCTCCAGTATATACGGGAAGACTTTCTTCCCCGAATCCTCCATGTTTGCTGGTAATTACGCTCTGAAATGGACATTGCCTCAGGTAATGTCCAATACTACTTCTAATGACTTCATATTTGTTCAGAAATATAAGGTAATCGTACACCAATCTTGTGTATTGCACCAACAAAGTCTCAATAACATGTACGTGTTCGTCTCTCCCATACTTTATAAATGATCGCGTTAAATTCAAAATCCCAAAAAATTCTTTCTGAAAAAAAGAAAAACATACAATAGGTACTAATAATCTACAATATTTATCTAATTAATATATAAAAATCAATTAAAAATACGAAAATATATTTTTTGTACCTCAACCTCCTGATAATAAAAATCCTTTATAGCGTGAGAGATAGTCTTACATATATAACCCTCATGATCAATCATCTCCTTGAATTTGGATGTCATGTTTCTTGAGCACGGTCTAGACAGAATCAACCTAATATTAATACAATTAATTTTATATCATTTTTAAATTTAAACCTATAACTTAATTATAAACATATGGTGTTTCACATGTATTTTTACTTACAGATTATTGACAATTATGATGTAAGTTCTTCCATTAACTCTCTCAGTTTTAAGCTGGAGGCCACCTCCTTCATTTGTATCGCTTACCCCTGATATCTTTATCGGTATAAGGGTGGTGGATGGTGTAGCAGCAGGTACGGAAGGTGATGTCTCATCTGTAACGCTGCGTTTGGTTACTGTCTCCTGTGTGCGGAAACGGAACGAGACAGAAATTTGGAGACGGAACAGAACAAAAATGGGAGATAGTAAGGTGTTTGGTTGTGGTGGACAAAACAAGAAAAACTGTCCCCGTCTTGAAGACAGAAATGTGTTTGGTTGCAGGGAACAGAACATAAAAACAGTGTCAATGACAAAAATGCCCCTCAGTATAATATGATTGAAAATATATAATTAATTGATTATTTTATAATTGTATCAATATTTCTTTTAAGTGTATTTGTAATTATTTAATTACAAATAATTTAATTACAAATAAGTTAATTAAATTATTAATACTTAATTAATTACATTATATTTAATTAAAATATTATTATGAATTACATTATAACTATTCATTAATTAAAATATTAATTAATTAAAATATTATTAATCATCAATTTACATATTGTAATTAATTAATTAATTACAATATATTTCTTAAAATAATATAAGTAATTAATGAATTACAATATAATTAATAAAATCAATATGATTGATGAAAACCAGTACATTCTATATAATAAAATAAATTTATAATAAAATAAAGTAATATGTTTTTCAGTCATCTTATCAGAAACATTTCCAATACAAATTCCAAAGGACCCGAACCAACATTCAATTTCCTACATTAGGGTATATTTAATTACAATATCATTATGCATTAATTTAAATATTATAATGAAGTAATTCATTACAATCTAATTAATTAAATTATGATTATTACTTAATAGGTTTGAAATAACCCTACAAGTTATAAATTGTAACACATAATTATTTAGTTAAACATCTAAGCATGCATGGAATTAATAACATAATAGGTATGAAATAAACCTATAAGTATAAGTAATTAACTGTAACACATAATAATGTAATTAAACATCTAAGCATTCATGTCATTAATTACATAATATGTTCAACATACATCCAACCCTTATATTTTATTAATAATGTCCTTAACAATAATACCGAAAATGACTCCAATAGCAAAGAGTAAAAATCCTTGACTCCATGCCATTTTTTTCTTCAAAGTGGCAACTTCAGTTACTTGTTCACTTGTTGGAAATGAAAATTGATTCGGTATTGATGCGACTTCATTGGCGGTTGGAACAACCACTACATCTTGACTTGATGTACGCCTACTGACATCCATGACATAGGCACTTTCTGCTTCAACCAACGTGCGATACCCCTTGAATCGAGCATTAGGAAAGCCCTCAGTTGCCAA
>JAOQMS010000005.1:36521445-36533024 GCA_027563885.1 Erythroxylum longipes | reverse complement strand
TTAAATTATAATACATTAATATGAGTGGATTCACGCCCGTGCACTTCATGCACGGGCGTGCATTTATAAATTTAATAAAACAATAATTAAATTGGAAATTAAATTATTACTTTAATAAAAAATAATTTATATTATAATATGTCATTGACTCACTCCGTCTAGAATATCTCGGGCCATGACATATAATGTTTTTAAATTCTTTTCCTTTGTTAACAACATGTTTAATAAATCAAACTACCCAGGTTTCTTTTACCCATCTCGGTACGGTCATTCGAGAAGTTCCCCCAAGGACTATTCCCGTAAAATTCTTTCGCAAGCTGGAGAAGCGTCTACAGGTAAAGCATCGTATCCATATTACTGCTTGCCACTTACCCTCTTCCATCCATTCTAAGTTTAGTCGGAACCAAGGTAATAGTGCCCTCACTTCCCTCCAGAAAGGTCTCACGGGTGTGACTGACATATTTCAATTCTTTTTCATCAGCAACACAAACCTGCTAATTTTTCGCAAAAATACGCTACGTCTATAAAAAATTTGTCGTCGCTTTCAACGATACACAATCTTCAATCTTTTAATAGATAGGCTGCCTATTTAAACACGCAATGTTATAAATGAAATTTATTTGGTTGTTACAAATGAAATCTGCAGATAATTAATTTAGTTTTAATAAACATTTAATATGTTTTGAATTTTTCTGACAAATGCCTTCTTTTTATTTTGAATTTTGTTTCTCAACAATTCCATTCCATTCCAACTCTATTTCCTTCGTCTATGTTCCCTTCGTCTTGTTTCAGTTGTTCAAAATGTCTAACAAAGATACTGCCCAAGTTATTCCAAAAAATCAAGCTGTTATTCACTATCTAATGGAAGAAACTCCTTTATCACAAAACTAGGTCAGATATTTCTCTTTCTCTACTGGTTCGTTTTTTTAAGTAGGAAGAAACAATGTTATATGAATATTGCACAAAATAATTGCTTTAGTTAAAATAATTTTTTACTTGATAACAGAAGAAATTTTGTACTAAAAATTGTATTCAACAATTCCTGAGAGGTAACGATGACAACATTAAGTTGGCTGAAAAAAAATTGAAGGCTTGCCTTTCTTAGAGAGAGAGAGCATATTTATCAGTATTGCTATAATCATTTTTATACACTTTCTTCTGACTCGTGCTTTTTAAAAAAAGTTCAATCCTCTTTCTGTTTCTTCCATTATAAATAAATGTTGATTTATTCAAAATAAATAACAACAAATATTGCTTGACACTCTACCCAATATTATTCTTTTAATTTCTATTGTTGGTTTTTTTTCGAAATGTAGAGAAATTAATGGTAGATGAATTTTCCGTTGAACTCACAGAAGGGCTTGCTTATTTAGTAGGTCACAATGAAAGTTCTAAGCCTGTTTTGGTAATTTTTAAACTATCTATCAATTATGTCTAATTCTTTTTTTTTAATCTTTCAAAACCGATGGAATTTATTAATAATATTGTTTACATATGACCTTTCTAAATTTCATTTTCACATTTGTTACTTCTAAATTCGTTACAAAACTTTATTCTTGTTTTCCTGTTCTTGGTTGAAGATGTTTCGCCTTAAACAAGATTATCGGAAGTTTATTGTGTCTTTACTGTATTACAAACTTATATTTTTTATGTAAAACCTTTTAATTAATGTAGATCAGTGAATTCATTTAATGTTGTCATATATTATCTTATAATTTGTTTTTTTATTTTCAGGTTTTTTCAGGTCTGCTTTAACTTTTATGAATGAATTTTTATCAATATTGAAAATTGTTGCCGACTATTATCCGTCTAGACTTTACAAAGTGTTTTTAAATGACCCACCGTCTTTGTTTTCTTATCTACGGAAGGTAATATTGTTATATATTTCTCTTTTTCATACGTGTAAAACACTATTTTTAAAATTTTTAAAGCGTAAATCATCATAATACTACTAGGCCACTAATGTTACACTTTTTACCTTCTTCTCGTTATTTTTCTAATGTGTTGTCTCCTATTAATTTATAATTCAAATCTTTATGGTTATTATAGGATGTCCAACTATTTGTTGAATTTTTTATGATCACTACAGTCGTATGTTCATTGGACTTTGAAGAATCATTAGAATTTTCCCATATTTTTTCTCATGACCCTTCCATAAGATCAACAGTTAAAGATGGTTCACACTCATCAAGGTTTTCATTTACAGTGTCATAATATTCTAACTCAAGCAAACCATGGTATCTTACTTTAACCCTACTAGCTTCCTCAAAAATAGGGTCTACTAGCAAGTCTTCTTTAACCTCGCCATATATTAACCATTCAATGCCAGATCTGTCTCTTTTGCATCACTCGTTTGCAGAAAGCGCCATCAAAATATTCATGTTTATGCATCAGCCACCAATAAAACTTTATTCCTATTTACTCCCGTTCCACAACGTCATACCATAACTGAGCCAATTAAGATTGCTAAACCGCAAACCCCGCAACCTTCTTTCTTTCGATCACCTACTATGTTTTTGTTTTCCAAAAAGATTTATAAATCTAACAAATCTAAAGAGTCTTTTTACCGTTTTTAAAGTTTTACAGAAGCCCTTATAACGAGTTTATTTATAGGTCAACTATGCCACTGCCAAGGGGTGGTCTTGTATCCATTATACCCTCATCTCAAGCAAGTGCACATGTCTGTATCACATCGATTTTAAACTAAGAATTAAGTTACACAGATTACACAACTTGCTTTTATATATATATATGATGAAATCTTTTTGTTGATATAATGAAATGCTTTTATATTTATCATATGTGATTTTGCCTTTTTGTCTGTTATAAGCCCATGTGTTTATATTTGCTTTTTTTTTATTTTTTTACGCTAATTTCAGCAGTACTCTTAATATTACATACGATTTAATTATTTCTAGCTAAATAAAACCTTCTTAAATATATACAACAAACACAAACATATTTGTTTTTCAAAACTTTACATTTTTTTTATTTGTGACTTTTATCTAAATAAGATAAGTGGGGGAATATATATGAATATAATAAATTAATTTTAAAAAATTAATTTTGTGACTAAATGATAAGTAATTAATTAATCAATCAAACTATAATTAACTAATTAATTAAAATCTAATTCATGCCTTAACGAGTTAGACAAATATATTAATAAATATTATTGAATAATTATTATTTGATTATTAATTACAGTTTTATTCATTGTTCAATATTATCAATATTTTATGCTATTATTAATTATAAATTATCACCTATTTTATTCATGTTATTAACTGTATATGATGGCATGTAGAGTTGTCAGTAAATAAGTCACAACCGTTCATATTCTTATTATTTATATGCACACATGAAGAAAAAACTCACGGGTGTACCATAATAAGTCACGTCCGTGAACATGTTATAATATTGATGTTATTAAATATTCCAAATTAAAAAAATGTCTTATGAGTGTGACATCTTAAGTCACACCCACGGGGTATTAACGACTATTAAAGTAAATGCACACCTGTGACTTATACTCAACATAAATTTAAGTTGAATTACCATATAATAATCAATAATTCTCATTTAATTTCCAGTTTTTAATTTTTTGATTTAAAATGAAATCATCTCTCAACCACGCCCATGACTTAATAACTCATGGGCGTGAATACTGAACATATATTTAAGTTGAATTATCAAATAATAATTAATAATTCTCATTTAATTTCCAGTTTTTAATTTTTTGATTTAAAATGAAATCATCTCTCCACTTTAGGTGTTTAAAATTGGCAATAATCAATCTCAATAATGTCAATTTAAACTTTATTTAATAATTACACAAATTATTATATAGATAATTATTTATAAAATTTATTATATTAAACAAATTTTTATTAATTTTAAATTTTGAGTTTCAACAAACAATAATAAAAAGTCTCAAAATTTAACATTAAAAATTTCAAATTTTATTATTGTGCGTTTTTAAATAGTTTTTTATGTTATGTGACATTTTCATAGAAATAAAAACAAACAATAATAAAAAATATGACAAAAATAAAAACAAACAATGATAAAAAAAATGTTTATTGAGTGGTTAAGAAATATTTTTTTTTAGTGCAGTGCTACGCAAATAGTCATCAAACATTCTTTAATCTCTAATACTATATACTCACTTTAATCTCCTCATTCAATATCAACACATCCATTTAAGTTCTCATTTAAACCTACATATCTCATATGGAAACAACCTTACTTAAATTAGGTTGAAATATATCCAAAGAAACACCTTTTTATATAAACCTAGTTGCATTAAATTAATAACAATAAAGAATTTATTAATAAAAATAAATATAATTAATAAAAATAATGATAATAATAATAATAATATCAACAGTAAGTAGAAAATTAATAATAATAATAATTAATAAAAATAAGAATAATAAAATTAATAATAATAAGAAGAAAGTTAATAATAATAAAGAATTTAATAATAATAATAAATATAATAAAAATTAAAAAGAATAATAATTTAATAAGAAGAAGAAGAAATAAATAATAATAAGGAATATAATAATAATAAAATTAAAATTAATAATAATAAGGAATATAATAAAATAATCATAATAATAATGAGAAATTTAATAATAATTATTATTATAATTATAATTAATGAATAATAATAATAATAATAATAATAATAATAATAATAATTGATATATATGCTTGCATGTCACCGGTGTGACATGTTAAGTCACACCCGTGACATGCTACTATATATATATATATATAAAGTAAACTATTTAATAATAATAAGTATAATTAATAAAATTAATAACAATAAGGAATTTAATAATTATTATTAATATAATTAATAATGATAATAATAATAATAATTTTTAGCATTAAGTAGAATAATAATAATAAATAATAAATAATAATCATAATATTTATATTTACTTTGTATATTTTATCCATTTATAACAAATTCATTACAATATACATTTCTAACTTTTAATTTTTTCATTCCAAATTTTTATTGACTAATTTTACTAGTTCATTTCTAATATTCTAACCTATATATTTTTAATATAACAAAATTTGACCTTGTTAATTCCTTTCTTAGTATACATTTCAAATTTTAAATATTTATAATTTTATTACAAAATTTTAAATTGCACAATATTCATTTATATATTAAATAATAGAACATGTTTAGCATAATCAAACAGTCCCCTGTAGAAAACCAACCCTGAAATCAAATTACATAGATAATATCTATGTAATCGAACATTTTTAAAAAAGGTGCTGGCACCATTGCGACGACGACGTTAATGATGCAATATCAATAGCACAATCGTGACAACTGCGTAATTATTTAGAATTTAATATTAAAATTTTAAAGTGGTTATGTGTCACGGGCGTCATTTCGTAAGTCACACCCGTGATTAAGGGTTGTGTGGTTTTAAATTTTTACTTACATATTATACTACTTACTTTCTACATTTTATCCGTTTATAACAAATACATTACATCATAATAATAATAATAATAATAATAATAATCATATATTTACAAAATAATTATTTAATTCGTTAATTAAATTATAATCAATTGATTCATTAATTGTGATATATTATATACATATGCACAGTTGTGGCTTAATTAGTAATGATAATAATAATGACTATTAATTAGAAAATAATACTTTACAATATTTAGTCAATAATAGTAATAAATATAATTAACATTAAAAATAATAATAAATTTAATAATAATAAGAAGAAATTTAATAATATTAAGGAATATAATAATAATAGAAATAAATTTAATTAATAAAATTAGTAATAATAAGGAATATAATAATAATAATAAATATAATTAAAAAATTAATAATAATAAGGAATTTAATAATAATAATAAAAATAATTAATAAAAATAACAAAATTAATAATCATAAGTATAATAATCAGTAAAAAATTAATAATAATAATTATAATAATTGATATATATGCTTGCATGTCACGTGTGTGACTTAACTATTATATATATATATAACAATAAGGAATTTAATAATTGTTATTAATTTAATAATAATAATAATAATAATGTTTAGCAGTAAGTAGAAAAATAATAATAATAACTAATAATAATTAGAATATTTATATTTACTTTGTATATTTTATCCATTTATAACAAATGCATTACGATATACATTTCTAATTTTTAATTTTTTCATTCCAAATTTTTATTGACTAATTTTACTAATTCATTTCTAATATTCTAACTTGTATATTTTTAATATAACCAATTTTAACCTACTACTACTACTACTACTACTACTACTCCTACTCCTGCTACTCCTGCTACTACTCCTGCTACTCCTGCTACTCCTACTACTACTCCTACTACTACTCCTCCTACTACTACTACTACTCCTACTACTACTCCTACTACTACTACTGCTACTACTACTGCTACTACTACTACTACTACTCCTACTACTACTGCTACTACTACTCCTACTACTACTCCTACTACTACTACTACTACTACTACTACTACTACTACTAACTACTACTACTACTACTACTACTACTACTACTACTCCTACTACTACTCCTACTACTACTGCTACTACTACTGCTACTACTACTGCTACTACTCCTGCTACTACTACTGCTACTACTACTACTCCTGCTACTACTGCTACTACTACTCCTACTCCTACTCCTACTCCTACTACTACTGCTACTACTACTGCTCCTACTACTCCTCCTACTACTACTGCTCCTACTACTGCTCCTACTACTGCTACTACTGCTGCTACTACTGCTGCTACTACTGCTACTACTACTACTACTACTACTACTACTACTACTACTACTACTACTACTAGTACTACTACTACTACTACTACTCCTGCTACTACTGCTTAATAATAATAATAATTATTATTATTATAATTAATGAATAATAATAGTTATATAATAGTAATAATAATAATTGATATATATATATATATATACATGCATGTCACTGGTATGACATGTTAAGTTGACATGCAACTATTAATTATCTATCTATATATATATTATTAAGTAAACTATTTAGTAATAATTAATATGATTATTAATAATAATGATAATAATAATAATAATAATTTTTAGCAGTAAGTATAAAATTAATAATAATAATTAGAGTATTTATATTTACTCTGTTTAACATTATACATTTCTAATTTTTAATTTTTTCATTCCAAATTTTTATTGACAAATTTTACTAATTTATTTCTAATTTTCTAACCTATATATTTTTAATATAACAAATTTTAATCTTGTTGATTCCTTTCTTAATATACATTTCAAAATTTAAATATTTATAATTTTATTACAAAATTTTAAAATGCACAATATTCATTTATGTATTAAATAATAGAACATGTTTAGCATAATCAAAAAGTCTCCCATAAAAAAACCAATATGATATTATCATCGTCATCATATATATATATATATATATATATATAATTAAAAGTTGCATGTCACGGGTTTGACCCATGACATGCAAGCATATATATCAATTATTATTATTATAATTTTTTTGATTATTGTACTTGTAATTATTAATTTTGTTATTTTTATTTATTATATTTATTATTATAATTAAATTCCCCATTATTATTAATTATTATTATTATATTCCTTATTATTATTATTAATTTTCTTAATTTATTTTATTTCCATTATTACTATTAAATTCCTTATTATTATTATTATTAAGTTCTTTATTAGTTATTATTATTATTATTATTATTATTAAATTCCTTATTATTATTAATTATCTTTTTGTTATTATTAAATTTATTATTCTTATTATTAATAATTATTATTATTAATTTTCTACTGAAATATATTTACTTATTATTATTTATTTTATTAATTATGATTAAATTCTTTATTATTTTTATTTTTATTTTTATTTTTATTAATTTTATTATTCTTATTAATTATTATTATTAACTAATAAAATTTAAAAATTTAAAAATAATCATGATAACAAGGTATTTATTAATAATAAAAATAAGTTCTTATTATTTATATGCACACATCAAATTAAACAAGAAAAAACTTACGGGTGTGACATAATAAGTAGTGAACCTTGCAAAAACTTCGGCTGATTCCAAGAATTTATATTTCCTTTGTGACTAAGTTAGTTGGAAACTTTTGGTACTTTAGAATCATATCAAGCATGAGCATTTATTTTGTATTTTTGTATTTTGTTACTATTTTTACTCTCATTATATAAACAAAATTATGTATAAAAGTTACGTTAATTGAGAAATAATTGTAAGAGGTGAAGAATTTCTGTTCTGTATAAGTGCAAAAATTTATTCTTTGTTAAGTGTTAATTGTGTTAGAAATAACATTGTTAGTTGTTAAATAACTTTTGAATAGATTTTTCTGAAGTAAATTGTTTTAATGAGACTTTTTTATGTATGATTTATGTTAGTTGGATTCGGTCTTTTGATATAGGTAGTAGTTTTTATTGTCAACAGAAAGGAAAAAGGGGAAGAAATTATATTCTGAATCTTCAATGAATAAACTAGATTGAGTTAGACAGAATTTGAAAAAATTGTCTTCATAAAAATTGTAGATCTTTCTCTTAGCTTTCTAACGACATAAAGTTTATAATTTTTTAATTTCAGAATTGAAAGTTATGAAGATTTGAAGTAGGTATGTGCAGTAAGAAAGTCACGATTGTGCATAAGTTGTGAAGATTTGAGTTTTTAAAACTCACGCCTATGACTTTTGCAATTCTTCTCTTTTTATTTTAGTTATTCATGTGTTTGTTTATTTGTTCGACTCTTTTTATGTCTATCTTATTTTATGCTATTTTATTTCATTTGTTTGTGAATTTGTTTTTTACTCCCACTATGAGTTCTTTTTATCTTTATTATTATTAAATTTTTTATCATTACTAATTTTCTTCTTAATTTAATTATTCTTCTTCTTATCATTATTAAATTTCTACTTACTTTTAAATTTATTATTATTATTATTATTATTATTATTATTAAATTCTTTATTATAATTAAATTAATTATATTCATGTATGTTCTCCCATTTATCTTATTTAGATAGAGTGTCACAAATAGATAAACATTCTTTTAAATAGTTCGGAAATATTTACTTTTTTAATCAGTTGTGTAATCGACCTATTTGGTTAAGCTAAAAATGCTCTTTGTTGTTCTTCTTTTCTTTTGTGTGAAGAGTATGCATTTGATGAAGTTATTATTTGTGAATATAAAATAGCATATTTCTAAAACTAATTGGTGATTTCTCGAGAGGTTTTTAAAAAAAGATTATAGTTTTGAAAAAAATTTAACTTTCTTATATATATATATATATATATTTAAGAAGGTTTTACTTATGTACAAATAATTAAATTGTATATAATATTAAAACTTTCTTATATGATTAACAAACAAATTTATTCATTCATTGATTATAATGTAATTATAATATATGTATATATGCACACCTTTAATATCTAAGTATACTTCACAACATTTGTTCAATGACTGATTAATGATAATAATAAAAATAAAAATAATCACCATAATATTAACGATGACGACGACGATGATAATGATGACGATGATGATATCAAATCATTACAAAATAATTATTTAATTCATTAATTAAATTATAATCAATTGATCGATTAATTATGATATATTACATATATATACGCGACCATAACTTAATTAGTAATAATAATAATAATGCCTATTAATTACAAACTAATACTTAACAATATCTATTCAATGATTTATAACAAAAATCATAACAATTAATAAGTAACACCCATGACATTCGTTTTTGCTTTTTACTTAGATATTATAATATTTGTATTTACTTTGTATATTTAATCCATTTATAACAAATATATTACACTATAAATTTCCTATTTTTTATTTTTCCATTCCAAATTTTTACTAACTAATTTTACTAATTCATTTCTAATATTCTAACTTATATATTTTTAATATAACAAGTTTTAATCTTCTTAATTCCTTTCTTAGTATACATTCCCAATTTTAAATATTTAAAATTTTATTACAAAATTTTTAATTACACAATATTCATTTATACATTAAATTCCAACAACTAAATTAAGCATAAATACTCCTAAAATTAAATTAAGTGGGCATTATATCACTGTGCATTTGCGTATTGTCCATCTGCTAGTATTATTACTAAGGGTGTATGGTCGATGGTTTAGGAAGGGATTAATGGGTAAGAAATAAAAAGTGAGTAGTTGATTATTGATTATTATTATAAGGGTAATAATTTGATATTTCACTTTTGGGGAATCCTCCATTTAGTAGAGGAATAAAACTCATTTCTTAACAATAGCTCATTTTTAAAAATATTTTTAATACTAATTAATTAAATACAATTAATTTATTAAAATATAATTAATTACAATACAATTAATTAAAATAATATAATTAATTAATTAATTACAATATAATTAATCAAAATATAATTCATTCATTAATTAAAATATTGTAATTAATTAATTAATTACAATATAATTAATTGAAATAATTAAATTAAAATATAATTAATTAACTACCATATAATTAATTAAAATATAATTCGTTCATTAATCAAAATATTGTAATTAATTAATTAAAATATAATTCATTCGTTAATTAAAATATTGTAATTAATTATAATATTTTAATTAATCAATATATTGTAATTATTTAATTACAATATAATTAATTTAAAAATAATAAATAAATAAATTAAAATATACTAATTTTTATTTCTTAATATTTTTTACAAACTAACTACTGTCAATGGTAATGGTAATCATTCCTTCCTCTTACCATTCTCATTCTTCACTATATTCATTCTCATTCCTATTACCATTATCCCATACGAACCAACTACCCCCTAAAGCTCCAGTTGTGTTAAATCAATTTTTTATTCATTACATAATTGTGCAATATTTAGTTGGGTGGATATTAACGTAATGAAGTGGAATGTAGATGATGGTTTACAATAAAATAGAATGGAATAAGATAGAAGAGGAGAGTTGCACATTACATTATATTCTATCATAAACAGTAAAAATAAGTTACCTCTAATTTGGAAAGTTTAGGATGAAATGTAAAATGATAAATAACATTTCACTATATTACATTATGAATTATTCTTCCAAACAACGGTCATGTTTGGCAAACAATATATTACATTAGTTGTTAACTGATTTTATTAGCGGTTAGCTGATAGCTGATTATATCTGCTGATTTGACCAGCAGATAACATCAGTTGTTTATTAAAAATGTTTGGTAAAATTAACTATTTAGTATTAGCCGTTGATGTGTAAAATGACTTATGAGGGCATGATTTTTTAAAAAAATTATAAGAGCATAAATATTATATTTCTTAATATTTCGTTGAATATTCTTATAAAAATTTAGATTTTAACTATTTAATTTTACAAAAATTAAGTTTATAACTTTAATAATAATAATAATAATAATAATAATAATAATAATAATAATA
>JAOQMS010000005.1:36470405-36521345 GCA_027563885.1 Erythroxylum longipes | reverse complement strand
TATGATTAAATGTATGTGATGCCATGTGGAGTTTGTAGAGATTGCATGTAGCACTCCCTTATCTTAGGATATGTGTCAGAATGACCTACGGGCGTCCCGGTACGTACCCTAGGGTAATGGGGTGTTACAAAAATCCTAGCTAGAAAGAGAATATGTGTATGGGGTGGTGGGTTTGTACAGCTCTTACCTGGAGACGAAGATCCGAACAACCACCGCAAACCCAGATGAGCCAAATGCACGCCAAGTGAGAGTACCCAACACGATAGCCACACCAATATCGGAAAGGGAGAGAGCAGAGAGCACAATGCGTGAACCCACACAACAGAAGACGACGAAGCAGACTGCGGAGAGGTGCGGGAGAGCTATGGGAGAGATGTTCACAGACAATGTTTTAGGTTTTACACTGAGGGCATATATGACATTTCACAACCGTCTATCTCCGTCCCTCAATTTTGTGCCACAGTCAAGGGAATGACAGAAAAATCCTGTCCCTGTCTCCAAAGTCGGGACAAATTTGGGCGGAGACAGCAACCAAACAGGTTGGGGGACAGGATTTTTCTGTCCCTGTCATCTGTCCCCGCCCACAGGGACAGCAGCCAAACACTGCATAAGGGTAGTAGCTGGAGGTACAACGTCTGATTCAGTTACAGCTATAGAATGTGATGCTTCACCTGGACAGTAACTAGCTCCAAGTTGTGGTTTAAGCCTTAGACACATCATATCCTATTTTCTCTTTGGTGGCATATTTCAAGTTGTGGTTTAAGCCTTAGACACATCATATCCTATTTTCTCTTTGGTGGCATATTTCAAGTTGAAATATGCCACCAAAGAGAAAATATGAAATTTATATTTTATTGAATATTCCAGAAATATAACAATTTCAATTCAATATAGAACAATATATTGTTGATTCAATAATTGACTTATTGAATGTAATATTCTATTACAAACACAAATTAATCGCTATTATCACGTAATTGTAAATCAAAATCATCATCTTCTTTTTTTTGAATAATTAGAATTAAACTCAGGCTACTCTTTAGATCTCTCACCCTCCTCATCCTCTCCAGATGAAATTTCAACATATTCATTATTTAGATCGTTCAAAGGTTCATTCTCGCCATATGTAATAGATGCATTTATTTTATAAACATCTTCCTGAAATGCTTCACTTTTAATTCTATATTCCCCCTTTTCATGTGATTCAAAAACACCTCTAGGTTTAAGTTTGCAAACGACCAACCAATCTGACTTATCATGTCATAAGCTAGGAAAAGGGAAATAATACACTTGTATCACTTTCATTGCCAACACGAAAGATTCAAATTATCTAAATCTTCTTCGCTGGTTGATTTCAACTAGATTGTATTGGCTATGCACTTTTGTACCAACATTAGGAGTTAGATCAAACCAGTCACACTTAAATATCACACTCCGCTTTATTTATAATGTAGGGTACTCCATTTTAAGTATCTCAATAATTTTACTATAGTAATCCATCAATTCTTCCTGTATGCAAACTCCACTATTTACTGTTATCATGCTATGACCACGATATTTTGTATGTTATTTGCATCCATTAATGAAATACACCGGATACGATTTAAAAATTTGTAAAGGCCCTTTCGCAAGGTCATATATGAACTTATTATCTATTGGATTTTCTAAGGCCTACACAAAAGAAATTATCATATTAACAGTATAATGTCATTTGAACACTTTAATCTTATAATTCAATCATTTCAATAATTGTAAGTGAAAACTTACATATTTCTCGAACCATCAAGGAAAGTGTCTTCTAACTTCTTTTTATTGATATCATCCTTTGTTTTCTCAGGAATTAACTCACATAACCATTCCTCGTATAATCTAAAAATATTATTATATATTTTAGTTATGAATAACACTAAATTTCAAAACCCAAATAATCAATTTCAACTTATTACACGAAATGTTGAACCTCTTGATAGTTCAATAAAATGTAACAATGGACAACCTCTATTTCTTCCTCTGTGAACATTCTTTTTGTTGAACTTCCATATATTCGTCCAGGATATGTGAAAATGGATAAGTTACCATCAACATCACCTATTCCTCCCTCGTCGTCATTACGAGGCACTTTTCTTTCTCTTGTGTGAACATAAGGCTCAAAATAATGTGAACAAAATGTACTTTCCCTTTAGACTTTAGGTTTAATATTTAGCAATTGAAGACAATTGAGTCATTGTCTCACAATTTGGCTATAATTCTTGGTCAGCTGAGTGTAGTAAGTCAAAAAATTGTTTTACATGTAGGTTTGGTTCTTCTTTAAGATTTTCTATATTTTCCTGAAAGATATAACCAGCTGCATCATAAACTATTTGCATGTAAGGATTTTCAGTTACGGCTACATTATTTGTTCTAAATCCAATCTCCCTTCAAACTCATCCACATTTACTAACGATTTTACTTCATTACCTCTTAAGGTGCCACAAATCAATGGCTCCCCATGTCATGTCCACTCAAAATAATTTGGAACAATCCTTTTCTCAACAAATTACCATTCACTTCATCAATAGAAAGGAAACGAATATGTTTGCACTTTTTAAATGGACAATCGATCTTTAGGCCATCTATATATGCAGTTTGAGAACATGCATATCGAATAAAAGCTTCAAATCCCTCAACAAACTCAGGAGTAATGAAACCATCAGGTGTTAATCGTCTATACATTCAAGATCTATCAGTATTACTCATTTCTACAAACTGTTAATTTAAATAATTGATTTCATAGTTAGTATCCTTCATGTCCCCTAAGTTTATAGAACATCTAAACTTTACACAACATCCCCTAGGTACTAATCAATCAAATTAATAACCTACAATTAATTTCAATACTATGGTACGTGACATTGTTTACACCTATGAATCAAGAAAGCAAGTTCTCGCTGTGACTCCTAGGCTTGTGGAATTTTTCACCGATAAGCCTCATGGTAGCTGCATCATGGGTTACCTGCCTATATATCATCCTAGGGGTTTATTATGAAAAGAAATGTCTTGTCTATTAAGCCTATGAATTTCTTGTGTTAATACTAAGTTTGAATTAACTAAATTGAAGTTTAAGTATTTATGTTTGAATTAATCACCTATAATTGATTTCAATATTATGGTACGTGGCATTGTTTACACCTATGAATCAAGAAAGCAAGTTCTCATTATGACTCCTAGGCTCGTGAAATTTTTCACTGATAAGCCTCACGAGAGCTGAATCACAGATTTTTAGCCTATATACCATCCTAGGTTATTATGCAAAGAACTATCTTGTATATTAAAACTATTTATTTCTTGTGTTAATACTAAGTTTAAATTAATCAAATTGAAGTTGAAGTATTTATGCTTGAATAAATCACCTCCAATTGATTTCAATACTATGGTACGTGACATTATTTACACCTGTAAATCAAGAATTCAAGTTCTCGCTATGACTCTTAGTCTCGTGAAATTTCTCACTGATAAGCCTCATGGGAGTTGCATCTTGGGTTTCCAGCTTATATACTATCATAGGAACTTAGTTATGCCTCAAATCATCCATAAGATCGCAAACTCATTCCATATACAGTAAATACTTAGACTATTAAAGAAGAACATAAAAACTCAATGATTATAAAAATATTCTAATTGACAACACAAAATCAAGACCTCCTTTGCATTTACACAAAACCCAAACACATCAGAATTGTATTATTAAAGCAATACATATGGTAGACATGAGTTGGACGACTTACCTAGATGGAAGATAACTTTAGACTACAAAGAAGAAGGGTGAGTGATGCTTTTCAACACAATATAGGGCCTGGGAAAAAGAATATTTTATATTTAATATAATACACTTATTCAATAGTTTAGTTATATTTTTAATATATTAAAGCAAGCAAATTAAAAATATATATTTTTATTTTGAAATAGAAATATGTGGACTTTTAGTGGGAGTAATGTTAAAAATATTGCTAGACTAAACTAATCCTGACTTGCTAAAAATGACAACAAATGATCATGCTACTAATGTTTCTCCAACAAAAAGAACGTAAGCATGAAGATAAAAGCATCTAAGTCTCATTAAAAGAAATCCAAATCTTGAACAACTTTACGTAAAAAAAATAACTCTTGCTAGCAGCATCCACTTCAACGTGGGGAAAAAATATTTGATACCTAACCACTTAGATCACCTTTAAAATTTTTAGTCTAACTTTTGGCCAGTTTAATAATTCATTTCAATAACTCATATTCTACCTTGGACTACAACAAAATCAACGTGATAGGTTAAATTAAATGTTTGTTTATCATTACAATTTTTTGTCAAGAAATTAGCTCTTAACTACATACATCTTGTCCGATGGTTAATATAAAAATACGAATTAATGTGTGATTTAGATATTGTAAATTCAGCTGTATGCACCAATTATATGTAATCTTTGACGAAAAGAATATAAAATTATATAACCAATATAGGCATTAATGTAGTCAAAAGTTGTACATTCTTTAAATATGCCTAGAGGGTTCTTTTTTAATTGGTGGTAATTTAAAATTCCTTGTGTTTTGACCATACTTGTTTCCTAACTTAGAATAGATATAAAGTAAAGAGTTTAAAGTTTAACTTAGAATTTAAGAATTATAATGAACATTTTTTTATTCGACTTAAAATTGTACTTGCTTCAGTGCAGTAAACCTAATAACCAATTGCATAGTAATACATGATTTGAACATGTGTGAGCCTTCAGAAATGTTCATCAACAATTATGTTTAATCAAATTTTCTTTAACTTCAATTTTTTCAGAAGGGATTAGTTTTGCAATTTTTGCTGCTAGGAATTTTAGATTTTATTCATAGCTCATTCTACCGCACCAAAATCATTTGTTCTATTATTACATTTGCATTTATTTATTTTTACTTCATGCCCTAAATTTCCTTAATAACTTTAAAAACATCATTTTAAAGCTTAATCAATTGCTAAAATGGGTAAGATAAGGCGTCTAATATACCTTTTCTGTTTTATGATAGATCTCAACTCATTTGTTCTTTGGTTATGACTTATCTTGTCTTTAATTAGGTTTCTCTTTCCTTTCCTTAAGAAAAACATAGGTGGCAACTCTATGCATTTCCTTTCCTTAAGAACTGAAATCCTTTTTTAAATGTAGGAATGATTCATTTTTCATTATACAGACTTGTATCAAAGTTATAACACTCCCATCATTTAAAGGAATAGATTTCTATCAATTTAAATTATGCAGAATACTCCCATACAATAAACATCAACATAACGGACATTTCATCAAACACCTTACATGCATTAGAAATTCATCCAATTATTACAACCAAAATCACGTTTTGTCCCATCCATCACTAACATTTATACCTTAAAATTGTTTCCAATCAATTTATACACAAATAAATAAAAGTTATCAAATACCAAACTTTCATCCAAAATATGAAAAACATAGGTGAAGGCTGCAAGAATACCTCCATCAAAGGGCACAATGACAATGGTCGAAGAAGAAAAATGCTAACGAGCAGAAGAGAAGTTCATGATAAAGAAACCGGAAAGAAGAAAATCGCACTAAAAAATGCATGGGAGAGACGCACGTCCGAAGAAGAAGATGTAGGGGGAGGAGCTTTCAAGTGAGTAAATGTTAATCAAAACGATGTCATTTGGTGTTAAAACCAAACAATGAAAATTTTGTTTTATCTAAAACATTGAAGCTGAAGCAGACGACGACGTTTATCTTGAAAATTCACTGACGAAAATTTTTCCATCGATAAACTCAAAAGTTTCTTATTCTGCTAACAATTCCTACCTTCTTTACCGACAGGCATTTTGTACCGTTGCTAAAGTCCATCGAAAATTTTTTGAGATGATTTCCTTCCATATTTACTGACGAATATTACTACCTTCGCTAAATGAAAATTTTCCCTTCAATATTACCGACAAAAGTTGATTTTCTATCGGTAATTTGCAACGGTTTTGTTTCTGTCGATAATTTTAATCTCTAATTCCTAGTTTTCTTGTAGTGACTCGTCATAAAATGACTAAAGATTAAATAATTAAAAATTCTAAAATAATATTGAAAGAAATTATCCTATATATCAACGAACTGGAGGTGTAATTGAAAAAAGATGTTATTAAATGAACATTAATTAATTTATTTTGTTTTATAAGAACGTATTACTTTACAAAAATTGATTGATTAATTAATAAATTAATCAGTTTTAAACAACAAAAATAATTAAAGTTAACCGAACTGAAAAGTTAAAAATTAAACTGAAAATTTTAACGATTCAAAGTTTTTATGATGTAACATGTTGAACCGGTTGAAGTTTTTAATCATTGTTTATAATAATGTGGTTCATGAAAACATAAAATAAATTGAGAATTATTATCACTTTATTTATCATCATGTTCGGTAAGGAACCATTTTTCTTGTATTTCTATCATCCTAAAACTAGATAGTTGACAACTTTACCAAAGCTCAAATGCTTACTCAGTACAATGAACTACTTAACAAACTTAAGTTGGCATTGTTTGCCCCATCTTGAGTTTCTAAAAGAGGGTCAAAATATTAATTGTATATTTACTCTTGAATCTTTCCTTTATTCGTATCTATATATGTATGTATATACTTAAAGATTAATAACATATAGTTCTCTCCAACTTATTCCTGCACCCTATAATATTTTTAGTTAATACAATCTTATGCTGGTGTGTTCTTATCTAAAGTACAAAGGTTAAAACATGAACAAGCAAATGATTAAGACACATGTACGTTGAAATGGAGGAGGATTTTCTGAAGTAGTTATATGCAAAAAGAAATAATGAGATACACGATTTATGTTTAAGATGGGCTACCTTATTTTAAAATGCATTTTTTTGGTGAATTTCAAGTTTTAAAATGATTATAGATCTTATTAGATTCATGTTTAAAATATGTTTAACTTGAGAAGGTGCAATTTGTGTAGGATTATACCATTTAGAGTTTACATACAAATATATTATTGTAAACCTAGTTTAAGGATCCAAAAATTTATAATCATTATAAATTTACTATGATTTAATTGAAACAATCGAAGATAAAATATTATACTTGGGATAACCATATAAAAATAAATATTGTATTATATAATATCTCATATTATATGAATCTCATCACTTAAATTTTCATTAGGTTGTTTAAAACTATCTTTGCATAATTTATCATAATCTTCATTAAAAGAGCTAGTTTTAACAAATTTATTGACAACTCCTTTTTAGATATTAACTATTCTACTCTCTTTTTGCACTTCTAGACAAACGTTTTTTAGACAATAACATATGAAATAAATTATAACACAATTGAGCTAGAAAAAGAGCAAAAGTACATGTATAGAATTGGAAAAAGCAGGTTGGCGCAATAGGACAACAATAACTTGACCATTTGTCACAAAGATATATCAAAGATATAATATATCTACAACAAATAAAAAAACAAGGAGCCAAATTTAATATCCTATTTTAAAAATAATAAAATAAAGAGTAAACTTTTATCGTACTTAAAATTCACTTTCAATTTTTCAAGTAATTCTAAAATATGGAAAACTAACAATGATCCACTTTTAACCAAAGAGAATAGAGAATAATATCAATATCCATATTATAGAAAAATTGAAACCAGATTTCATCAATAATTTATAAAATTAATTTTAACATACAAAATTAGTTGAACCTATATATCAGAAGATGCTAATTATGACTTAGTAAATGAAAGAGAGATAAATTGCAATTAAAAAAAGAAATAAGGGACAAAAACAATCACCTATGGTATATGTGCAATGAAAGAGAAGAATTACTTGAATAAACTTCAATTTGAATTGAAATTATACCTAGAATTGCAATTGACAAATATCATATATAATCAAATTGACAAATTTCAGTTTATCCATATAAACTACAATTGAAATTGGAAATGAAAGGAAGCTAAATTATGCCTAAACTTTAATTTGAGTTTCAATTCGAAAATAGAAAATTTAACCTATATTAAAAAATGTTTATAAAATTCAACCTAGATTAAAAAAACCTATTATACTCATAATCAAATTTCAAAATTTTAAAGCCTCTAAGAAAATATAAAATTCAAAGCAAAAACATAAAAAAATTAGACTTGAGAGAATAAATGAGATGCATTTCTTACTGAGATGGGAATGATATTGGTGGTGGCAAGGCCAAGGAGAAATTCTTGAATTTAAAGTCTTTTATTATCTAATTTCAATTAGAAAAAATGTGTATCTTAGCATTTAGCATGCGCAATTTCCTTTTAAAATGCCCGCTTCACTATTTTACCTCCCAAAAAGAAGTTTTTGCATGTATGATGAAGGACCAAGCTATATATATATATATATATAGCCAAATTGAGATTAATATTTGTTTCTTAAATAAATTCCTTTAAATCTTTAAAAAAGAACAATCCTTTCTAAACCTCTTTTACTTAAAATAAAAAACTCATATGTTGTAAAATGACTTGTAATTAGTAAGCCCTAATGAGCATGAGCTCTGACGAGGGCCTTTCTTGCTTTTGCTTAGGACCGACCTGATATCTTGGTAAAAATGTATGTAAAACAAAGTAAAGAGTAGAGAACAAAACAAAAAAGAAGAGGCTTGATGAGTTATTTAAAGTAAACCAAACTCTTTCATTTAATATAAAATTTGCAGTGTTTTATTACACTTGTATTTTATTTTATTCATAACGATAGTACTTTAATGTAAATAAGATGCTAAAGATATGATAAAGTCATATTAGAAACAAGTGTACAGTTTTAAGAGTGATAAGAATTTCAAAATAAAATAATTAGGGTGTAAGAGAACTTTTTTATACCAATATATGTTTATATTTTTATTTCTAGATATTAGTAATCTATAGTTTATATGTAAATAATTCATTATTTTATTTTCAGTAGAAAGTTCATTTCATAAGTATAAAAATAATTAAATTCGTGTATAAGTTTAAAAAATAGTTTAATATCGCTACAATATTCTAATCTTAATATTTTTAACAAAAAGCTGAAAGTATATAATTGTAAATTTTATGTAATGGTTGGATTCTTCTACTTTTACTAAAGTGTAACACTCAGAACTTTCTTTTACTTTTAGCATTTGGTTCAAACTTTTTATTCCTTACAAATATTATCAATTACATTGTTTGTAAGGTAATTTTAAAAACTTAAATTTCTCTTTTGTTAATTTTTTACTTCCATTTTAAAATTGAACTTATGATTTTTTAAAGTAAATTTTAAACAGGTCAAATTAAAATCAAATTTATTTTAATTGAATTGGTATTTTTTATTTGATATAACGTAATTTGTTTGAAATATATAATTAATCATTAATAATTTATCCGATAATTTTTGCAGATATGAGAAATATATCCCGACATGCACAGCCTGGGACTGATTGATTTGAGCAGCTAATAAGACTCCTTTATATATCAAAGACATAAAAGATTTTCGTGAGGACAAGACTTATATGGGTAAGATCGAATGCATCCATTCTTCTCGGGGGGTTAAGTTTTTAACGAAAGTTGCACTAAATTATTAAGGAAAGTGACAAAATGTGAAACACGATGGACCTAAAGGTTTGGTGATAAGGTTCCCTACCCAAATGCCTTTTGGGCTGGAATTGACTCAAAAGATGATGACCGCTTTAGTGCTTTAGTGTAAGCTTCCAAGCTCAACCCCGAAGAAAAGAATACGTCTTGGTCGACGTTTGCCTTCATCATCCTATCAAATTTACATTTCTTTATATAGGAAGATTGAATTTCACTTCCAAAAGCCAAGGCTCTGAAGGCTCTGAACTTGGTTACTGCAATTACATATCTTGTACTTTTTGCAAGTTCCTTGGTTTTCCACCTCCGGAACACGCTAGAGAAAACCCCGAACTCGTCAACGATGTAAGTATATATCTCCTTTCTAGCAGAATTGTTATGCTGTAAAGAGATTTTTGGCTACTTTGGTTTCAATGCTTGAAATAGACGAAGTGAGTTGAAGCATCGATTAATTTAATAAATCGAAATTTCTTCTTACAGATCACTGTAGCTTCCCCAAGAATGGCTTCTGATATGCCGCAGATCTCTCATATCCCAAATGTCCCCTTGTAAGAGCTTGTTTCAGATTCATGTTGATCATTATTAATTTTTTGTTCTTACTATAGTATACAGTGCTCCTGAGCAAAGGAACTGGCATATGCTTGGTTAAAATGGAAGTTCTACACTTTACAGTTGCTCTCCTTTACTTAATTCTCTTTTTCCTATTCAAAGATCAAGATCAGCCCTTTATCTCGATTCATTGTCAAAAATAGAATAGTATACCATGATTTCTTTAACTTGAATCATGCATTGTACTTGTTTTACCGGATTTACCTACACCAAGACATTGAAGGTGATTCTGCATCTTTTTTTTATTGATTCCTTATGAAAATAAACATTGTCGAGGCGAATTGAAATTAATTGTCAATTTATTAGTTCAAAATATGGACCATAATCATTCAATAATCGATTATTGAATTTATCACTAGCTAATTCGTTCATTCTTCTACAGGCTGACTATGGACCCAAATAATTCAACTGATGATTCTAAAAACAAAACGAGTTATCAGGATTGGAGTGATCAAATGAAAAGCTACCTGTCAAGGCAAGGTTTGTGGGACATAATTGAAGGAAGTTCTCGTACAAACAATACTGAACTTGACTACGACGCTTGGACAAAGAAGAACAACGTGGCGTTAAACGCAATTCAAGTCTCATGCGAGCCAAGCGTAAGAGCTCAAATTCAGGGAATTAGCTCAGCCAAAATTGCATGGGAGACTTTGGCCAAAATGGATCAGCTACATGCAATGGGTATCCATCCAACCGAGCAGTTGGCTACATTTGCTTCGTCGGGCCTCAATTTGGGTCACCCTTCCAACATTGCAAAACCACCATCACCATCACCATCGCTGTTTTCGCAAGGGCTTAAGCGTACGTGAATACTTCTTGTTGTTCTTTACTAAATTTCGTCTTTAGTTATATTTGCAATTAAACTAGTCTTTTTTCTCTTTGTTTGTTTGCGTTGCTATGATTAGTAGTTGAAATGGGCCAGGAAGGAATTTCTGAGCTTGTGAGGAAGCTCACCGCCAATTTCAATTCCAATATGCCTGTATCCCAGGAAGAAGAGAGGAAACTCATCATACTTATGCTTCAAGCTTTGATGGTTTGACATGACCCTAATTTTTTTTTAATCATTTCTATAATCTTTCGTTGGTTATACCTATTGAAATCTTGGGAGTATGAATTTGGTAGCCTAGCTAATTACGTATAAAATATACTTTTTAAGCTGATTGACATTAATATTACTTGTTAAACAATTTATATATTTTAAATCGGAAGTTAATTATTTATTTCAATTATATATCTTATCTTAGTTGGAATGGATGTGATGACGTGGTTTGAAAATTATGTGACAGGATGAAGTGAAAAGTCTACGAGAGTGGACCAAAGAGATTGAGAAGAAGCTGGCGAGTGATCATCATGAGGAACCAACCAGCCAAGAAGAAAACTTGGCCATCGAAGAGGAAAAGAAATGAATGGAAAACCGTTATTATAAATTAAGAATTACTATACAACCTTCGTATGGAAAATGCTTGTTATAAAAAATGTTATTTATATCATATGCTCTTTACTTCTTTTGAATTCTTGAATCCAAAAATCTCGCATGTAAAAAAGGGCCAAGTAATTAGTTACTTTGACATTGCAAACTATATATCTAATCTCAGATTATCCCCAAATACCAATATTACTCAAAATTTAGTTATTATCTAAATTCTTGTAGTTGTATTTCTTGTTTATTCTTATTTTATATATTGTTTATTCATATCTTGGACATAACAAAATTGAATGTTAAAGAGTTATACATCTTATGGATCAATAACAAGAAATACAATATATCTCTTTATTTGTATTCACTTTATTATACTATCTCAGCCCACACCAAACATATAATTTCTTATATCATCTTAGAACATTGTCGAGAACAACATATAAATAGAATAACAATACCATAAGAGCCAACAACAAATTCACATAAACAAACAATGACAAAAAATTATCTATATTACCATTCAACCAAAACACGTAATTCTTAATCACACCATTAAATTATACAAACTTCCTTGTGTATTGGTTATTTATTTGTTGTAAAAAATTGATCAATTTATTAATTAATCGGTCAACTTCTATAAATTAATAAGTTCTTATAAATTAAAATAAATCAATTAATTTTCATTTAATAATATTTTTTCAATTAAACTTTAAATTCTTCATTAAATAAAGACAATTGCTTTTAAACATATTTTAAATTTTAAATTTTATTTAATCTTTAATCGATTTTATGACGATAAACTTTTTAAATCTTAAACCTCTTGTTTTACTGATTTAACTTCCGTTTGGTTTTTAAGACATTGATAAATAGTAAAAAATATAATAATATTTAATAGTAACACATAATTACTAAAAACTACCAAATAATTGTCACAGTCTCTTATTTAAATTAACTTAGATTAATACCCAATAAACAAATAAATATTATTTATTGTTGCTTAATTGCATCCCTGTCAAACTTTACTGTAGGCCTTACACTCATTTATCACATTGCTTGTGACCTCTGGGTAGGGTTTAAGGATTATTTTATGCAACAATCAACTTCTTAGTGTTCTCTTCTCCACCGAAGACTTCACACTTAAAATAAAGTTTCCAACTCCATCATTAATTTCCTCTCTATTGTCTTAACATTTACATATGAACTCACTGATATTGGAGATAAGGTTTATGATAAAGATCTTCTTCTCTTCACTTCAAATGACTTGCCTAAAGATTTTGAGTCATTCATCACAGAAATAGAACACAGAGACACCACCATGACCTTTGTCGAACTCATCAGGGTGAAATTTAAAATCCATGAACAACATTTGCTCTCATACCACTTGCCACCACCATAAGACAACTTTCAACATCTCCCACAATAGAGGTTGCCATTCTTATAGAGCAAACGGTAATGGAGATGGTAGAACTCGAAGAGGAAGGCATTATTCTGAAAATACTTAATGGAAAAACCCTAACTGAATTTGGTGTAATTCCTCCCAAGCTAAGAGTTATAATGGTTCCTAAGAATTATAATGGTTCAACTTAATCCTCTAGTTCCATCACTCATAATGAGTCATTTAACCAGGCTCATGCACCATTTAATTCCCAGCCTTGTCCAAATCAATTTTAAGCCCACCGTTAAAGCCGAACTCAAGTCCAAAGCACTACCTCTTTTAAGTGGACCTCTACATTGTCAGTTTTGTTAAAAATGGGGACACATTCTTATCAATTATCACTTTCAATATTTAGTCTTGTAATCACCAATATGGACTTTGACATGTTACCGACAACCTTACTACATCTTTCTCATCCATGAACATTCAACTTGAACTAGACATTTCCCAAATTAACTCTAGTAATTTTATTAAATGGTCATAAAAAAGACCATAGTACTGCCCATATGACTCCTAATTTTAATATTATGGAATCCGCCACACCATAAGAAGGGTCAACCCAAATGGTTTTAGTAATGGACATACTCTTACTATTTCCTCAATTGGTATATGACTATTTATGCTCACCTTCGTCCCCTTCACCTTCATGATATTTCAATTGTTTCCTATCTTACTACTAATTTGTTATTTGTAGTCAAATTTATTGCTGATAACTTTTGTCCTATTGAATTTAATTCATTTAGTTGTGTTATTAAATACCTCAAACTTAAGATCACTTCTTATGGGGCCTATCCATAATAATCTCTACCTAGGGATGATTCTCTACACTTTTCCATTCATATTACTTCCATAGTCACTTTTTCTTCACTTAATTTATAGCATTAATATCTTGGTCATCCGATTCGGTCTACACTGCTTAGTTTATCTCATATTTTACCTATTAAATGAATGTCATAACTCTTTATACTTTTTGTATTTAAGGAAAAAGCATTTGTCTTTTTTTTTTGTATTTCTACAAAACCTTTATAATTTATTCATTGTCATATTTGGGGACCCTTTCATATCTTTTCCTTTCTGGTTATTAATATTTCATTATTTTAATGGATTATTTTGGTCTCTTTATGTGGATTTTTCTATTAGCATAAAAATAACATATTATTAAAAAATATATTTTGATTCGGTCCGGGTATAATATATATAAATTTTATACTATTAACGATAAATAATAAATAAAAAGAAAAAGAAGAAAAAGGAAGGCCATTCTATTTTGACCAAAGACCCACACCCAAGCTCCATAGCTTTGGACCCGCTATCCCGATCATAATTTTCTACCTCCAGAGGGAAAGGTCTAAAATAATAAAATAAATAATAATCATAAAATAAATAATAATAAATAAAGTAAATAAAGATTTGTGATAACATTATGTTATAACAAAAATGAGAGTATCTAAAAATAATCAGATATAAATATATAATAAACACCTAATTCTCTCTAAATATATCCTAACTAAGTATATATAAATATTCTATCTATCTAAGTATATATAAATATTCTATCTATTTATATATATAATCTAAAGAGATTAGTAAACAGAATAAATGAAAAGGTTCTCACAATTGATTAAAGTATTATATATATATACATATATATATATTCTATAATATATATTATTTCTATTTATATTTTTAAATATTTTTTAATCATTTCATTCGCGAGGAGCTGGGTGAGAAGAAACTCTCATGTTCGGTTCTGTAGTAGAGATAGAACAGAAAAAGAACCATCAACTATAACACTAAAAGAACTCGATTCCGTAAACAACATGGAAGAAGACTGAAAGGAATATCTTATTGAAGTAATCATATTTGTTTCAGTAAATATGCTCTGTAGGCATTTGAAACCGTTTGGATTACATCTAGACAAATAGAGGCGGAACGTCGGGTAATGACACGTAATGCTTGTCGCGGCAGAAAAATATGGGTACGTATATTTCCCAACAAACTAGTTACCGCAAGACCTACGGAAACTCGTATGTGCTTGGGAAAAGGATCGCCCGAATATTAGGTAGTTATCATTAAGCTGGGTAGAATACTTTATAAAATGGGCGGAGTAGCCGAAAATACAGCTAGGCAGGCTATTTCAATGGCAGCGTCCAAAAACTCAATTCATTATTTCGGGATAGGCATATGAATCAAAGGAAAAAGCCTTGGGATGAAAAAAAAATTGCAAGTTTCTTTTTATTGTGGACAAACAATATCTCTTTTTTTTCTTTGCATTAAATTAACAAATTAAAAAATGATATAATCCAATCTCAGACCCACTTAAATGTAGTAGATAATAGTGGAGCTCGAAAATTGATGTGTATTTGAATCATAGGAGCGAGTAATTGACAATATGGTCATATCGGTGACGTTATTATTGCTGTGATCAAAGAAGCACTCCCCAATTTCCCTCTAGAAAGATTAGAAGTGATCAGAGCTGTAATTGTATGAAGTTGTAAAGAACTCAAACGTAAAAATGGTATGATAATACGCTATGATGACAATGCTGCAGTTGTCATTGATCAAGAAGGAAATACAAGGGGAACTCAAATTTTTGGTGCTATCACGCAGGAATTAAGACAATTAAATTCACTAAAATAGTTTCATTAGCACCTGAAGTTTTATAAGATAAAGCATTCAAATAGAAGATGAAATAACATTAAAAATAATACTCAAACATATTTGAGTTATAGTATTTGAATGAAATAAAGTAAATGTAATAAATGAAATTCAAATTAACTAGTAGATTGTTAGATTATGTTTCATGCATATAACTTTAAGAAATTTCAAATTTATAATAAATTGAATAAACTAAATACTTTTAAATAATTAATTAGTAAATAATTAATTCGTTTAAATCATTAATTCAGAAAAAAGTATGTTTGATTATATCCAAATTAGGAGGCAAGAATAATTTTAGTTTATCATGGGCAAGGACACTAAAGCTGACATAATAACCTTTATACGAAATACTGACATGGATATGAAAGGAACTATTCGAATAGCATCTACTAACATCACCGAAAACCTTATCAAAATACTTTTACGAGAAGGTTTTATTGAATATGTGAGAAAACATCGTGAAGGCAACAAAAATTTTATGGAGTTATCCTTACAACATAGAAGAATAGAGGAGGAACATATAGAATTAATCTAAATTTAAAATGGATCAGTCGACTTGGTCTATGAATCTATTTTAACTATCGACAAATTCCTAAAATTTTAGGTGGGATTGGCATTGTAATTATTTCGACTTCTCGGGGTATAAGGACAGACTGAGAAGCTCACCGAGAAAGAATCAATGGAGAAATCTAAAATCACTACAAAAGATCTTTTCTCCACCACTATCACAACTTTCAATATGATGGAGCTTTTGAAATCATCAAAGGTGCCTTTGCTTACTATCTTACTTCCAATTTCATGACCTTTTGTATCTTGTCCTCATACACTCAATAAAATTGTCTTATTAAGCACAATATTCTTCATATCACTAAAATAAGTCTCAAACTTTTACTACATACACTTTTTCCTAAGTTTCTCTCATTTGGAACATCCTCTACTGTTGTCTATCTTATCAATTTGTTACTTACTCTTGTTTTTCATCACAAATCCTTACATGAACTACTTTTCCACACCAAAACTTACATCACTCATCTTTGATTCATTATTTGTGCTTATTTTCCTTTTACAGGCTTTATTAATCAAGATAAAACTATAGAGAAATCTATAGAATGTGTCTTTCTTAGATTTCTTTTCACTATAACGATTATCATTGATTTGATTATACTACTTCTAAATTTAAATCTCTCATCATGTCCCCTTTCTTAAACATAAATTTTCATTTACCTCTATCTTTTTGTCCATTTCTTTTACTTACTCGCTTGGTTACTAATCCACATCACTTACCTACTCCATCACCTCCACCTACTCGTCACATGATCATATGTACCAGTGATCATAGCCATATTCCTTAAACCTTTTCTGATTATATCGCCTACTCTACCATCACATGCACCTTTTATACTTCTTTTTCTACAATATTCACTTAAGACAATAAATTTCTCCACTAATGCTAAGTCATATTTGATGAGTTCAATGCTCTCTATCTCAACAACGTATGGACTCTAGTTCTCCATCCATTAAAAATTAATATTGTCAGTTGTAAATGAGTTTTTTTATATGAAACAAAATTCTGATGATTCTTTTGAGAGTTGTAAATCATTTCTTGTTACTAAAAGTTATCATCAAACTCTTATAATTAATTACACTGTTATTTTAATTATAGTTATCAAACCCAATATGTTCACACTTTATCTCTCTATAATAATTAGTCTATTCATCAACTCGTTGTCAACAATGCTTTTTTCTATACCTTTAACAACCACTTTATACGTCTCAACCTCCTAGATTTATAGGTCCCCGCCATCTATATTATATTTGTAGACTTTACATAGCCTTATTTGGTCTCAAACAAGCTTTTCAAGTCACAAATTTACTTTTAGTTTATGTAGATAATATCTTGATCATAGGTTATTCACCCTCCTTTATATATGATCTTAACTTAACCTTCTCCATCAAAGACTTAGGTTTACTTCATCATTTTCTTATAGTTAAAGCCTAAAACACTTGCCTCTACTTAAACACAATAACTAAATACCTCCTTCTTCAAATGGATCTTGACAACTACAAACTTTTGCACACATGTATCACCCTTACTCTTTCTCTATCCAAAAACTTTGGCATTCCACTCCTTGATCCTATTAAATAATGTAGCACTATAGGCGGCCTCCAATATCTCTGTCTTATATAACTTGAGATCTAATTTGCAATGAATAAAGTCTCTCAATTTGTAGATTGTCCTAATAATATTCACTGGATTGTGGTGAAATGAATTATGTATTACCTTCGCACCATAAGGTGTCATGGTTTTCATTTCACCGTATATGCCTCACATTCTTTGTAAGCAATTTGTGATGTTGATTGAGCTAATTGTCATGATGATTGTCATTTTACATATGGATATTGTATATTTGTTGGTTTCAATCTTATTTTCTGAAGTGCAAAAAAAACTCCTTAGTGCTAATTCTAGCACTAAAGCTAAATAAAGAATTATTACTTTCACCTTTATTGAGCTATATTGGATCACCTCTCTTCTTGGTAAACTTAATCCATATCATCTTAAACGCACCCTTTTGTTTGATAATCTTGGTGTTTTGTTTCTTGCTTCAAACCTAGTACCTCATACTTGTACCAAGCACATTGAGATTGAAATTCATTTTGCTCAAGATCTGGTTGTCGATAAGGCTCTCTTTATTAAGCATATTTCTTCTGCTGATTAGATTATTGATGTCATGAATAAAGCTCTATCCTTTTTTACTTTTCATTAACTTTGGGATAAGCTCACGATCTCACCCTCTTGTGATCTTGAGGTGGGCTGATAACATATATCTAATCTAAGATTATTTCAACTACTAATATTGTTCGTTTTAGTTGTATATCTCATTCATTCTTATCTTATATATTATTCATTCTTATCTTGTACTTTACAAAGATGAAAATTAAGGATATACACATTATGGATTGATAACAAGAAATACATTAAATTATTACTCACTTTATCATCACCAGTATGTATATCTATCTTAAAAATTAATATTATTAGTTAAACATTTTTATGACGTTGCTAGTCACAACTTTTAAGAGTGACGTTTACCCATTAACCATTTTTTAAGGTAATTGAACAAGTTGTGAAAGAGAATTCCTAATCTAGTAAAAACTAGTGCACTATAATTATCGATAGAAAATAAAGAAATTAAAGATTTATACCAAAATGCTATTTTTCTAATCGTCATGCATAGCTCTAAATATTTTAATTTTTCTAATCTTTATTTTTTTTAATCCAATCCTAACTTGTCAAAAGAAATCATAGAATTTATTAAGATAACAATACCCTTAGTCCTAAACCTATCCAAATTCATTTTATTTGTAAAAATTTAATAAGTTATTTTTAAATTTCATTCCTTTAAAATCAATAAGTAATTACAAATGTCCTTTAGATATTGAAGGTGTAAGGTGATGAGAGGGTATAAAATTTAACAGATGAACAAAAATTTAAAAGGTTTAAATAAATAGTTGACTATGAAAGAATTATTTAAAGGAATGATTAGATTAAATTCTAAGATATAAGATAAAATAAATCTCTAAAATCATAAAATATCAAACACTCTAAATAAATCATTATAAAAGATGTAAAATATATAATATTAGAATACATTTAAAATCGAAACAAGTTATATACATACATCTATATCTAATCTATATCTATATCTATATCTATATCTATATCTATATCTATATATAAAACATGAAAATTTTCTTTTTCATGATTTATATATGAAAAAGAAAATTTTATTTTTAGAATTGATTTTGCTATTAAGATATTTAAAAATTTGTATTAGTTATAATTCTTGTAGATTCAAATGATTTTCTAAAAGAGTGGTAAAAGACCAAATTAGAAGAAAGGATAATTATTTATGGATAGGATTAGATACAAATGGCTAAAAAATCTTTAAATAAACAATGTTTGGATAATTCTATAGTAATTAGTTTGAGAGATTCTAGACATTAAAAAATTGTAAATTCTTTACATGGAATTAAAATTAATGGTCCAGACCATGTCAAATATGAGATGGTTATGAAGGAATTAGGCAATTGGATGAATAAATTATTCATTTTCAATATAGAATAAATCAATTCCTTATGGAAGAAGGTTAAACATCTAAAAGTAAAAGATTACCATTCCTTACATTTTGAGATTTTGCAATTAATTTTCTAAAATTCTATTTAAGATAAATTATAAAATATTAAGAGAGGACTATATGTTAAAGAAAAAAAATTCAATAGATCTATTAGAAAAAAATATAAGGAGATTAGGAGTAAATGATTAAAAGAATAAACCTATTCAAATATATAGCACATAACTTTAAAAATATTTGAACTTCACTAGTAGTCCTCTCTCAGCAGTGTCATCATGCTACCTTTGATTAAGAAGGGCATCTCTAATCTTTTTCCCTACTGGTTCCCTATTGTTTGAACCTTCTCCACTCTTTCTTTATAAAACCTTCCTCTCTTATCTCAATATATTTATTCCCTCTAAAAGTTGAGCCTTACTTATTACCAAATATAACTGTTCCAATCAAATTACACTTTATTTTCAAGTTTAATAATTGAATTAATTTACCCTTCTATGTTTCTTCATCCTCTTAGAAAGCAATCGATTCAAATCTTTAGAGTTTGTTAAACTCTTGCTCATATTTCTTCATTACCTTACTATAGTACTCCAATTAATAGAAACAAATCACCATTCTCTACCTCACACTAACTAGTAAGTACCTTATATAAAAGGCATCCTTAAACTTCTCCCAAGTCACTAAAACCAGAATTAATCGCTCCCTATCTAACATCAATCATTAGTCATTCTCTAGAGTAGGTAGGTTTCAAATGTCTTCTTGTTGTCATTTATAATGAATTAGACCTTAAACAAGTTCTTGGTTTCCTTCAACCACTTAATTTCCTCTTACCAGTATATAGTACTTCAAGGTTTACAATAGCCTTATAAGCTCTCACAATCCATCATTATGTCCACGTGGTTGGGAAGTGCCTCATATAGAAGGTGTCATTGAATTTCTTTTAGATCACTAGGGTTGGAATTAGTTGCTCCCTATCTCACATCAATCATTAATCATTCCCTTGAGTATTTAGGCATTATATAACACTTTATTGCCATCTCAAATCGGTTGGACCCTAAAATTACATTAAAGTTACATTATAGTCTTATATGCTCTAATAGTTTACCACTGTCCCTATGGTTGTCTCTATCATGCTTTGACTAAAGCTTACACAATCCTAAGGTTAATGGTTTCTAACAAACCTTAACACCCATCATCATTTTCTTAACATTCCTAGACTTACTAAACATTTAAAATAATTCAACATGGACTTTAAAAGTGAAAGTGAGTATCTTACCCTCATTTATCTCATCATTTCTTACGATGATGTCCTTAACCTTAATGCTAAAGGCTTTGATTTTTACCCTACTCTGTGACACTTTTAACTCTAAATCAATCATATCAGGCTTATGACAAATATTACCTAATGAAAAGATTTAATACAAATACGTTACCACCTGATTAAGACTAATTTTGACATGCCCAAGTCTTAATGTTTAATATGCACTAACATAAGAAAAAATCATCTCATAGTCTATTAAAAATCAATTTATTCATTGATCACATAAATATAACATAATCTAACAAAACTAATCTCAATATTTAATACTCTAAAATGAATAAACATAAAACCACATTTTCTTTATATAAATTATTATAAGATCTAACTAAAATACCACGATATTCTCTTCAAATTCTTATGCTCCTCTTTTAGACTCCTTAATTGAAATGTCATATAATAAATTAGTAATATATACAAATCAAGAAAAATAATACTCAATACATGACTAAATAACCCACTACTTATACTAATATGGCACTACATATGCAACAGCCCGGACCATCTCATTCACGGATATTGTCCGCTTTGGGCCTTGGCCCAACCAAGCCCTCAAGGTTTTGCTCTTCCCGTCTAACGGGAAAACGTGTCTAAGAGAGAGAGGTATCTATACCCTTATAAGGCGTACTTCATTCCCCTCTCCAACCGATATGGGATCTCACATTCCACCCCCTTGGAGGCCCAACATCCTTGCTAGCGCACTAGCCTGGCTACTAGCTTTGATACCATTATAACAGCCTGGACAATATCTGTGATCGGGGTGGTCCGGGCTATTACATCTCATGTTCAACATCTTCCCTATCTTTAGAATCTCAATCTTTACTGAGTCTCCACATTCTTGAAATAATTTGAATGTCTCTTCACCTTTTTCCTCCTCATTTAATTTCTCCAACCTGCAAATTAAAGGTGAAGAGTTAGTCTCAACCATAATTATGGATTCAGTACTCACCTTCAAGATAAATAATGTATCCATATCTCCTTTGAGCTCCTTCTCCACTTCTTCTTCACAAGCAATTCCTTCAGTAGTTCTCTCAAGATTCTCAAGCTCCTCTTCACTTTGTAAGGTCTCTGCACTAACATTCCTTGGGTACTCCTTAGGTTGAGATGGTTGCATTTCTTTGTTTTGTGATGCTAGGCGGTTGAGAACTTCTGACATCTAACCCACTGGGCTTGCCAGGTTCTAGATTCTAGACGTTGTATCTTGGTAGAATTGCTTCACTTCCTGCTAGAACTGTTATACACACTGTTGAAATTGCAAAGTATTATCAGTCATAACATTAACCAATTCTTCTAGAAATGTACCTGAGTTTTGTTGGCTCTCCAAGTCTTAGACGCTAAACCTTGTATCCTATCATAATTACCTTCCATCCTGTTGGAATTTTAGAGTATTCTACTAAAACCGTAGATTATCCTATTGAATTGGAATATTATTAGCAGCCATGACATTAAGTAATTCTTCTAGAGATGGACCTACGCCATAATAAGACGCTTCTGGTCTATATAGGAATTGTTGTGCATCCTGCAAACTATCGTGAAAGTAATTTTGTTTGTTATCCCATCCATAACTAAAGTTTATATGATTACTCCAAACTTGGTTATAAAATTGGGAATATGAGTTATAGAAAAATAACTTTCATCCCTTGATTTTTTTAACACATAAACACTAAACAAAAAATGAAAAGATCATAAAATAACTGAAAAGAAACTAGTTATAAACAAATATTTACAAAACACCAATTAAAATCAATAACAAAAACTATAGCACCACACTCCCCGACAACGATGCCAAAATTGGTGTAGCGGGTTGTAACACTACACAAATAACTAGACCTAAAACTATAGCTAGTGGTAAGTCTAGATCGATCCCACAAAGAGTATGTTTAAATCTTTTGAAATGAAAATAATCGATGTTTAGGTTATAGGGGGTTTGTTTTGATTTCAAATAAGAAATAAAATGAAATTAAAATACAAAATAAAATTAAAGAAAACATTAAAAAATGATGAAAAGTGATGAATATGTTAGGGACTCAGTCATCGGTTCAATCTTGGCCTACACACAATTAAACATACTTCATTGAGTTATTGTTCTCATACTTCTCCTCGCAACTATTAATTGTAGGTTAATGATAAGCTCTATTAACCTTGGTTTTCCCTTAGGCTTTTCAATTAAAACAAACTCTTTAACCAAACCTAGCTATCGAACAACCTAAAACAAGCTCTCTGGATTTAATTGGACCATAGAATTATAAGTTAGGAAAATAGATTAACCAAGGCAAAAACAACATACACTCAGGTCATTTATCCTAGATTATATTATCCCTAATGATTCGACACCAATCAAAAACACAATAATTTTAGATTGTATCCTTAATGATTCGAAGCCATTAGTTGCTACAAATGAATCTCAACATAACCGTTACGAATCATATTGAAGATTCAAGCAATATCCAAACACAATAATTACAGATTGTGTTTAAGATTCTAGCAATAGGTTTATACATTAACAATTTAACGATAACCAGAATACAATCATTCATACTCGAAAACCAAATTCATAAGCATAGGATAGCCTAAACCATTCCTATATAGAGAAAAAATAACAAATACAAAGAGAGAATGCTTAAATGGGTTCTTTGGTGTTGATACACCTCCGAACTGATGTCGAGAAGCTTATCCCTCTATGGATCTCCAAAGGATGAAATGTTTTCCACTTCTACAAAACTGAGACTTCACTCTAAAAAATGTTTCATAAACATTTCATACTTTTTTGTTGTTGCAATATATATTTATAGTGAAAACTAGGTTGTGCCATGTGTTAAAGTCACAGGCATGAGTTATGTTGTCATAGGCATGAGTGAGTAACATGCTCACGCCCATGACTTTTATGTCATAGCCATGAACAATTTTCTGCACTCTTCATGCTTGATGTTTTCAACATATGCCCTTCATTTTATGCATTTTCTTGTCTCCTCTTGCTCTAATCCTTCTCCATCTTGGTCCATAAAGATGAGTGAGTGTGAATATCAAGAAGACGATTGAAAGAATGTGATTTCAACTCACTTTACCTTTTATGCTTCAAAATTGTACCTAAAACCAAATATGAACTAAATTGAATGTCTTAAGAATTTTATAGCAATAATCACTAAGTATTATGGAATAAATATATAATCAATTAAGCACGTATCAATGTTTGACTACACTAGACCAAACTTGACTAGTGGAGAGTCCATCATAGTGAGACTGACTATCAGTGCTAACATCTTTGAGGTAAGGTCGAGCATCATCCAAATGGTGCAACAGTCAGTCCAATTTGATAAACTTAGAGATGAAGACCTAAATGCACACATCTATAATTTTCTAGATATTTGCAACACTTTTAAAATCAATAGACCTAATGATAACCCCATCAAACTACATTTATTCCCATTTTATTTAAGAGGGAAGGCCAAAAAATGGTTAAATTCGATGTCACACTCTTTACTGACTATATGGGAACAAGTGGTAGATAAGTTCTTGTTAAAGTATTTCTTACCAGTAAAGACTTTGAAACTAAGGAATGACATCTCCTTATACTCCCATGCTAAAGCAGAATCTTTATACGATACATGTTGAGATGATGCCCACATCATAGTCTACTGCATTGGATGCAAATCCAAGCATTTTACAATAGGCTAAATCAAAGCACTAGGTAGTCTATAGATGTAACAGTTAGGGGAACACTGAACAACAAGACACCAGATGTGTAGCACCCCACTTCCATCTTACGCGCACACGTACACCCTTCAGACGAATGTGCATATGGCCGATGGAAATGGCGTGTTAACATTATCACTTCCACATATCGCATGGTATCATAAATTAAAATATAAATATCACAATTTCTAAAACCCAAAAATTCCTTATTTCAATTCACAAACAATATATACATTGTAGCTTTACATTAATATCCATATGTGTACATCCTCAAAACTAATCAGAGTTCACATATCTATACACAAAATGTTCTACACACATGAGGAAATATACGAAAATTTATCTAAAACCCTAAGTCCCAGCTGACCGACCTCTGAGTCATGTCATCTACCAAAAGTTGTACTAGATCCCTTCTATGCAATATTAACAGCTAAGTCGACACTCTCATACCTAAAAAGTCAACGTGAAATATTGGTGAGTTTTGTGAACTCAGCTGAGTAACCATCCTCGATGGTTCACTCATATCACACATATCACATCAATACATTCAACACATAATTCACAGCATTTAATTTCTCATGTATCATCATAAAACACTTTGTACATATATGTTCACATTTTTCATTCAATTCATTTTCACATTTCAATTTCAATCATTCAAATCATATAATTCATGTGTTTATGTAATGTTCATGAGACTGAAAATTGTTTATTTTGTTGTTATGACTAAGCACCTTTTTCACTATCCTATATCCGTTGTAGATACCGGGCTCATTTATACTGTCCCTTATCCGTTGGGGATACAAGGCTCATTTTACATAGTGAGACTTTGGCTCTTACCATAGTCTAAACTTTAAGCTCTTTTTTTTCACTAACAACTATGGTCACAACTGCCATTACGTTTCATGCATTCATGTAATGAAATGCATCATGCATATTCAATGATTACACTCATTTAGTCACATTCACATTCTTTCTTATTCACATTTGTCATTGGACTTTTAGTTTGGCATTCAACATTGAAGTTAAGAACAATTAGTCAGTCATATTCACATTCAAGTAACACTTCCAATACAGTCCCGAATATAGAACTCCTCGGACAATTAATTGTTCGAAATTAACACAATCACATTCACACAATAATTCAATACAGAATGTAAACAAACAATAATTCAATATAAGACCATCTTAGGTTACTCACAGTTTGCTCCAGATAGCTTATTGCCTCGAAATCCCAGCAACATCTAGAAGCGGTCATTCAATGCGCTCTACCATAATATGCAAACTTATACATTTACCATTACTACTTTGCACATGCATATGAATACTTGATCATAAGCACATGTATATATTTCATGTATAATGCATGTTCAATGGCAAATTCCTGGGTATATTTTCCTTAATACACATCTTATAATCAATTAATAACATCGTTCAATCATTCTTTAACACCTAATGCACTTAATTCATTTTTCGCACCTCATTTAGCATCAGCTAGGTTCACTTAAGATCTCATTCAACCCTAAAATATCTCACATGGAAGCACCCTAAACTCAAAAGACAATTCTTTTTCTCCATAGGTCTATCCACGATCATGGTGTCCCTGCCAAGATCGTGGTGTCGTGACAGAAACCTTTGGATAAAAAGAACGCTACGATCATGACAGAAACCTTTGGAGAAAAAGAATTGTCTTTTAAGTTTAGTTGAACCAAACGATCGTGCTGTCCCTACCATGATCGTGATAGAAACCTTTGGAGCTAGCCATGATCATGACAGAAACGTATTCTGTCAGGCTATGATCGTGGGGTAAGGGCCACGATTATGCCCTGCCTTTTCTTCCTTCTTTTTTGCTTCAACATATCTCCTCACATCCATTTCAAACCAATTTTTTTTTCTGAATTCACCTCTTATAATATGACCTCATTTCATACTAATTCAACCATCATATTGATTACATTAACTCCATAGAATTAAACTCATTTTGATTAATCATTTCCAACTTAATTTCATCATTCATGAAATCCTATCTCTTCCCATAATGTATCTCGTTCATAATGCATCAAACAATTCGTTCACTAAGTTACGTGCTTATTTAACACTCTAAACATTTCACATTTAAATGCATTGTTGTAAATATCCTTTTCCTTAAAGGATAACATCAAGATCAATCAAAACAAATCACTCATTTAACCAACTTTTCCAACATCAAAATATGTTCATATTGAGCCCCAATTAAGTCTAAAAACATCATAATTATATATATCATCCTTAATTGGTTCAACCATTCTATAATCAAAACAATTCCATGAAAAACCATTGCCTACGATCGTGACAGAAACAATTCTCCCACTTATCCTGCAGTTTTCAGTTTCTCTCAAGGCAGATTTTTAGGTCAGTTTTGTATGACCATTTTGACCTAGAAAATGAGTTTCTAAGCAACTCCTTCTTCTAATTAAATTTTCATCTATGTCTTAGGTTTCTAATGACATAAAATTCATGCATTTTGGTTCAGCATCATGCACGTTATAATCAAAATACTAAAGACTATTCTCATACCTCGATAGAACACAATTCTCAACTTCAAGCCAAATTTCAAGACTCTTAAGGATAGATTTAAAATTTTATTCCTTCATGAAAAATGTAGAAATATGTTTCTAGTTTACTATAAATCAAAATCCATCCAATTTGGATATCTACATATGAAGATATAGCTAAAATACAGATGCATATTGAGTAAAAACACTGCATATAATATACTCTAAGATACTTCATCATCATTTTCATCCTAGTTTACCTCTTTTGCTTAGTTTGTGATTTCTAGCTCATGTCCTCATTATTTTCTCTTCATTCCTACTTCCACTTCAACTCAGTATCACTCACAAACAAATCAAAATCGATTAATGATCATAAATACACAAAACTGAACATATACCTATACACACTTATAGCCATTTTCTGTACATTTACTACACCATTTTAATGTTCTTCCAATTCCGACCTCACCTCTACACAACTTATGACATATCACTCACAATATACACAAAAAAAGACATTTATACATCCATTTTTCTCATCCACGTTTCAACACACATATATATACATTTCTTCATGATTATGATCAAAATTCTCAAATTACACATCAAGAATGCTTTATTTAACACCAACCATAAAGATTAAAACCCAACTTACTTGATTTAACTCCAAATCCTTCAAGATCACACCAACCCTAGCTTTGTAGACAACCACATACATCACCATTTCAAGGTGGGAGGTTGGGTTTTTTGTGAAGAATGAGAGAGAAAGTACAAGATGATGGTAGGAAATGAAGGATAAAAGTGAGCTCCAACTATGATGATGGTGAAGATAGTATCGTGGAAGTGAAGAAGAATAAAGAAGATGAGAAGAAGAAGAAAAGCAAGAATGAAAGACAAAACAATTAATTTGTCTTTCAATAAAGCAAGGAGTCATGGGTTAAAGACTCACTTGCCACATGTCAAATTTCTAGTAGTTAGAATTAGATTCTTTTATTAACTAGTCCAATCAACTCCAATTTTTAGCCCAATTGTCTCCAAATTTCAATAACATAGGTCATTAAATCCAATTGTCATTTATAAAAATTTTCACTACCATTTGACTCTTAATTCTACTTCCATTTATCAGTTGTCCTATCACTTGGCATTTTTCCTAGTTCAAAATTTACTCAAAAATTCAAGAATTTTCTAAATTTCACCAAAATTTCTAAATCAATACCTATACACACCAATTCAATTTTCAATACATATAAACCACAATTCATACCAAAAATCACATTTACAAATCAATTATACCCGTAAAATGTCAAAGAATGCATGTGCAATCATTTTAATATGCAAACATTAATATTCACACGTGTGTATGTCATATTATGCATGAACATGAATGCACTTTCTAACTTATCATAATCTCTCATGTATTGTATTCCAGGGTCCAAACCCTTAACATGGGATAATGAGATATTACAAAAGGCATCCCAAGATTTGATAGAAGGCATGGCCATGAACAACTACCAATGGTGTCATTTAGAGTACGTACTAATAAGCTAGTAGGAGTGTACGAAGTGGAAACAGTGGTGCAATTGGCAAGTGAAGTGGAGGCCTTAAGTAGAAAGATAGATAGTCATACAATGGCTCTATAAGGTTAAATGATGTAGTGCAAGGTGTGCGAGCTAGAGAACTAAGGACAAGATTATCAATCAGTTCATCCTAAGCATATAGACTATTTACGGAATGCTTCTAGATCCCAAATTAATCCATACAACAACACATACAATCCAGATTGGAGGAATCACCCTAACTTTTCTTCAGGAAATTAGGGCCAAGTATGAAATAACCCTTCGCTAGGATTCTAGCAACAAGCATCTCAATCCAAGAAGTTTAGTATGGATGAGATGATAATGGCATTCATTCAAGAATCAAAGGAGAAACATCAAAGAATAGATGGTTCCATATGTAACTTGGAGATTAACATCGATCAACTGGCCAAGATAGTATCTGAAAGACCAAAGGGGAGTTAGCCAAGTATGACAAAAAAATCCTAAGGGATTTATAATTACAATCTCTTAGGTAAGTGATAAAAAGCTCTAAGAAGATAAAAAGGTGACTACTGAGAGTCACTCAGGAGACGAAGGTGAACATCACTTAGACAGAGTTAAAGAATATTGAACTATCATCCCATATCCTATTAAAGCAAAAAGAAATATGTAGGATATGGAGTTTTGTAGATTTTGTTGATCTTTTAAAACAACTTCAACATAATTCACCCCTTATCAAATCTCTTACGCAACTACCAAAGAATCTAAAACTTTTAAAAGAACAACTATTAAAAAAGGAGGAATCAGAGAAGTTGGAGACTGTTACGCTAAGTGAGGGAAGCTTAATTAAGAAAATGCAATTACCATAGAAGCAAACAAATCTAGGGTGTTTCTATATTCCTTGTAAAACTAGCCAACCTAAAGGCCGACATTAATATGATGCCTTTCTCTTTATTTGAAATATTAAGAATATGAGAATTTAAAATGAATAGGATATGTGTGCAATTAGCTGATAGATCGATAAAAAATCATAGGGGAATCATAGAAGATTTACCAGTTAAGGTTGATAAGTTTCCATTCCTAGCTAATTTCCTAATACCTAACATAGAGGAGGATATGACAGTACCTCTAGTGTAACATACCACTTCCATAGAGCATATGCCCAAACATGCAAAAGACATTCAAGAACATACTCTATGAGAATGGCATATTAGAGCAATCACATCAACTTATTATAGCATCACACATAACATAAGTATTTAAAAGATCAAATTTTCTCATTTTATTCTCAAACATAACTTACATTGGAGAACATTGTAGCATTACACTCCATAATTCATATATTTACATTAACAAAAAATTTTGAGAATTTACTGCTCTTTTACAAAATGCTCTACATGAAATTAGAAAAGTAAATAAATAGAATCTATTAGACTCCTTATATATCAGCTGATCAGATCTTTAAGCCATTCTTGTTCCTAAAACTTGACAGTACTAAACTTCTACTAGATTGCCTTAGAAGCTAGGTCTCCCTTGTACCTGAAAATCAACGTTGCAATTTTGATGAGTTTGCAAACGCAGTGAGTGAACCATCATCGATGTGCTCACTCAAGTCAGAACATAAATATCAAAAATGTATTTCCCAATTCAATATATAAATCACATCATTCAATATTGAACTCCAGATCACAATACATCATATCTCAATAATACATCATAAATTACAAACATTTCATATAATTATTGCAGAATCCAATCATTTATCTCAATTATTCATAACATCAACATGTAAATAAACATTGCATATCACTATATCAACACAATTCAGTAATTCTTTGCAATCATTCACATGATGTATATATATATATATATGCAAATGCACATATGACTCCACTTTCATTTTTACTTTTTTGTGACTGAGTGCCCATTTACTTTCCCGTATCTGCTATAGGTACCAGACTCATTTCATATTTTGTCCCGTACCTATTATAGATATCGGGCTCATTAATAACTAAGCCTATGGTTCTTTATGTACATTTCTGAGCTTTAAGTTCTTTTTTACACTGGTCACTTTGGTCACAACTCCTGATCATGCATAACAATGTGATGGAATGCATCAATTCACATATTATTCTATCAATAACTTTCATTCAATGTGCACAGTCATTTATAACATTCATCGAATCTGAGTCCGGCATTCAACATTTAGTTGATTACACATTTTCCATATTCACATACATTAGAAAGCACTTCCAATACAATCTCGAATATCAAACTCTTCGGAACATCAATGTTCGAAATTATCACGATCATATAAGTAACAATTCAACAACTAAATTTAAATAGAAAAAAATCAATCATATTAAGAAAACATTTAGGTTAGCTTATAGTACGCTCCAAATAAGTTATTTCCTTAATGACTTGGCAATGTCTGGATGCTGACGATCAATTTATGGTTCTTTAGTCATACAATACACAAATATTTTACACATTACAAAGTTGATCAAGTATATAAATATTCAATCATGCACATGTATATTTGTCAAGTTCAATGCATACTCAATTAACTTTCTGGTTATGTATCCTTATTCACAAATCTTAGCCATTCGAACATCATAGCTTGGATATAACTAGTTTGCAAGTAGGTTATACCTTAAGTAAACTTAATTATTCTAATTTCATCAACCATACATTCACTAACCCTTTTCTAGCATTATATATTCACACAATTTCTTAATTCTCATTCATTCATTCCTAATACATTACTCATATCCTTTGGATCACATTTGTATTCATAAGAACATCTTCATTCTTTTAACAACTTAAAGTTTCCAGATTTAGATACATTGATATCAGAACAATCCATTCCTTAAGCTATAACATCAATTAACAACCTAAACTTATCAAACCCTTAACTAATTAATCAAGAAACTATCTAAGTTCATTTCAAGACTCAATCAAGTCCAAATGCTCCAATGTAAAGTGACTTATCCTTATTTAATTCAACAATCACACAAAACAAAATTTCTTTTCACTTCAAAGCATTGCCCACGATTATAGAGGACCTTCCCACGATTGTGAGATGAGTAAACCGAGTGTTCAATCTCCATTTTCCTTCAATTTCTCTAGACTTTAACACCTTCATACCAAATTCAAAACATCTTCATATTAGTTTATTAATTATACCTTAATTATACTTCAATTCCTCTTAAATTTCATCTCTAATTCCAACTCAAAATTATTTAATTGGTAGCTCGTAAACTATTTCTTTCATGCATTTTTAAAACAAAACATAAACTATCATTCACCATCATACATGTAGTCCTAGTTCTTTCCTATTTTAAGAACACTACACTAGCTCCTTTCTTTAGCATAAATTCACCTTCATTATACTTCAAATCCCAATCTAATTCATCCATATATAAATCTATAACCTATGATTCTCATAAATCAAGAACAAAGCATAAAAGTATCCAAGTTCATCCATCATATTCCAGTACACTTCAATATCAACATCAACATCATATACAATCCATACCAATTCAATCTTCATAATCTTTCTATTAAAACATGCCATAAAGAACAATACTTTACTTCCATAATTAGCTTCCAATTCAAGCTCAATTCATCAAGTCTACCTAGCCCTTCATGCATGCAAAATCATCCTAAATTCAAGGTGGAAATTAAAGGGGTTTTTAGCAACAAGATGAAGACAACAAAATATTAGAGTGGCCAAGTGAAGAATTTTGGGCAAAACTCAAAGTTGTTAGGGTTGTGTGTGTGTGTCGAAAATGAGAGAAGGAAGAAGAGGATAGCATGTAACAAAAATGAAAGAGAAAATGGTCATCCATGTGTGGGTGTTGTGGGGTATAGGTATATGGTGAGTGTTAAGACACTTGTCATGACACTTGTCAAGTAAAGGACCATACTATAAGTCCTCTTCTTAAACTACTAAGTGTCACTTAAATACTTAGTCCACTTATCACTTAATTCCCTAAACCATTTGTCACGTAATTATCTAAGCCATTTACCACTCAATCTTACTGCCATGTGTCACTTATTTCTACTGCCATGTGTCAACTTATCTTGCCACTTGACATTTTCCTAGTCCAAATGTACATATTAATTCATCAATCTCCCAATTGTAACAATTACTTCCAAAATACTAATTGTAATCCATCAAACCAGAATTTTAGACATAAGCACTACACAATCAAATCATAATCATTTTAAACCTTTCATACCCCGGAATATGTCAATTAAGTACATATACTATCTTTGCAATGTGTACGAAATCATGATTCATGTGTGTTTGCCAATGATATGTATGTGAATGAAATGCATTTTGTGAATGCTAAAATGATTTGACTCATAATCTAAGGCTTTCACCCTTAGTATGGAAAACGGGCTAATACATCTAGTCCTTGGTCACTCTTTTTTGGCGATTGCTAAGTCAATCATAAATGTTGACAAAGGTAAGTTAACATTAAGAGTGGGGAACAAAGAGGTCTATTTTAGAGTTTCTAATGTCACAAATCATACTCTTGAATTTATTGATGTTCGTAATAATTCTTGTCATGATATTGTGCAGGATTTTACATTTAAAGGTCCATTGGAACCTTCATAAATCTAAGGGAATAATCAAAAGAGAAGCATGACATGAAGCGGGAAAAGGTAACCTACTTATAGGTTATGGAACCTACAGTAAGGCTACAAGAACATAATATATATAAGCTACCTTGAGTTTAAAAGGTACGTCAAGCTAACGACTTTAAACAAGCGTTACATAGGAGGCAATCTATGAATTAGTTTTAGTTTTATTTCAAATTCCATATTTCTTTGTTTTTGCTTTAATATTAGTATAGGATTTATTTGAGTTTTTAGTTTTTGGTGTATTTTAGGATAGAAAGATTGAGCATTTAATGAGATTGTGCATAACTGGCATGTTAGGGGATGCGTGTTAAAGAGTTACAATGCTAAAGTGCAAAATTGTTATGTTTGAGCATCTAATTTTGAAGTTGCATATATTTACAGAGAGTTACACGCTCTCTATCCACGTTAGTGTTGACTTACACGGTTTGACACACACCTGTACCTAGCCGTGTAAGTTTGCGAAGAGCTATAATTTAGTGACATACACGATCAGATATGTGGTCATGTATCAGACCACGTAAGTTCACTATACACCTTAAAAAGCTCTAATCCTTTTGAATTTCTCATTCTCTCTTAGCTCATTCACTCTCTGCCATCATATTCTCATTATCGAGCCCTAATTTTTGAGTTTTTGTTGCAATCTGTTGACATTCAAGTAAGTAATCTTATCAATTTCACTTGTTATGTATGTTTAATTAGGCATTTTGCATTGTTTAGCTCATTTATGCTAAAAAAAGATAAAACTCAGGATTTGAAAATTTGTGTGGAATTGCGTGAATTTATGTATGATTATGGTTCAATAGTTGAATTTAACCCATACCCAATTGATTTTATGATTTAATATGTTTGACTGCATATGAATTGGGTGAAAATTCAACTTCAATTGCAAAATTGCGTGATTTTTGCTCACTAAGTGTTTTATTGTCATAATTTTGTGTAAAATTAGGTTATTTAGTTATTTTCGGCATTAATTGACATTGGTTTATGTTTAATTGCATGTTAATTTTTCTTTTTGCATGAATTTAATGTTTAATTTCATCAATTTTGTATAATTGTGAATTTGGGGTTTTTAATTTCAATTTTAGGGTTAACTGTGTAATTAAAAAACTAGATTGATTTTAATTATTAGTTTGATTTTTAATCTTAGATTTGTGATTAATTAGGTTGTTAGTATCTTTCCCACTCATTTTATTTTATTTTATTTTATTTTATTTACTTGCTTACTCATTTAATTATTTGTTTTAATTTAATTTTGGTTATTTATATGTTTTAGTTTTCATTGTTATTTTGTAGTCACAGCTAATTATTTAGTAAGCATAATACTGTTCAAGTGTGGGGAAATGGGTATTACTCTAAATTATAAATATATTTCTCACACTTTTTGTAAACTTCAGGCATAATGACTAGATCACTACGCAAGAACGGAGTTCCACATAAGCGACAGAGAAGAGAGGGGTCGTCTAGAGACCTAAGGAGAGCTCACATAGTGAATCCACCCAAGCGACCCTTAATGTTACTCTTTTATGCAGCAATGCATAAAGAGTAGTACTAAAGGTTGAAGGATAAGACATTCATCACAGGACGTCATATTGACTAAAAAGGCATTTGAGCAAGTTAAACTAGTGCATTAAGATTGGGAGGTTGTCAATGTTAATGCCTAGCCCAGATTCTTCGAGATTATAGAGCCCTCTTATTAGGAGTTGACTTTGTAGGTGCTCTACATTTTCTTCATAGAGAAGGGACGCCACGACTAGGATAAGTCGAATAACATCTAGTTCCAGTTACTCAGGAAGATGATCTGAATGATTTAGAATTCTCAATCACCATAGGCCTTTATGAAGCAGAATTCATTGAAACGAGAGAGTATTGATAGTTGTGATTTGCATTATGTTTTAGGGTTTAATTTATTATGTATTTAGTGTTAATTTAAGTGATTGAGTGTGTAATTAGGGTTTAATTGTGTTAGTTTATGTGTTTAAGTGTTTATGGGTTAGTATGAATCTTTGAGCTTAAATGTTATGTTTTTGAGGTACGTTGATGTGTTTGTTAGTGTTTTAGGTTAAACGACGAAGAATGGAGAAGTTTCAAAGAGTTTCGGGCCAAAAACATGGCCCACGATTGTGGCACGACAAAAAGAGGCGAGCTGACAGGACCTAGTCCACGATCGTACACTTTAGGTCACGATCGTGACAGAGAGCGCTATACTAGGCCACAATCATAGAAATTGGGCCACAATCGTGAAGAAAGGAAAAAACGCTGGCTATAATCATGACAGGCAGGGCCACGATGGTGGCTTGCGTCGGGCTAACACAAAAACTTAAGTTTCGCAAGACTTTTTTAATCGTTTCGACCCCAAATTAACCCTAGGGCTTCGTAACTATAAATACAACATTAAGGGATAGTAGAAGCAGCCTTAATAGAGCTTTTTATAGCAGCCAAATTTTGAAACCCTAGAGAGCGTATTGAAAGACTGACGAAGGAGATGGAGGAAGAGAGACACGGAGAAGAAGCTTAACGAGAAGTACTTCCCAAAATAGGAGGTTTCCCGCCGTCACTGCCTCTACTACTCTGTTCTTGACATATTTTCTAGTTATTTCAATTTTATTGATGTATAGAAATGAGATAGTTGCTGAGAATAGGTTGTGTTGAAAGTTGAGTTTTTATCTATACTCACCTTTGGGATTTTTATCTTTGATATTAATGGAATTCGATTTATTATGTTTTTATTGAGTTATTTGTGATTCGATTTCTGTGCTTAATAATTTGGTAATAAACTGAGAGGGTGAACTGAGTAAATATCATCAAATTGGGCTAACGAGAGTTAGGTAGTTTGATAGATAAAGAATTGAATCAAATAGGTTAAATTTGCATAGCAAGAGATCGTACATAGGTTTCCAGTAGGTTATTAGACAAATTCAGAACTAATTTAGGTTTCAGGTAAATTGGGAATTGAGAGATTACAATTCCATGATTTAAATTAGGGATTATACATTAGGGTTAAAGATTGTAACTCAAGAGAGAGTAATCCACCCTAGGACCATTTAGACGCGGTAATTCGGTAATCTCATAATCAATTAGATTTTCATTAAGGTCGGATAAAACTCCCTTTCTCTCAATTGGTAATTCCTATGTTGATTCATAATTAGGTTATGCAATCTGCTATCCTGTTTACATTTCTAATTTTTAATTCTCGCAATTGATTGTTTCATAGATTAATTTTCTACTTAGTTATTTATTTTGAATTATTGCAAGATTTAGTTTAGCCTTATATTTTTAACCCTCCTCATGGGATCGATACCTTAGGTACTACGTGAACGACCCGTGCACTTGTGGTATTATTGAGGTTAAAAAAAAGTAAAACTTAGCATATGTAAACTTGCGATCAAGTTTTTGGTGCCGTTGTCGAGGAAGTGATTAGTTTAGTTTTTTAGTCTCAAGTTTTTTTTCCATTTTCTTTTGTTACTAAAAAAATTTAGGCATAAGGTAGGCACATATCAAGACTTGTGAGGATGAGACATCTGAAGAGTTGAATGCTAAAAAGAGATAAAAAGAACGATCATGGAGGATGTATATTATAGGGAGCAAGGGACGTTTGCAGAGTTCGATGAACCCTAATTTGATTGGGGAGATCATCATCCTTATGGCAGAACTACCTAGATTTCTATTGGTCCAATAATGCAAGCATTCATATAAGACATCAAGACCCATTTGAATTTCAACATGATGAATCCAATTCATGGGACTCCAAGCTGGATAAAATCATGATAAGCTTACGGATATGGAAGAAAACGATAAGAGATTGGAAGAGAAGTTTGAGCAAGTAGCAGAAGATCACGCCTCTTCTATTCACTATCTAGAAGTTCGAATAGGCCAGCTTTCCAGCTAATTTTGTAGGCAAAGTGTGGAAAACTGTCTGTGCAACATGACAATGAATTCAATAGAGCCATATTAAGCTATCACACTTACGAATGGGGTAAAACTAAAAGAACCAGTGAGAAATCAGGCTAAACCTGACCTTTTAGAAGACTAAGAAATCCAAGAAGAGGATGAAGAAAATAATGCCAACCCTCCTATTTATTCACCAGTTCGTGATAGACCATATGTAAACATTGAAAAATCTTGGGTAGATGTCCATAGAGCGAACCCCATTTTTTCAGATTAATGATGACCAAGTGACATTCAACATGAATGATGTATTTAAGAATTCGAAGGTTAGTAGCTCATTCAGGATAATTGATATGTTCAAATCTTCTGATGAACAAGAGGATGAAGAATAGATGATAACGGACATCAAGTTTGAAGCTATGAAAGTCTCTTCTCAAGAAGCTAAAGAAGAAGAGGAGATGAGGGTGAATGAGGAAGACCCAAGAAGAGAACTACTCACCCTCTTACCGGGCAAACTGTTGGATTCTATGGAAGATTCAAAGAGTTTTGTCATTTCCTGTTTTGTTGACAGATCGCTAAAAAAAAGGACATTACTGAGCTTTATTTTTTTTCATAATTTTATCAATATTTTCCTTCTGATCATTTTGCAATTTGTAGCTTACTCACAGGCTACAAAACTGATGTTGAATGAAAAGGGTAGAAGCAAGTCGCTCATAGTTGATCTTGGCTGAGTTTTAAAAGATTAAAGTCAAGCTCATGACCATAAATTAGCACGTTTAGTAGTTAGGTTCAAATTATTACGTAGTTAGATTTGTTTTAAATTTCAAAATAAGTTCTTAATAATTTGGAATGTTTTAGGAGTGCTAACTCTCTTACTCTTTTTTTAAAGCCAGTATAAGATAGGGCAGTAATCATGGGCATCAAGCACAAGTGATCTCCACCTCCATCACCATCAACACCTCAGTCAATATGATAGTTTTGTGTTCTAACCCTTTTCTTTTCAATTTTTTTAATATTTTCTTCTTATGTTTTTTGTATATTGTGTTTATTTCCCTCGAGTATGTTTGTGTACCCTTCTCACATTAAGGACAATGTGTTATTTAAGTGTGGAGAGCATTGTGTGATTTTACCTTGAGTGTGAATTTTGCATTTTGTATGATAGTTTGTTTAGGTTGTATTTTGTGAACTGTATGAATGTGTCAATGTCTTAGATGGAGTGAATTTTTTTTTAAATTTTGAACATAGTCTATTAGGTTGTAAAAGATCATTAACTCGCAAAATTAGTGAATTAGGAGTCTTTGGATAAATATACAGCTTAATTAGGATTTAGTGTAAATTTAGCACCCTATAGGTTATCAAATTCATTTATAATTTGAGACCATTCAACTTAAATAGCTGAACTAGTATTTTTCATAGAAATGAGTAGCTTAAACAACAAGGTTGGAAATAAAAATAAATAAATAAATTGTATTTTTTGTTAAATAAATCGCTATTCCACTGCCCTTCTGGTTATGAATAGAGCTAGCAGCCAATTGAAAATGTGATATAGCAGAGTGAACTGATCAACACGTATCACAAATGTGTGCCTTCGTGCCAAAAAGCTGTAATGACGTTTCAACCAAACTGTTCAATAAAAAAACATAGCTTAGTTTAGTAACTGGATCGACATTCATTACCAATATTTGCCTCCGCGTAAAAAAACTAAGTCTATGTTTAAAAACCAGAAAAAAAAATTATGATTTCTTAATAAAAACTTACTGAACTTATAATAAGCTTGACTTTTCAAGAAGTTATACTTACGAATAGTTACAAAGTTTGAATGACCAAAGCATTATTAATGTGTGTGTACAATTAAAAAGGGTAAATAAATTAACACTGAGATCTCAATTAAATTGTATATTTAGTTCAAAGCCCTTAGACATAGATTTTGCATGTTAATGATTAGATATAATTTGTATGACTGTGTTTAAGATTAAATTCATTTCATGAAGTCGAAGTTGTTGCCTCTTTATTGCACTGTCTTCTGTGTGTTTGTTGTGTGTTTATTGTTTTGTTTGCTTAAGGACAAACAAACATTTAAGATTGGGGATATTGATAGTTGTGATTTGTATTATGTTTTAGGGTTTAATTTGTTATGTATTTAGTGTTAATTTGAGTGATTGAGTGTTTAATTAGGGTTTAATTGCGTTAGTTTTTGTGTTTAAGTGTTATTATGGGTTAGTATGAATCTTTGAGCTTAAATGTTATGTTGTTGAAGTACATTTATGTGTTTGTTAGTGTTTCAGGATAAACGGCGAAGAACGGAGAAGTTTCGAAGAGTTTCAAGCCAAACACATAGCCCACAATCATGGCATGACAGAAAGAGGCAAACTGACAAGACCTAGGAAACGATCGCGCACTTTACGCCACGATCGTGATAAAAAGTGATTTATCAGGCCACGATCGTGCAAGTTAGGCCACAATCGTGATAGAAAGGAAAAAACATGCTTGCCACAATTATGACAGGTAGGGCTATGACAGTGGGCTGCGGCGGGATGAAACAAAAAATTGAGTTTTGTAAGACTTTTCTGACCGTTTCGACCCCAAATCAACCCTAGGGCTTCGTAACTATAAATACAACATTAAGGGAAAAAAAGTAGCCTTAAGAGATCCTTTTGGCAACAGCCAAATTCCGAAACCCTAGAGAGCATATCGAGAGATTGAGGAAGGAGACGAAGGAAGAGAGACATAGAGAAGAAGCTTGACGCTACTATGTTCTTGACATATTTTCCAGTTATTTCAATTTTATTAATGTATAGAATTGAGATAGTTGTTGAGAATAGGTTGTGTTAAATGTTGAGTTTTTATTTATACTCACCTTTAGGACTTTTGTCTTTGATATTAATGAAATTTGATTTATTGTGTTTTTATTGAGTTATTTGTGATTTGATTTCTGTGCTTAATAATTCGGTAACAAATTGAGAGAGTGAACCAAGTGAATATCATCAAATTGGGATAACAAGAGTTAGGTAATTTGATAGATAAAAATTGAATCAAACCGTTAAATTTGTGTAGCGAGAGATCGTACATAGGTTTCTGGTAGATTATTAGACAAATTCAGAATTAATTTAGGTTTTATGTAAATTAGGAATCGAAAGATTACAATTCCATAATTTAAATTAGGGATCATATATTAGGGTTAAACATTATAACTCGAGAGAGAGTAATCCACCCTAAGACTGTCTAGATGTGGTAATTCGGTAATCTCATAATCAATTAGATTTTCGTTAAGGTTGGATAAAATCCCCTCTCTCTCAATTGGTAGTTTCTAGTTTGATTCATAATTGGGTTGTGCAATCTGCTATCCTGTTTACATTTTTTATTTTTAATTCTCATAATTGATTGTTTGATAGATTAATTTTCTACTTATTTATTTTGAATTATTGAAAGATTTAGTTCAGCCTTAGATTTTTAACCCTCCTCATGAGATCGATACCTTAGATACTACAGGAACGACCCGTGTGCTTGCGGTATTATCGAGGTTAAAAAATAGTAAAACTTAGCATACATAAACATGTGATCAAGTATCTGGATCTAAGGATAGATTTCCCTTACGAGATGCCCTCTCGATAGTTATGGAACACGATTAGTGATGATAGTGATTGTGACCGGAGTAAATCCAAAACCTCATCATTACGACTCCCGGTGCTCTGATACATACATGGAGTTTTGAGTTACACTTTAAGCCAAAAAGGGGATAGCCACAGTGTGTTCGGAAACATGGATGTCTACTCTCTCTGAAGCATGTGCGAGAGGATGATGAGCTAGCAACAAAGGGTAGAGATAGAGTGGAGCAATATACTATAGAGTAGCCATTGTATCCACAGCCACAGCCACTGCCACCATCATCGTCACCTGAGAAGGTAAGTGCAGTAAAAAAGGAGGATAGTCCGAGAGTTCCCAGGGTTACGATATCACATCCAGACCAGCTGAAGTTAATAGTGTTAGAAAGATAGGTAACCTAACTTCTGGGTACTTAAAAGACTATCCGACCATAGCAAGCAGAGCTTATTAAGAGGGTAAGATAGTTCGAGACTTTAGTTGAGCGGATAAAAAGGCTCAAGACTACAGTTATATAGATGGGAGAGTTGATGTTGTTAATAGCAAGCCTCCACCTTTTGGCAAAGGTACTTCCTCAACAACTTATCTACCCAATCAGGATCATCAACTCAAACACCCTCCTTCCTTACACCAGCTTAGATCATATCATGAGGGGGATGCTTAATTTGTGTATATTCTTTCTTTTCCTTTATTAATTGTCTATATTTTTCTTATTTTCTTTTATCTAACATTATAGTTAATGATATTTATATTTCTAAATTGTTATGTTATTTTTATTTCTTTTTATATTTGTATCCCCTTTTTGTTTATGTTTTGCAAGGATATTAGTCTAATATTGGATGAACTATCCTAAAATCTGAAAATCATATTACTTAGGAAATTACCAACTTAACCTTCTCACTTATAATATGTTCTTATTTTATGTATGTTGAGGGCAATGTACGACTTTAAGTGTAAGGAGAGGTTAACGATTTGCAAGGATATTAGTCTAATATTGGATGGACAGTCCTAAAATAAAAAAATTGTATTACTCAGGAAAGTACCAACTCAACCTTCTTACCTATAATATGTTCTTATATTATGTACGTTGAGGACAATGTACAACTTTAAGTGTAAGGAATGGGTTAATGATTTTAATGATTTTCTTAAGCTTACCGTAATCTGGGTTATTAAATTATATTAATTGATATTCTAAATTAGTTGAAATCTGTCCATAAATACTTAATTTCATTATTAAATATTGATTTGAATTACTATGCAAAAGAATGATACTTAGAATAAAATAGCTTTTATAAGTCATATTTTTAATAGTCATTAAGATAGTCAAATTGAATGAAATTGCATATTATTTACATAATAAAACCAATTTTTTATCTGATTTTTTGAGCTAAGAGCAAAAATATTCATAAATTTTAGCTTTTTTTAAATTCTTTCGTATGTGTTATCATGCATAGTTGAACGATTCTAGAACTTGCTTTTATTATTCATATTGAGATCATGTTTTATTAAATTGGAAGCGTTGAAATGATAAGAAAATTAGATTCAACAATTTGCCTTATCCTTTTTTATTGATTAAACCCATGTTATTAACCTTTATACGATTTTCTTTAAAGCCTTTTTATTATTTTGAATCCTAAAGGTTATTTATATTACTTGCTTATTTGAAACTTGAAATTTTGAAAGGTTCAATATTTCTTTAAGTAGTCCATGATGAATGCTCAAAATTATTTTGATTGATTTAAAAAATATATAATACCATTCGATTTACAATGAAGGGACTTGTGTATATTGTAAACAAGCTTTATTTAATTTTCTCTTTTGTAAATTTCCTTCAAAATTCTATCATACTTTTATTATATCAACCATACCTTACCTAAGAACCATTATAACTTTTATGAAGACCTTTTCATTTTGGTTTTTAGTTTATACATAAGTGATGGAGACATGATGATATTGCAAGCCTATGATAAGAGATGATATTGCAAGCTTGTGATAAGAGTTTTACTATGCATTGATTGAGAGTTTGATACTTTTCACCCTAAACACTTGAGTACATTGAGTGAAATCTTGGTAAGGGTGTACAGGTTTATGTATTTGATTTCGATGAGATTATTGAAGTGATTATTGTTAATATCAACTAACGAAGTTGGCTTTAGGATAACTTGACTCCAATTGTATGTCAATTTCATTAATATGATATAATGATTTAGAATATAGATGGGCAGGTTGAGATTAATAAAGGATGGATGATGTAAAGTTAACAACTTAGATTATGATTTGCTTAAAGACAAGCAAAAGTTTAAGAGTGGGGATGTTTGATAAATGCATATTTGACTATAATTATAAACCCATATTTGATGTCTTTTGCTTGATATTTTGTCATTTTGTTGTATTTTGGTACTTACCTCTCTCTTAATGCATTTATAGGTCATAATTGCCTTCATAAACCAAAAGGAAAAGAATTCAGATGAAAATATGGCATAAAATGAAGTTTTGAAGCAATTTAAAAATACAACGTTGTGCTTGCGCCGTGTAAAATTGCGAATTATGTAGTTTTTAAATATATACGATCTTTTACACGCCCGTGTATTAAACTATTTATGTCCCAAAAGCCCTAAATTTTACTATAAAAGGATAAGAGCGGAGGCAAATAAAGGAGAGCTAACTTTTGTAGCAAATTTCAGACATAAGAAACTTAGAGAGGTCACAAATTTAATCTAAAGACAAGGAAAACATGAAGTTAACATGAAAAGAGATCCGATAGAAAGCTAAATCCAAACCAACTTACAGAAAGATTCAATAAAATAGAAAGGAGGATTTAGAATTATGAACTCTTTGTTTTCTATTAGTTTTTCTACATGATTATATTTGATGTTGTTTTCTATTATGAGTAACTAAACGCTTTTTAGTTTCTAGGTGTGATGAATCTTAGTTTGTGATACAATATGTCTTAATCTTTTATTCAATGCAATTATTTTGATTGATTTATTATGATTCAATTATGTGCTTTATGCTTGTTCTAATATATTTGAAATATTAGTGCATTATTTGATTTCATATATTTTAAATTAAAAAATCCTTTGTATAAATAGATCCACCATAATTGAAAGGAGTTGATTGCAAACCAAGAGTTAGGTTGATATAAGTTCTCTGGATTAGTGTCAAACCTAATAGTAGAATTCATAAATTGATAATGCAATCCTAGGTGTTTTAACTAGAAAGATTTCTGTTAATCAACCGATGAATTAGTTATTAGCAGTCTCGAGAGAGTTATTAATTAAAGATAGGAATTTTCATGTTCCAATAATCAATAAAATAATTATATAATAAAAGGTTAATTATTTGATAGTTTTTAGGGGGATTCATCACCCTACACACTAATCTTTGATATTGATTTTTCTAAGTAATTTCCTTTTTCCTCAATGTTCATTATTATTTCCAGTTTTAGTTTATTCATTTAATTTTTATTTTTAATTTGTAGGCTAGATAATAGGAGATGAGTAATTACTAATACTTAGCGTCTTGGTGGGATCGACCTATAGTTGCTTGTGCTAGCTACAGTTACACCATGTAGTTACGATAATTTAATATTGATATCTAAAATATATAAAATAGACTCACTTGCTGCCACTAGTGAGATGGTGGCACCCGAGCACTGTAAATAAAGGATATCCACATTTAAAGCTTAAAATTTGAGGACCAAATCTTTGCTTGAGGATTTGAGTTAACTATATCTTATGATTTTGTCTTACAATCTCTACTTTCTGCTAGATTCTGGGAATCCGTTGATTCTTATTCTTAGCATTAGAATTCAAGCTATAGTTGGGACCAAAAACAATGGTACCTAAATTCATAGTTAATACTAATCGATCTTCCACATTCTTCAGCTTCCTCTTTACATCTAACAAAAGCCATAAATTGAACTCAGTTACATTAATAGTTGCAACTAACATGGATGGATCTTCATCTATCAAAATAGATTGGTCAACTTTAACAAGGAACAAAATTCCCTTGTTGATTCAATGTTGAATAACATTTTGAAATCCCCAACATGAATTCGTTGATTGACATCATGTACTATGGTATTTGTTGTAGTCCTTCCCTCTAATTTCTTTATTTGTGAGAATTATATGCTTTGTTGATAAATTAATGAATTTTTCCTACAACAAAAAATCAAAGATTCCCTTTATTTTGGAGGTGTCAAAAGTGTATTGAATCTGAGTGGTTAGTGCTTGTATTTTCATTTTGACTTTAAGAGATTTATGCTCTAAAGAGGTACAAGAATAAGTGCTAGGGATATTAACTTCAACTATTGTCAAATCATATGAATTTTTCCATAAAATAAGTACCAATTTAACTATTTTCCAATATCCTTCTTACCTAAGAAGTTCTTCGCATTTAGATACCTTTGCTACCAATTCATAAAAATAAAAAAATTCCACAACTTGGAATTTTTTTTAAAGTTCAATATCGAGGCCCTTTTAAGCTAATTTCACGTATTTAATCACTAGGAGTGCAATTTGACTTAGATTTCTTATATTCTTGAATCGAGTGATGAATATGTCCGTATTCTCGCCACTTTTCTGAGTAACTCTAGAAAGTTTAGTTATATTAAGTTTAGGTTCATTATGGAAAAATTGAGTATCCATCAATCTGTACATTTTAGCCCATGAAAGGATAGAATTCTTTGGCAATGAATCATACCATGAGAAAGTTATTCCTGCTACTAAATTCGGTAATAGTCTAAGCTTGAAATAATTGAAATTTCATGATTAGCAAATTTACCATATTGAATAGTGAATCTAGCGATATGCTCAATGGTTAATTAACTATCTTTACTAGAAAATAAATTAAATTCAGGAATTTTATAGTCATGTGATAAGGATTTTTGTGGTCAATATGCTTCAAACAAGGCTTATGGAATTTTAGGCGATAAAGTTGCCTCAAGCCAAGCTTATACAGTTCTATACAACTTCCATATCAACTTGAAGTCTCATTTATGAAGGAGAAATAAAAAGATTACAGTTTACGGCAAAAGGTTACCCCCTAAGCTATAATTTGGTCTATTAGTTTCAACTTTACAACCAAATCCCTATTTGCCAAGAGCCTAAAACCTGATAGCTTGTCGGTTGTTTCAAGGATTAATGCGCACAAGTGAAGCAAGAATGTTCTCTCTTTTGTAGGGAGGAACATATCTTTCTTTTATAAAGGAAGAAGCTAGAGGGCAGCTGCACTCTCCAATTTCTATCACATTTGGTGTAAGATGCCCCCTAGCCCTCGGAGGTTTGTCTAGCTAGAAAGGAAGAATTCTACCAACAACTTTTACCAAAGCTATAGAAAGTTTGTCCACCTTCTTTGTCAACATTTTGATTTCTTTAATCATAAAGATTGTATTAGGCTTCAATTCTAGAATCTCTTTGTATGAACATCATCATTTCATATTGATACTTGTGACAATTTTGAATTCTTACCAACTGGGAACTTAGTTGTAGGCATGTTACCTTCTCAAGATTTTCAATCATTTGGGATATAAAGAATTTGGTCCCTACTATAGTAATAATCTCTTCCTCTAGAGCTCAAAACAATTTCCTTTTTATTCCTCGTACGCGGCATAATTGTCCCACTTAATGTGCCAAATTATTAGTTGCTTATATGATCTACCTCGGATTTGAGCATATCAGGGAGGAATTCTCATAAAATTTATACTTGATTTCTTATCAATAATATAGGTGGGCTTTAAAAGACATAGAGAATAGAATCCTAAAGTACCAAAATTTTAAAGATTGTTGAAATAAGATTTGAAAAAAAACTAAAGAGATGATTTGATTTAGCAAAAAAAAAGTACAAAATACAAAAAAAAATTGAAATAATGATATGATCTGATTGTTGTTGTTGTTTTTGTTATGTGATTATCTATTTGTGTGTGTCTCTTGAATGCGTGTTACTGGTGTACTTATACTTTTTCTCGAATGTAACTCCCTCAAGGAGTTCTCTTGTAACTTCCCAACTTCAAAATTTCCCCTATCATATCCACGTTCTAACTAACTACCCATTTCACGGTCATTGCATCTCAACTGTCTTGCCTCCCACATTCTGAATTTCTTTACCACTTCCTATGTCTAGGAATTCTCTAGCTAACTGGCTTCCAGTATTTTTAGTATTTGGGCCTTTTCATTTAAAGTCAAATGGACTGAATTTTTCTCAAGCTTTTTACATTATATTTTATATATTAAATATATTTTTAACGTATTTCTTGTTTGTAAATTGGTCAAGCACAAATTTGCGCCTAAATTTTCTAACTGATTCTTATATAAGAATAGTATGCTTATCCTCAGAGATTCTCAAATATCCAATGTTTTAAAAATTGGACCGGATATCAAACCGATCGAAGAAAATGTTTAAGGTTTAGAGGTTCAACCGATAAGGAACCGTTATAAAACTGGTATATAATAAATAAGAAGTAAAACTTATAAGAATAAATAAAAATAAATTATTTTATTGAAATAAAAAATGCACCAATGTCTATTATTATATAATGAACTAATATAAATAAATATGAGTCTAATATAAAACTTAAAATAACAATAAAAATCAAAATTGTATATCTGAAGGAGGTTGTATCTCATCATTGTCAAAAGCTCCAAATTCTCCAATGCTATTTAAAGATTCGTAAACTAAGCTTTCATTCAAAGTATTTGCATCAACTTTTTCTATTGCATTAAAATAAATTACAAATTAGTAATGTATGAAATTATTCTCAATTGTAAACTTATAATACAGTATAATCCAAATGTTCAGTTATATGTCCGCTTCCATCTGCATAAGGATATAATTATATAATAATAAATTGCATAATAGTCAAACAGGGAATTTTACGAACTTGATGAGGGGGAAATGTCGTGGATTCATATTTCATCTGTACCTTTCAGAGGAGCGATGGACTTTATCATCTATGCATAACTTTCCATGACGTACAAATAACCAAATGCAATCACAGCCCAGAGGAGAATGTGGGGGATTCCCAATTTAAACCATAACAGTATGACCCAACATAGCATCTGAAAGTATACACATTATGGTTGGACCGGTTCGACAAAAAACCAGCCAATTCGCTGATAAACTGGTCGGTTTTAATACATAGAGGTTATTAGGTGAAACCAAATTGGACCACTGGCTGGTTCAATTTTTTCTTGTTGGACCAATCGAGTTGATCTAGTTTTTAAAACCTTGCTAATTTTATTTTACTCAATAGAAAAACAAGCTTTCGTGGCAATTAATAATTACCTTTTAAACTACCCATGGTGTAGAAATTATTGGAATGAGTGTTTTCTTATAAGCTATTATGCTTGTTTATTGAATACTCATTATGAAAAGTTCTTATGGTATAGAAAATTATTAGAATGAGTATTTTGTACAACAATACCCGGTCTAAATTTTACTGAACGCAAGGTTTGGGAAAATTTAGTAATACACAATTTTATTTCTAATTAGTAGAGAGACTGCTTTCAAATAACGAGGATTTTGTACGCACCGTTATTCTTGTTTTAAGTTTTGAATGTCAAGGACGGAAATGAATTACCGTATTACTTATACGGGTCCCTAAGTTTAAAATTTTAAGACTTGATTATATAATATACTTATAAATAGTTTATTAGATATCATAGTGTCGACAACTACAACAATAATGTTTCCAAATTAAGGAGTGACAGGTAATAGAACAATAAAAATATAAATTTTTTAATCAAATGAATTAACCAAATACATATACACACAAATATATCTCATAGACCGTTCATACAGGTGTATGAGAGTTGAGAATACAGGTCGCTCATAATTTCTCAAAAACAAACAAATTCAATACCATCGCTTCCTGTTCTTGTCGAAGATGCCAGGTCCATATGTGTATATAAAAATTTCAACCAGAAGGGGAAATTGTAAAAGTATGAACAGAGTAACTGGAAGGCTAGCCAACAAAATGATTGGAACAACGAGACGCAATTGCCCTTCGAGCATTATCATTAGGGTAGCACAAAAAGATACCATCATGGACACAATGGAGAAGAAAAGTGTAGAAAGCCCAATTATCAACTTTGTGGGCAAAGATTTCAGGAAATCCTCCTGCGCGTAGCGTGAGGTGAGGATTCCTAAGAACATGAGTACAGAAGTTGAGGAAGCAAAGAGAGAAGTTGAATCTGAGATTATGAAAACCAAGTATGATTTTCTGTAGGAGAAAGAGGGCTTGATGTTTTCCAAATTGTTACGGGTAGGTACAGTAAATATAGCAGCGAACATGATGGTGATGATGAGAGCACCAACAACGGTACAGGACGTGGCAGTATCTTTCATCCACTTCTCTCCATCCGCCACTAACTGCTTGTGACTGTTTTCAAAGACTTGCTCAGGCGTTTCACCATCCATATTTTGCATGTTCTTGTGATATGGTTGGACAATAGTCTCCACCTCCTAAATTGTTTTTTGTGAACAAAGATTACGTATTAAAGTATTAGCAAGTTTTCTAACGAATATTATGCATCACGTTGTTAAAGAGATTTTTTTTAAAAAAAATAGAACTATTGAGTATTGTGACGACACTTCTGAAGAATGTTAAATAACGAATGATTTTAAGAAATGGAGTGAATGTCCAGGAGTTGATTAATAACCTTGAACCACTGTAGCTCTCTTTGCATTTGAAGCGCTGCGCCTGATATACGAGCAAGCCGAGATGGTGGAGCTAACATTCCTGCCAAATGTAACATATTATTTCCAAAGTAATCGACCGCAGCTATCCAATTAGTTTTTTCTGAATCAAGCCCATAAATAAGGCTGTAAATCTTTTCCTGACGGTAGGAAACTGCTGCCATTATCATGTGTCTCCCAAAGATGTCAACATAATACATGCGGTGTGGACAAGCTTTTACTATCTCGATGACAAACTCGAATATCCCGTTCCTTATAGCTTCAGTCAGGGCATTTTCTACAATTCCTGTGGGAAGTTCTGAATCCCTTATAAGTGATATTTGTTGACACATGCATCGTAGAATCTCAAGAGCATAAACATGCATCGACTTCATTTCATATATTTGCTTCATTCCTACAGAAAAAAGTTAATGAGGGGACATAAAGAAGAGATATATACATATATACAAGAAGGTGTGCATTTTGATTAGATATCTTTCATACCAAGTAATTTTAGAATATACCAAACTAGTCCGCCTCCTGCAAGTTGAAATCGCAAAGGACATATATTAAATTATTGAATAAGAGTCACTCTCTATAATTTATGAATGTTAGTTTTATTCAAAATAGATCTAACAATCATTTTTAATTTGTGTAATTATTTTTATTTATAATTGCCTAATATGAACTTATATGAAAATATACCTGGAGCCTTCCTGCTGCCTGGACTAATTTGGCTGAGTTGTGAGCCTTGTATACGAAATTCGTCGTTCAAAGTCTCAGGAACTTGGATATGTATTACTGTAAATAAAATAAACCTCATGAATTTAAATCTACTTTTGAAGTTTCAATGACGTAATTTAAATCAGAGCAGTCAAAGAGTAATGTGAATAGGTAAAGAACTAACATGAATAAATCCAACGTTTCCAAAATTTAAGACTAGAGCTATGGAATTCTGAGGCTTTTGATCCCAAAACCAGAAACGGGTTGTTATTTATGACGTCTGAAGAAGTGGTCAAACCTGGGCAACGTCGGATTAGATCCAAGACGACATCTTTGTGAATACAAAAGAAATGGGAAATGATTAGTGTACTATTTGAGAGTACATACTTTGCAAACTGGAAGCAGAAATTAATTAATTAAACCATAAGAATTGTTCATGATCATGAATATATATATATATATATAT
>JAOQMS010000005.1:36388445-36470305 GCA_027563885.1 Erythroxylum longipes | reverse complement strand
GTGGGGGGTGGGGGGGTGTGCTTTAATAATTTTGGTCTAGTGGCTGGCTGTTCTTCTTTATTTCCTTCTCAAAAGCAGGAAGAATATGTGATGGGCTTTCATAAGATGAAGTGAACATCTGTTGCGGGTTTTGCTTACCCTTTGACTTCTATTTTATCAGCATCATCTATGGGCAATGCTAGTGGGAAGAGTGATGGTGATGGGACCTCTGAAATGAAAGATGAAGAGGGTTACGAGCAGGAGTATATGGGGTTAATAGGGCATGGTTGTGATGAGAATGTTGGATATACACAGGGATCATATGCAGAGGCAGAGTCTACGCTTGCCTCCCCTCGACTTAACCTAAGATTATACCAAAACCCTCGTCTCATCTTTAGTCCGCAGGTTTCATAATTCTTTCCCTTTTTCTTGGAACAGATTTACTTTTTTTCCCTCATGAAATGAAAGTAGCTAACCAAGTCGAGAAAAACAAGTTCCTAAACTCTTATGTGTGTGTGCGCGCGAGCGCTTGCTGGTAGGCGTTTGGATTTGGGATTCCGAGGGAGCTGATGGAAGTTTGAAAGGCCATTCTTCAATGAATGTTCTTCACTCTTGCTTTTCTTATGTTTGTGTTTTAGACAGGTTCCACCATTCAAGTTGATTTTTTTGGTTAACAGAAAACTTGTACATCCAAATTTGTGGTGCTAAATCTGTCTTTGCACGTATTTATTTTGGTCTGATATTTAAAAGGGTCTTTCCAGTATAACGTCCTAAATCTTTTCCCCAATTCCTATGAATATCACCCGGTTATGAGTGTAGCTCACTGAACTCTGCATGTGAGATGACAGTCCTTATTTGGCAGTCAGATCGATGCTTGCAATTTGTAGTAGATATTTGTTAATTAATAAGAGAAATAGAGGTGCTTATAAACAAAAGGGTTTCTGTGTTCTCAACCAACTTTGGCACGGACAAGTACAAATTTTAAAGTTTCCGTTTTGTACGAGTACATGTGACTGATCTGTATTACCATTTCCAGGTCACCATGGTTTCTTCTACGAGACGAAGTGAACTGATGCAAGTGCACAACTATGCTTTCTCACATTCCACAACACATATCATGGATTTCTTTGGCGAGAGACCCATACCTGTATTGATTACATGGAGCTATGGGGGCAGTGAAGTTGCTGTCACTGGATCATGGGACAACTGGGAGAGAAGGTAAAGCGATTCATTGTTCACCTATTCCTTTTTGTTATGAGAGATAGCACTTCTTCCTATTCGCAACCTAAAACATGTAAGACTTAAAATTCTTCCAACCAGGGAACAATTGCACAGATCAGGCAACGATTCGGTTCTCATCAAGATGCTCCCTTCTGGAGTTTACCATTATGGCTTCATTGTGGATGAACACTTGAGATATGCTCCGGAATTGCCATGGGAATGTGATAATTCGGGTACAGCTTACAACATTTTGGATGTGCAGGTACTGTCTTCATCTCGTTTTATGCTACTAGATATACTGATTTCATTATGCATAGTTGTATGTTCAGTTGAAAACTGAAAGCTAGAATAAGAAATTTGAATTCTAGCTTGATTGTGTCTAGCTAGTTGACTTCCAAGTAAACTAAACTAAGGGGGAAAAAATTAAGATAGACATTTTCTACGTTCTAAAATTTTAGTTGCAAATTAAATTCTATTAATGGTATCTTTTAAGATAATGCCGTAGGTACTTGATTCTAAGCTAACTGGACTTCATGAACTGCCCAGTTTAGTTGGTTTTCAGTAGGCAAACTGGATAATTAATCTACTTAAGCATAAAAACTACTTGTTATTCCAACTCATTTGGTTATTAAAACTTATATAATCAAATCTACATGCTTACAAATTCTGATAGATGCACAGTTTTCTTTTAATTTAAGTCGTAGATCGAGTGTTGTAATTACAGTAAGTTCTAAATTTTAAGTTCTCCTCGAAAAAGAAAATACTTAACGGTCTCGAAAAGCAAACATAAGGATTTTCAAATTTTACATTTTAGCAAAAATTTTACTAAATTATTATTGTAATTGTCTGGCGTTTCTTCATACTCAAAGCACCTCATATGTACTCGTTACATTTGTTTAATCGATTTGTTAATTACCAAATATGCTGTACTGTACAGGAACATGTTCCAGAATTTCAAGATAGCCTCGCTGAGTTTCAGCCTCCTACTTCCCCATTATCAAGCTACAGCAATGAACCCTTAACGGATGATGATTTTAGCAAACCTCCTCCGGACATGCCTCCACAACTTCAGTTAATCTCTCCTCAACTTCAGTTAACAATGCCCCACGAATTGCCAGCAACGCCTCGTCATGAAACGCTTAATCATCTATATGTTCACAAAACAGACGACTCAAACAGTAGTAGTTCGAGCTCCGATCGTTCACCTGTTGCTCTTGCGTCAACTTACAGGTTTCTCCAGAAGTATGTGACAGTAGTACTATACAAGCCCAAACGGGAGTGAAAAGGTAATGGAAATATCTAGTAATCTAGCTAGATACATGTTTGTTAAAATGATTTGATATGACAATGTCAAGATCAAGCTCATGGAATTTTTAAAGTGCAGAATATTAAAGAATTAGCACAAGGATAAAAAAGAGTTGAATTCTTTGATCGATTCCACAGCGTTGTTCAATTGCTATTCATTTTGGACATTACGTTTATGACCTCTGCGAGCTTATGTTCTTAATATGTTTCAAACATGATATTGAAATTGAAGATATATTGAGATTGTTGATGAGACTTGTTTTCGGGCTGTAAACATGGTCTTGTTCTGGATATCCATTTCTGGTAGGCGTTGTTGTTACATTGGCATCTCCAAGCTATGACAGGATTCATCATCTTAGCAATGCCAACAACTTGCTTAATCTGAAATCTTGAAATATTTAAAGTCTAGTATTAATTCATATCCTATATGTTCCTACCATATCAAAATTATGCTCATCTACCACTGGTTGCTTTGAGAGATAAAGATAGGTCAATCACAAGAGAAGCTGCCAGTGTTTGTCAGAAAGCAGAATTGAACGCTTTTGGCAATATTTTCACTGAATTGTAGTATTGTTCGAAATCATAAACTTCAAATTAAGAAATAGGTGTAAAATATAAGGATGGGATAAGTTTGGATTGTAACATACTAATAATGTGCTGCAGCACTATCATCGGACAGGAACCTTAATCCATCCATTGGCAAAAGCAATGGCTAAGATGACAAAAGGTGTTGACATGCCAAAAATAATGATGTAAGGAATGGGTGTCTTCATGGGATTCTCTCCTTCCCTTTCTCCAGCTGTTTGCCAATACCTGGATTATAGCAGCATCCTTATGTTATTCACTGATTTGCAGGAAATAATGATGGAACCAATGTTCTAGTGCTTGTACTAGGGTCATGGAACAGGAATCAAATTACTTATTGTAATTCCAATTCTAGTTTTGATGATATAAGCAAGTACTATGGCAATTTGGTAAAAATTAGTGATACTGCTTTGAATCAATAGACCAGTGAAATTAAATTAGGATGCCCAATTCTAATTGAATCAAAGGTAGGGGAAATTGCACAAATTACGTGAATAGACAAAGTCAAGAACTTATATGACCCAAAGGCTTACTGTTCTGGTTCTTCTTCTTTGGTTATAAATTTCCTTTTTCCCTTGGGCTTGAGTTCTCCATTCCCTCTCCCTAAAACCACCAAAAACCGTCTTCTTTCAGCTAACAATCATCTCATAGTCATTACGAATAAACAAGCACTGAACTTGGAATAGCCATATTTAACCACAATGGAGAAAGACAAAAAGCATATACAATAAGCTCACCCAAGTTTGCATGGATTTTGAATAGATGAATCCTCTTCTTTGATTTACAGGCATAGCGAGTTAAGGGAGACAAGGATGATGATGATGATGATGATGATTTGGGTAGAATTGAAATTTGGGTAATGAGTGAAGAAGAGAGAGTTGCACTGGTTGCCATTATCGCACAAGTTGTGAGCTCTTATTACATATTTCTTGAATATCAACAAATATATGCAGTCTCATCTCCTGAGTACACGGATGAAGCAGTGTCAGCAACATTTCCAGTTCCAACTTCCAAACACCTTATCCTCTTGACGCCCGCGTCTGTCTGTCACACACGTGGTTTTAATTTATCCCTTCAAAGGTTTACTCATGTGACATCGCGCAAAAATTCACACATAAATTTTAAAAATGAAATATATTTTTAATATATTAATATTTATTAATATATATAATTTATTACTAATAATTTAATAATTGAAATTAAAATTGAATCTAACAGAGAAATTAATATATTTAAATAAATTAAAAATGAGTGATATATGAAATTATTTTTATTGTGACACATCATATTTTAATTTTTAAATTTGTTTTAAGTAAGATATCCGGTGACTATTAATAGATATTCTTAATTTATTTGTCGAGAATAATGCATTTTTTAATAAATTACCTTTTCAAGTTTAATATAATCAAAGATCAAGTAATGATTCTTGTTTTTTGATCAAAAATCAATATGAATGTAACCAATATTAATTAGATTATATATTCTCTTCTTATTGAGTTATCTGAACAAATAATAGAGAAATCATAAATTAATACTAAAATATATTTTCTTTAAAAATAAAATTCAATTAATAAAAATATATATTTTCATCTTCTTATTATTATTAACATAAACAAAATCACTGTGTCTTTGATGTTTCAAGCAATTTCATTTCATCATATGAATTTATTAAAAACAAACGATTCAATTATGTTTACAACCTAATACAATAGTTGTCTGATTGAATAATCTAATATTAAGTTTTTTCAATGTTGGAAAACTTTTACCAAATACTTTTTACTACTCATTTGTATTTTAAATTAATAGTTACAAAAATAAAAATTATGTTATTAATAAGTAAAGGATGGAATTAAAAAGTATGAATACTTATTAGGCAACATATTTTTTCATAAAAGTTCTCTCTTTATAGATGATATATCAATGCTCCTTAAACCTTTACGATATAATTTAATTAATTTATCACCTCTGATTACTTTTCATTAGAGAGAATATATTTGCATTCAATAATATAAAAAAACTACCTATAATATCAATATCTTTATATGCATCTCCACTATGTAGGCAGCAAAGATTTAAAAAAAAATGTTAAGTGAATCTTTTGATTAATATGGTTAGTTAATTACCAATCAAGAATGTTTGTGTAAGTCTTGTACAATTTTTTCTATCCATTAAAATGATTCATAATTGTTTTATGAGCTTTATAAATAACATCACATATATACTCTAAAGATTGCTTCTTATATTAGCCAACAATACTTAATGACCTTATAAACGAAGTCACAATCCTAATAATAATCAAGCAAGCAACCCAAAAATTTATTATCTAGAATAATAGTATTAATCCCTAATGACACATGGGAGGAGTGATTGGTGTAGATTATACTATGTTTTGATAGATGTTTAAGTGTGCTTTTGAGTGTTTATTAGATGATTATCATGTGTATAGGCCTAGAATTATGTTGTTATTAATGTTTGTATGTATTCTAAGTGTTTTTTTGGTATAGAGCATTGATTGGATCTTAATTTTATCTTTCATGAAGTGTTTAATGTGTTTGTGAGTGTTGGGAATCAGATAATCGAAGAACAAGGAAGATTTGAAGCAAATTAGGGATACACGGCTATGTCTATAGCTTATATATCTCTTAGCCTGTGCAAAAACCCAAATATTAAAGATTTGTATAAGATTTCTTAAATTACATGAGAGATATATATCTTTTATCATTATTATGTGCTATGTTTAAATTTATTATCATAATGCTTGACGTGTGTCAAATACACCAAAAAGTAAAACATAACTCTGTACAACTAAAATTATAGCAGTGGTGATTAAGGATCGTATCCACAAGCAATGTATGTGTAGCTTTAGTTTTTAAATAATTGATGTTTAGGAATTGATGCAATTAAGAAAACAAAGTAAAATTGAATTAAAGAAAGCAATTGAAGATTGATAAAATTGATGAATGAGTTTAGAATCCAATTCTTAATTAAATCTCAGCCTACACACAAATAAACATGGTTCATTGTCTTATTGTTTTCATACCTCTCTTAGAAACTATTAATCATAGGTTAATAATAAGTTCTGTTAACCCTGTTTTTCCTTTGGGTCTTGTTTAATCAAAACAAGCTCTTTAGCTAAACATAGATATTGAATAACTTAGAATAAGCTCTCAAGATTTAGTTAGACAGTTGCATTATAGACTAGGAAAACAAATTGATCGAGGCAAGAATCACATAAGCTCGGATCATTTAACCTATGTTATGTTATTCCTAATGATTCAATACCATTAGTTTACCACAAATGAATCGAAAATATAACTATTAAATATTGTATTCAAGATTGTGGCAAAAGGTTTATATAAAAACAATCTAATGAAAGGAATTAAATCATTCTTACAGAAAAACCCAAATCAATAAGCAAACAATAACATAAACAATCTCTAAAGAGAGAGTGAGTAATAATACACAATTAAGAGATGCTCAATTATAATCTTCGACTTCAATTTCCCCTTCGAACTGGAAGGAAGAAGGATTAACCCTTTGTGGATCTCAAAGAAGTCAGAGTCTGCCACCTTTCGTATTCCAAAAATGATTCATGTCTTCTTTGACCTCTCACATGTCTATTTATATGAAAAAATAGGTTTCTTTGAAGATGTACAATTTGATACACGATCGTGCATCTCCAAAAAATGCCACTTTCGAAATAATTCATGACTGTGCATCTTATAAGTCATGCTGAATCTTTCATTTTCTTGCATTTTCTTATCCCATCTTCACTCTAATCCATCTCCTTCTTGTTCTACAAAGACAAAGGAGTTTGAACATCAAGAAGATGGCTCAAGGAATGTGCTTTTAACTCATTTTAGCTCTTGTGCTTTCAACTTGTGCCTAAAACCAAATGTAAACCAAATGGACTATCTTAAGCATTTCATGATATTAATCACTAAGTAGTGAATATATAAATAATCAAGAACACATCAAGTTCCTCCACACTTATATTTTGATCTTCCTCTAGAAAAAAACAAAATCAAAGTTACAAACCAAAACTTTTACATATTTCCCAAAAATAGATAGCCATAAGAAAAGAGCAATAATTTTCAAAACCATGGCATGAACTAAACATTAAATGCCTCTACTCATGATTAACCAACAACCATTCCCTTTAAAAACTGAGCAATCTAGGGTAGACTTTGACAAAATGTGTTTAAGAATAAGATAGATCAATAGATACACTTAAACACTATTCATGATCAAGACATTCTACGACTTTGCATATCATTTCATTTCTCCACCACTAAGATTCACATGCATTATCATGAATCAAAGGAATTTTTTAAGGTTGTAATGTGGGCAAAGGTTAAGGTGAGATGTATTTAAGTAATGTAACATAAAATCCATCAAAGTTAATGAAGCAAGAAAAACACTTAATGTAACATTAAGTGCAAAAACTAACATTTACTTAAAACTAGGTATCATCAGCTATGATAGATGCAAAAATTATATTTCATAGCTCAGATTTAAGCTTTCACACTATAATCCATATGAAGCATAAGGAATTAGAAGGAATCACTCATAAAAATTAATGATAAACAATATATTGTAACTATGAGGAGTGACCCTTCAAAACAACATCTCTCTCATTTATATCATAATCAAATAACATTTTCCATACAACTTTAGGAAGAAAGATTAATCATGAATAATTTTGTAAAAACAATGCATTTCCTCCTTAATAATATTATTTAAACATATTTTTCTTTATTTTTCTTTTTCCTTTTCTTTTTTTTGTTTTTTCCAACAAAAATTGAAAGAACTACATCAACAATAGAAGTTGTTGATAAGAGATAAAATGACATTCCAACAACTATAACCAACCCACACATATGCACAACCCTACACTTATACTCTTATGCATCCACAAACATCAATAATCATAATGCTCCACTAGCTTTAAGGCTTGGCTAGGATATTTAGTTAGGTTTAAGACATCTAATATGGTTAGCACAAAAAGAAAATGCAAATAAAGCTCAAGGAGGCTTATCAAAAGGAAAAATCATATTGATAGGTAGGTTATTTGGTAAATGTAGCTGGTAAAATAAAGAATGCCTATATCATTTTCATGTTAATGCATGTGATAAAAATATGGTCTCAAATAGAAAACCAAAGTAAAGTCAGGATGTACATATCATGAAGTTCACACATAAACAAAAGAAAATGAGACTGATATGGACGTGTCAATCTATAAAGGCTCAAAATCTTACTGACTTGTGTCTACCACTACTCACTTCCATTATAAAGATAATGTATATTGAACAATCACAAGAGTAAAAGTATATGTTTAAGTTGCCATGAATTTTTCTAGTTAATTTTACTCTCTAATTATGACTATATAGTCTTAGAAGCAATAGGAAAAGAGTAAATGTTTGTTGGATTGATTGATTCTCTCTCTCTCTTTTTAGTTAAAAACACACCTGAAAACAAACTCAAAACACATAAGATAGCTAAGATCCCCGCCCCCACACTTAAAACTTACATTGTCCCTAATGTAACATTAAATATAAGGAATGAAGCATTTAACAAAAATAGCAAATGCAATAACGTAAATGAAAAGGAACAAATTTCCCTTGGGTTGCCTCCCATATAGCGCCTTTGTTTATTATTGTTGGCTCGACTCCATGTTTTCCTCATCATGTTACAAAATTTTGATCTCCAAGGATCACATCTTCGACATTTTTCACTTGACCTTCTTTAGGATAAGGCTTGAGTTGATGACCGCTTACATGCAATGTTTTCCCTATTTCCAAACTCCTAATCTCTACTACACCATAGGGAAAGACATTAGTAATCACACAAAGATTGACCCAATAAGGATGACATTTATACGGAAACAGTTTATATTTAGCATAGGAAAGAAACACTTTTTGACCAATGATAAAGCCTTTTTACAAGATGTTAAAAGCTTTGGTCTTCTCTTTCGTTGAACCACTTCTTGTTTATTTGTATGCTTCTTATTACAATATTCTTATATTGAGGGGAAAGTCATATTAATTGTAAAAATAGAATGGTCCTTAAGGGAGTGCTTATTAACATAAAAATATTGAAATGAGTAACTTCCCCATCAAATGTCATCATAAGGGTACCCTTACGAACATCTATCTTAGTTTGGGTCATGTTAAGAAATGGTCTCCCTAGTAAGATAGGTATTAGGTGATAGGAAGCTTCATTATTCATGTCAATCATATAAAAGTCATTAGGAAATATTAGTTCATTTACCTCTAGAAGCACATTCTGAATCACCCCATCTGGGTAAGCATTAGTATGATCAACCAATTGTATGATAACACTAGTTTCTTGTAACGACCTTAAATTTAAAGAAGAATATGTGGAACAAGGCATAACATTAATCGATTCTCCTAAATCTAACATGGCCTGTTTAATCTTAGTGTCAACAATCTTGTAAGGAATAGTAAACATGTCTGTGTCCTTACACTTGTGAGGTATTTTCTTCTTAAAGACTATAGAAATAGTTTCACTCATCCTAATCATTTCATTACCTCTCAGCTTTCACTTGTTTGTATCCAATTCTTTAAGGAATTCCACATGCGTCAACACTTGTTTGATCGAACCTAAAAGTGCGATATTCACCTTAACCTTTTAGAAGGTCTCCCATATCTCTTTACCATTATCCTCCTTCTTTGACTTTGTTAACATGCTAGGAAGTCATTACAACAATTAGGAATTCATTATTTACCTCTGAGATAGAAGACATATCCCTTTCTTCTTCAAGCTCCTTCTCGATTTCTTCTTCACTAGCCATCATATGTGTAATCCTTTCAGGATCCTTAAGCTTCGTACCACTCCTCAAGGTGATTGCACTAACATTCTTCATATTGAACTCAAGTTATGATGGCAGTTTTCCTCCTCTTTGGGCAAAACGATCACTTAGTTCTCTAAATTATAAAAGCTAGAATTCATCTCTTGAAATTTAGATTTGGTCACTTGCTGAAACTGCTATACATACTGTTGGAATTGTAAGTTGTTAGTTGCAAAAAACTTAACTATATCTTCCAACGACGTGCCTAAGGTAGAGGGGGGAGGGACTTATGGCTTTGGTTGAAATTATTGCACTCCTTTTATCCTATTTGGGAAGTAATTCTACTGCCTATTTCCCCCCATAACTCAAGTTGGGATGGTCTCTCTAACCTGAGTTATACTTTTAGGAATTTGGGTTGCACTGGTTAAGAAAATTTCCTCCCACCGTATTGACGTATTATATACTTCCCTCTTATAAGGTTAGGCACCCATTAGTCGGATGACTTGTATTTACATATATTCTGCACACCTTTACTTATACCTGTCTGACTGCAATTTGTCTACCAAAAGATGTTAGCTCATCCAAAAGATGTTTAAAGGATGAAGTACTTACCTTTTTTACACAACGAACATCATTGAGAGTGCCAAATTGTTGAGTATTAGTGGCCATACGCTCAATTAAAATCTTGGCCTCTATGGGAGTCTTCTCATATAATGCCCAACCACTCGCTGAATCGACCAAACTCCTTTCTATAGATAACAATCCTTCGTATAAGTATTGGATGAGGAGGAATCGCTCTGAAATGCTATAGTAAAGACAATTGACATATAACTTCTTGAAGCATTTCCAATACTCGTAAAGGGACTCTTCGTTGTGTTTCTTTATTCTGCATATCTCTTTTCTTATCCTGGTTGTCTTCGATTCTGGAAAATATTTCTCCAAAAATAAATTCTTCATTTCAATCAACATTTTAACACTCCCAACAGGCAAATCAAATAGCCATTCCTTTGCTGCATCTTTTAGTGAGAATGGGAAAGCCCTTAACATGATCTACTTGTTTGTCACCCCTGAGGGTTTCATACTTAGACAAACTACATCGAGCTGCTTAAGATGCTTATAAGCATTCTCACCTGCAAAACCAAGAAAACTGGGAAAAAGATATATTAAGTTAGATTTAAGCTCAAAAGCAACATTTTTAGCAAAATTTGGAAAAGTGATGCATAAAGGCCTTTGAGTCAAATCTAGAGCAGCCAACTCTCTTAAAGTTCTTGAATTGGCCATGGCTTCCTCAAGTTCAATTCCTTGTTGTATTCTCAGAGTTGTTTTAGTTTCACTACATAACCTTCACAGTGTCTTTTCAATCTTGGGATCAAATTATACAAGGTCTTAATGAGGAGATCTTGTAACTACCATATAAAAACACTAAAAAACATGAAAGATTAAGAAACAAATGTAAAAACTAATTATAAACAAATGTGTACAAAACACCAATTGAAATTAAAAGCAAAAACTAAAGCATCACATTCTCCGGCAACAACGCCAAAATTCTTGATGCATGTCGAATGCACCAGAAAATAAAACCTAACTTTGCATAACTAAATTTATAGCAGTGGTGAGTAGGGATCGTATCCACAAGGAATTTACATGTAGCTTTTATAATGAAAATAATTGTTGTTTAAGAAATAAAGGGGGTTTGGTTGAATGTAATTATGAAAATAAAGCAAAATTGAATTAAAGAAAGCAAATCAAATTAAAAATTGAAGTTTGATAAAATTGATTAATATGTTTAGAATTTGATTATGTGTTTAATCTCCACCTACAAATAAATAACCATACTTCATTATCTTGTTGTTTTCACCCCTCTTATAAAATTTGTCATAAGTTAGCAATAAGCGTTATTAACCTTGACTTTCCCTTAGGTCTTGTTTATTCAAAATAAACTCTTTAACTAAACTTAGCTATTGAACAACCTAAAATAAACTCTTTAGATTTAGTAGGACAGTTGTATTACGAATTAAGAAAACAAATTAATCTAGGCAATAACCACACAAGCTTATGTCATTTAACCTATGTTATATTATTCCTAATGATTCAATACCACTAGTTACCATAAATGAATCAAAAACACAAATATTACGTGTTGTATTTAAGATTATAGAGAATGGTTTAAATAAAAACAATATAATGAAAGCATCCAAATCATTCTTACATAAATATCCAATTTAATAAGCAAAGAATAACATAAACAATCTCCAAAGAGAGAGAGATATAGTCAACAATACATAATGAAGAGATGCTCAATTGTGATCTTCGACTTCAATTTTCTCTTTGAACTAGAAGGAAAAAGGGTTAGCCCTCTATAGATTTTAAAGAAGTCAGAGTTCTGCCACCTTTCTTGTTCCAAAAGCGATTCATACCTTCTTTGGCTACTCACACGTCTATTTATATGAAAAACCAGGTTTTCGTGAAGATGCACTGTTTGATGCATAGCCCTACATCCAGCGTTACATCTCCTAAAAATGTCACTTTCGAAATTATGCATCGCTATGCATGTTGTAGGTCATGCCAAATCCTTCATTTTTTTTCATTTTCTTATCCCATTTTCACTTTAATCCATCTCCTTCTTATTTCACAAAGACAAATAAGTTTGAACATTAAGAGGATTGCTTAAGGAATTTGTTTTTAACTCATTTTAGCTCTTGTTCTTCCAACTTGTATCTAAAACCAAATGCTTAAGCATTTCATAATATTATTCACTAAGTATTAAGTAGTGAATATATAAACAATCAAGCACACATTAACGCTCAATTTCTCCAAATATTTCATATTAATATTTTTATTTTTTATAATTATTACTCTTATGTTTTTGTATCTTCTCTACTTTGTCAAAGTTATTATTATATATATATGTATATATAATTATTCTTCTCAGCCATACATTCTAAAATATCTTAACTTAGAAGATATTATTTTTAGTTTTTTACTTATCTTCTTTTCTGCAAAATGATTATTAACCCATTTTAATAAACTTTTTTTAGAAAGTAAAGTATATTAATAATGAAATGTAGTTATAATACAATGGATTAATAAATTGTCATTTGAAGGTTCTAACTAATAATCAGATATCAACTAACACTATTTAAATATACCTCTAACTCCTGGATGAAGTCTTCTTATACTAATCTATAAGTTATATGATTATAGGAAGCTTAACTCTAAATGAAACAAGATTAGTCCTTATAATTGAGGAACTTAAAGCTATAATACTACACATTAGGTTGATTTTATGATCTAGAAAATGTTCTCTAATGTTCTGTATGATTAAGTTTAATAGACCCTGAATTGAAGTAAAGGTATGAAGAAACATCCTTTTGTTCCTCTCATTGTAAATTTTGTAAACAGTGTATCTCAAAGCAATCTTAAAAAACTATACAATCTCTATTTTTGTTCTTTTGATTTAAGCAGCACTAGTCTATGATACCTTGCCATACTCTTTTATGTACAAGTTGGTTACATAATTTTATGATTGCTTTTTAAATGTTGAATGAATATTGCGTCCAAAGAGGAAATGAGTAATTATTTCATGTTTTTAGCGATAAAGGACGCAAACAACTTATATATTTTTGCACCTTTTGATCCTCTCTAAGGTGCTCAACCTTCCTTTAATGGCTAGCCATAAAACTAGAGAAGCTCGAGAACTTACTTAGGGAAACTCGATGTGATTGTACCATAGGACCTTTAAAGCATCAGTTTTGAGGTAGTTTTTGTATGAAGAATTTGTGAAAGATTTATAGGGATTAAATTTCTAGAGAGTTGTATCATCCTGATCTAGAATTAGATGAGAGTTTAGATTTAGTGAATAAAGGTGAGTCAAGGATCCAATTAAAGCTTCCTTAATTATTGCATTATAAACTATAGTGTTTCTCAAGAAGTTCAGTGTACTTAATCCAGTCAGAGTTCCTAAGCTTGACTAATTATCATACTAGAAAGAAGTTGTTTTCCCATCTCCTAGCTTATGTCTAATGAAAGTTATAATTCTTTCTCAACTTTAGAATGAGCAACATAATCTAGGATGTATCATACCATGGCTTGACATACCAAAAGTGCTCCATCTTGATGTATATGAAACATACCCATTTAACATAAAGTGAATATTTACCATTCAAAATTCGTCAATTATTTTAATAAACTATATATGATTAGTATTTTTAACAGGTAGGATCTATAAGGCCCCTCTTTCTTGGGCAAATAGAGGTTTGACCGTTTGACTTTAGCAATAAAGACAATAAAGGCATTTTTAGATCAAATGAACCTCGTCAAAATTTGCTCTGTAATCTTGATTATGCTTTTTGGAAACCAAAAAATTATCCAACATTACTCTACCTATTAGAGACAAGCTTATGTTACACCAATTGGCAATCCTTAAGATGATTCTATCAATAAGGGGTTTACTTTCCATGAAGAAGGTTCTCTTAGTGAAGATTGGAACTTTAAGGCACAATAAAGAAGGCTTGGAAGTTTTAAAACTAGTTATTCATTCTAGATAGGTTAAAGAGGTAGACGCACCCAAAGAGAGGAACATTAGACTTTTTTTAATATTGCAATAACTAAGAGAGCCTTCAAGGAATTAAGTGTATTCATTATGATAAATACTAAGTTAAGGTATGTCTTTGAGAATAATATAATATCATCAATAAATGAAAGATTGTTGATCCTTATAACCTTGCATTCAGAATGGAATCTAAAATTTCCTTTCTTTATTGATTCCATACTTAATCAATCTAATTAACATTTCTATGCTGAAAGTAAAAGGGTAAGAGGAAAGAGGATCCCTTTACTTTAGCACTCTAGCCCTTTGTATTAGATTTGTTGGTTCTAATTATTACTAAGCTACTATTTGCATTCTTTGTGATCCTTCAGCATTCAGCTATTGTTGTTATTTGTTGCTCGTCAACAAAGTTTGAATGTAAACTGAGCGAAGTCATTCCTTTAGCTCTCATTCACGAATCTGAATCTTCAATTACTTTATTTTCGGTTATGTTTTTGTTAAATCAATAACCTTAAAGTATTTTTGGTCACAGGTATGTTTTGCAACTAAAATGTTAAATTAAAATTCAATAATGGTTAAAATTATATACAAAAGTTTTTGGTGAGTGACTTTTATAGTACACTATTATCCTTTTCTAATTATGGTTAGCATTATGTTTTACAAAATTTTTATTTAATTTTTTGCTATGTTATTAGGGATGACATTAGGTTAGAGGTCCAACAAATTTGGAATTTGTGACCCTAGACAATAGGCAAGGACCCGAAAACTAGACTTAAAACTTAAAAATTATATAAAAATTAGAATTAATTTGTATTAATAAATTTAAAGTATGTTAGGAAGAAATGAATGAGTTAACCCTAATATTAATCCGTTATTTCTATTCTAGTTGCCAGCCCTCTTGAACCCATTTCTTCTGTTTCTTAGCCGGACTCCAAATGTCTTTACTAAATCTTTACGTGTTTTGTAATCTTTATTTTCTCTTCTCCTTTTTGATTATTGTGATTGCTCCACCGTTAGTCGACCCACAAGAATTTTGGTAAGATTTGCGAGAATTGGGACGGAGGTTAAAACATGAATATATCTATCTTCATTTTAAAGATACTAACGGTGTATTTTAAATTTCTCAATCAAGTTATTTTGGGAAAATAATTATTTATTATAGAGCTTGAAATTAAACCTAATTTAAAGTTAAAAAATTAAAATTAGGACAAAAATAGTCATTCCCATTTATTAAATTGTTGAAACCCAATTGCGGTAAGCTTATCTTTCAAACTTTTAAAGATCACTTTGATTTGCTTTGTTAAAACTCTATCTTCCGAGCATACGGAGAAACAAGGGCTGGAGAGAAATGGACCGAGGTTTTACATGTTCCACAGCCTCACAGTCAACCAGTCCTCTATGCTTCTCCAACTGCACCGTCATGTTGAAGCACAAGCAGCACCTCCCGCAGCAAATAGGGGTAGGGTCAGCTACCAGCCGCAAAAGAAGTCAACTAATATCTGTTAAGGCGAGCTCTTTGGGTGTTCCTGCTATTGGAAGACAGAGCTTGTCCAGCAACTGGGATTTAAGAGGGCTGTCTTCCTTGACTTCTTCTGCTCCGGTGCTTCCAAGATTTGAAGAGCTTGACACTACCAATATGCTCCTTCGTCAAAGGATCATCTTCCTTGGTTCTCAGGTCTTTCTCGTTTCTGGCCTGTGTGGTCGTTATTTGATTATTTGTTTTGAGGTGAATTGATTAACTTCTCTAGTCTCTACTAAGATATGGCTATGAAGCAGGTTGACTCTGCACATTTGGTTGGTTTTATTGATTTATAATCACTGAAAAAATTGTCTTCATTGAACTAGTGATGGTGTTGAAGAAGCAGTAATACTTGGGAGTATGGGTGGATTTTTAGTGGAATTTACTCTTCTCCATTATTTTAAAGATGAATCTTTCCAAATTATTTGAGGTGTGCTGGATTAGTTGTTGGGATCAAATTTTCACATTTATACCTGTCATGCTGCTCCCATATAGCAAGCCAATATTCAAATGACTATTTTGTGGGATATGTATTAGGGCATAATTGGGCATGTAGTTCATTATGTTAAGTTGTGTTTTAAGCAAAATATGTCAGTGATTCTAGATTGATGTCTTCCCACCTGATCTTTGATTTTTGAACTTTTAAGATAACATAGAGCAGGAGTTAAAAATTTTGGTTCAGATATCATTATTCTCTCTTCTCTTCATTCTTCTTCTCTATGTTTTTTTGTTTCAATTGCCTCATTTATATCTAAATTTTATGATTACTGGAGATCATTCAACTCCAAGAAACAGGCCTGGTGATCCAATCTTGAGGATTCTCACCATTGTTATTGTGGGAAAAAAATGATTTTTTAAGGATTTCCTGTTTAGCTAGAAAATCTCATGATCATGGGGTCTCATTGTTTTTTGTTTCTTTATCAGTTGTTAGGGCAATATATATATAATTGACTCTCTTGTACACTTGTAAATTAAGTAATGGAAAAAAAATTATTATTATTTTGTTTCTTTATTAGTTGTTAGGGCAATATATATATAATTAACTCTCTTGTACACTTGTAAATTAAGTAATGGAAAAATAATAATTTTCTCAAAGTTTGACAGTAATGTCACATCAAATTCCATTTCCTCCTTGCCAATTAGATCACTTGACTTTTTTCCTTGCATTTCCTTGAGATCATAAGCTCTAAGAGATGATCACTGTAGATTATCTACAGGACATCTATTGTAACTGCACTGCCTTTACTCACAAGGTTGCTAAAACTGATACATCTTTACTTCTTTTTTTCCATGTTATCCTGAAAATTTTGCACTCAGTAACAATCTGTAAATTCAACGTGTGATCCATGTTAGCTTTTATTAAATGAAAACAATGTCTTTCGCATGCACCATTTAATATCATTCATGATGTGTTAGTAAATTCAACTAGTGTCTAACTCAAAAAGGAAGGGACTCGAAGCATAGCCCTTGCATATACCCATCTTTAAAGGAAAGTCTTCCATATGATCCCTGCAGTTCATACACAAGTATCTGCCCTTTTGAACACATCTCTTTAGACATTACATATCTTGATAGGCTGACTCAAAGTCAAAATACTTTGTCAATAATTTTTAAGTCTTCTGGTTGTAGAATTGGTTGAGAGAATGTAAATGAAATTTACTCGTCTGAAAAATCATGGTGGACAGGTGGATGATGTGACGGCTGATTTCGTAATAAGCCAGCTTTTGTTTTTAGATGCTGAAGACCCAAAAGAGGATATCAAGTTGTTCATTAACTCACCTGGTGGCTCCGTTACTGCTGGTATGTCCATAAATTTGATATGATCTGCATGAAATTATGTTCCTCTAATTTTCTCCTGTCTTTACCCATTTTGAATTTGGGTAAGTTTATGCTGCTTCTCCAGTCCTAAAATCCTGCTTTCATGGAGTATTGTTTTAGCATACTAAAAATGATAACTATTCAAATTCCTCATCTGGGAGGTTTGTGTTTCTTTGACAAACTTCGTGAACATATCTTGTCAACCTTCAAGTGACTGTAATGGGTATTCCGATACTATGTTGAAAAGCGTCCATTAACGCTTATGAACACTAATTCTCCGACTGTGGAACCTGCAAGATAATATTCCTTAGTTGGCCATCTGTAGGATCAGGTAGAAAAACAGCTGGTTTATCTTATTCAGTTGTTGCGTAGAATTCATTATTTTAAAGACCTGCAGATAACTTTGTTGATTCCTATTTTTTTCCCCCTCTATGGTTGAATAAAGGATTGGGAATATATGATGCAATGAAGTTGTGCAAGGCTGATGTTTCAACTATTTGCCTGGGACTTGCTGCATCTATGGGAGCATTTCTTCTTGCTTCTGGTACTAAAGGCAAGAGGTTCTGCATGCCTAATGGAAGAGTGATGATCCATCAGCCACTTGGAACAGCTGGAGGCAAAGTAAGTTTTAGTGCTTGCTTACCCATTTGAGGCAATTGTTTGAGTTCCTCACAATGTGCATTCTGTATTATACGTCCTAGTGGTATCTATAACTGAGTTCCAGTTTCATAGACATAACAGGTAAATCAAGCGGAATTGTACTCACCTAAAAACGTATGGCTTAGATTGAAATTTTGCTTGACCCTGTATCTTAGCTTTCTATGCCAGTATCTTAAGAGTTTGAATATGAAGCACCACGAATTTTTGTATGAAGAATATGTATGAACTGCTACATGAGCTGTTAATTCTGCTACAACATTAATTAATGTTTCATGCAGCATACAGCAATTACTTTTTGGTTGACTAATTGTGCTCTAGTCAAACTGCTTTAAACATGAAATGTTAAGGAAAAGAAATTAGCTGTATTTCATTACATATAGTTGGAGTAGCAGCGAATGTGTGTCTTTTAAGTGATAATTATCTCATTCCGGAGGTGCTTTGTGAGGATCATCTTTCTATGTTTGACTTTTGTAACTATAACCATACACTAGAAGATGTTTTGAGTTTTCACCGGAAAGTTTTTACCTGAGTATTTTGTTGGAGAAGTTGGAATTGAATATGGCGTGCATATATGTTTGACTATATGCATATTAGAATAGTGATACTGATTTCTTGTGCAATTGCAATGAATTGAACTGTTGTCTTCTGTTTCTTTTCTGATTTTTTTGGAATTGAGCTGTTGTTCTATGTTTCTTTTCTGATTTTTTGTTCATCTTTGAGATCAAAGCTTGTAGTGAAAACACCAACATTCAGATAGCAATTTCGATTTCACTAGAATACCAATTACTACCAAATACCCAAACACACCTTTGAGTTTTGACTAGAATCTTTATTTTTGCTAACATATTTGAATTAATTTATGGATGAGTATTTAATTTGATGTGTTTTTAGGAATCTATAACGTGTATTTTTTATCAAGTTTCATAATTTTTTCAGTCAACGGATATGAGCATACGCATAAGAGAAATGAACTATCACAAAATTAAGCTAAACAAGATCTTGTCAAGAATCACTGGGAAGCCTATTGAGCAGGTTCGCAATCAAATAAATTTCAATATTTTCCTATATTAAACATCTCATGATTATGGTCTGTTCATTTTGGATGATAACCCTTGTTTGTTCTGATTCCCTATCCTGGCTTAGATTGAAGTTGATACTGATCGAGACAATTTTATGAATGCTTGGGAAGCAAAAGAATACGGGTTGGTAGATGCAGTTATTGATGATGGAAAGCCAGGACTAATTGCACCTGTTGCAGATGCTGCTCCCCCACCAAAGACCCGAGTCTGGGATATGTGGAAAATCGAAGGGGGCAAGAAAGCTAGGAAAGGATTGCCCTCCGAACATAAATTTTTGCAGAATGGGCATGTTGGCGTCCAAGCAGCTGATGATAAAACCATGGATGAGAAAAAGGAGTAATATAGCATTGCATTAGATTTTAAACATGTTAGGTTCATCGTCTTTTTTCTCAAAAGGAGTATCAATATATAAGCAAAAGGAGTCTTTATTTTTAAATTTAGAAAAAAAAATTTGTTTGCTTGAGCTTTAGCTTTTGATTTTGCTTTCTTCTAATTTTCTTAATTTAGGAAAACAATAAAATGTTGTTTTTATTGTTTGTTTCTATTTTTTATAATATGATTTACTATTAATTAAATATAATATTATTTAATTATTTAATATTAATTATTAATAAAAACTATGAATAATTTAATCTAAAATTTATAATTAATTTAAATATTGCTTTTCAAAAAAAATAAATTTTAATTTAATAATCAGTGATAAATATAATTTTAATTAATTAATTTATAAAAAATTTATATTTAAATTTATCTAATATATAATTATTAGACATTAATAATCTAATAAATTTTGTTTTTATTCAAAAATAAAAACTAAAAACAAGAAATGAAAACATCTCAATAAAAATTAAACTGAGACGGGAGGTTTGAGAAGATTTAATAGTAGGTAACTTTATCTTAACCTTTATCTTTAATTAGCAAAGATGTTTCCAAGATTATATCTTGATGGTTCTTTGAAGAAAATAAAAGTAAAAATATAATCAAATAGTTGTATAAAGAAAACAATAGAATGAAATAGGAATAAAGAAATTCAAAATCAAAATAAAAGATAAAGAAATAAATATAATATTAACATAAAGATAAAAAGGTAAAGAAAAAAATAAAAGATAAAATAAATAATAAATAAACAGACAAGAAAAATAAATAAATAAATAAAACAAACAAACAATTGAAATAGAGAAGAAAACACTACATAAATAAAATTAACAAGACACAAGAATCAAAAGAAAATATTCAAAAAGCCTATGAAAAGGAGAATAGCCTCTTTATGAAAGATCCTTTATTTGTATCCTGTTCGCCAAAGTTTCCTACAAAGAGTCAAGTCCTCGACAATTTCTGACAAAGTTATATCATTTCTAATCACCTTCCCTCAGTTCTTTTTAGGTCTTCCTTTTTTTTTTCCTTACAGTTCTTAAGTACAATCTTCTCACATCTTCTCAATAGGGCATCACGATGTCTTCTTTTAATTTGTCTGAACCACCTAAGTCTTGTCTTCCTTAATTTACGGTCAATGTTAGCCACTCTCAGTTTGTCTCTTACCACTACATTTCTAACATTTTCTCTTCTTATAAGGTTAAATATCTATCAGAGCATCCTCATCTCTATTACGATTAACTTATAACTATGCACCTATTTAATGAGCTAACATTTGGTTCTATAGAGCATGGCTGACTTAATAGCTAAACAGTAAAATTCACCTTTTATTTTACTAGTATCTTCTTGTCATGTAAAACTCCTGATGCATCCCTCCAGTTAAGCAATAATGATTTGATATGATGAACTATGTCTTCATTTATCTTACCATTGCTTTGGATGATAGATTTAAGGTAATTAAAACAATCTTTTTGTGGTAGCTCTTCTAAACCAATCTTTATCTCTACCTTTGATGCCACCCTATGGCCCAAAAAGTTAGTCTCCAAGTGCTTCGTTTTAGTCATGCTTAATTGAAAGTCCTTCAACTCTAGCATATCCTTCAAAAATTCTTGCTTGACATTTGCATCCTCCTTTGTCTCACCAAAATAATCAATGTCATCAACAAACAATATGTAACAAGGCACATGTCCTTAGATATTCTTGGTAAACTCATTCATCACTACTGTAAACATGAAGGGGCTCAATGAGGATCCTTATTGTAGCCCAGTATCGACAGAGAAATGCTTTGAATTTTCTCTTGTTGTTATTACTCTAATCCTAACACCTTCATACATATCCTAATAACCTTTGTATAGGTCATAAGAACTCCTTTCATTTCTAAACACCTTTATATGACTTCCTTAGTACCTGTCTGTCATAAGTCTTCTCTAAGTTCCTTCAAATGATTTCCTTAGATACCTGTCATAATCCTTCTCTAAGTTAACAAAAACTAAAAACTATAAAAAATTGAAACCAAACGACTATTTAGCAAGTTGCTTGTTTAAAATATAAGCTTAATCAAGCTAATTTGGGAATGCTTTATGTTAGGCTTGATTATTCCCAAAAGGTTTTATACTAGTCTTGTAAGGCCCCAAATTGTACCCCTAATTGGAATGTTACATGTTTATGAAAGTACATGTATGATAGGAGTTAAAAATTGTGATATGATTTAGAATTGCATATGACTTAAATTTTGGTTTAGTGGATCATACTTGGTGAATGGGAATTAATTAACATCACTAGAGAATTGAGGTATTAAAATTTACATTTGGACTAGGAAAAATTATCAAGTGGCAAGATAGCTGGTAGATGGAAGTTAATATGACTAAGCCTAAAATTGGGTGACAATTTGACTAGTAATTAATTGATAAATGGACCCATTATGGAGTGAAAAATGACCTAATAAAGTTGTGACATTTGGAAGCCACACATGAAGACATGTAGATGGCTTCATTGAAGGACAAATAGCTTACCTTTATGTCTGACGTGTGTCAATGGAGGATGAAGTCATCTTGCATTGCATGAAGCTAAGGTAGCAAATTTTTTGCTGTAACTTTCCTCACTCTCTTCTTTGCTCCTCTCCACCGAAACCACTCACTCACTCTCAACTTCTGAAATTTTGCTTGATTTTGGATCATCTTCACTTGGATCTTTGTAAGTTACTTCATCAAGAAGTAGGAATTGTATTTTCAGTGCTATTGTCATGTTAGTGCTGAAGTTATACCTTGATTTTAAATGTGTGTTGATTGCTTGGAAGTGTTGGAAAAATAATTCTGGTTTGACAAATGCGATGTTGTTTTGGTTTTTGCTGGATTAGGTGGTTCTTTCGAGTTAAAATTTGAAGATAAAAAGGTAAGGGAATGCTAAACTTGATTTTATGTTATAATATGAAATGTTTGATACTTGAATTGATTAAAATATGTGTTAAGATGATGAGAATTGAATACTAGAAAAATGATCTTTGTATGATAATTTCTGGTTTGGTTTTGATATATGGAAGATATTGATTTGTAAGTTACTTAATGAATGATTTTTGAATTGGTTCTGGACATGAAGTTGATGTGGAATTAAGGCATAAATAAGGTGAAATTGATGAACTATGGTGAAGGGGTGTTGAACTTGTATGACGTGAGTTACTTGTAGTGGTTCCACTGAACAAACATATGTATTTTAGCCATAACTTATCCTGTAGATATCCAAATAAGGTGATTTTAATTGTAGATTAAACTAAATACATATTTCTACAATTTTTTATGAAGGAATAGAATTTTAGTTCTGTCTCTAAGGGTTTTGAAATTTGTCTTGAAGTTGAGTACTAATTGTTGTCACTGTTTGAGAACACTCTATAGTATTTTGGGTATAACTTTAGGAATAATGAACCAAATTGTATTAACTTTTTTTCCTTAGAAACTTAAGACATAGAGGAACATTGTTTTAGAAGAACATATTGCCTAGAAACCTCAGTTTCTATATCAGAATGACCATAAAAAACTAACCTGAAAATCTTTCCTGATAAAAACTGAAAAATTGAAGGAAAAATGGGAGATTAGCTTCTGTCACAAGGCAGTATTTAGGAAGGGAAAATGTTGGTTTTAGACAAATTTTGGGCTATATAAGTTTAAGGTGCTTAAGAATGGTTTAATTGAACTTAATTGAGGTTAAAAATGAGCCTAGATGATGCTAGATTAATTGAGTAGAAGTTAATCTAGTTTTGGACTATTAATTGATGTAATAAGTTAAAGAATGTGTGATTAATTAATAATGTGACTAATATTGAAATGTATGGTATGTTCAAGATGAATGTGTTTTTAAGAATATAAATGTGTTCCAAGAGTTTTATGTGACGTGAATTGGATATGGATATTTGAGAATTGGAAATTTCTATGATGTTATATAATATGTAATGACTTAATGTTTCATTGATATATTGACGCAAATGCTTATGTTTGAAAGGTATATTCAGTGTAATCAAAGGGAGTGAATATGTTCTATATGAGAAAAATATAATCAAGACATATTATTTGCTTGTGATTATGAAATCTGAAATGAATTGTTTTAAAACTGTTAAGTCTTAGTCGTGGGGTAAATAAGCATGACTGGAAGGGTTTGAGCTGCTCTTGTGACACTTCGGTGTCGACATTTTGGTGTCTCCTAATATTGACACTTCGGTGTCTCTTGATATTGACACTCCAGTGTCTCTTGATAAAAACACGTCGGTGTCTGAGTTATAAGTCTCTCCTGTTCTGGTCCCATTACCCACTTCTGTAAAAAGGATTAGCAGGCTAACATGTTTGTATTTTGATACATGTTTAGTTTTGATGTAAACAAGTACTGATCTGATACAAGATAAGCTCTGATTTGATATAAAACATATTCTGATTTGATACAAGTCTTGATCATTCACAACCTTTAATAGGCAGAACAACCTAAGTCATAAAATATAAAATAAGGCTAACTTAACTTAGAATAGATATCCTTTTATCGGGATAAGGAAATTGGACACAACTTTTACACTTTAGAATGTTTGATAGAACCTTTAAAGTCACTAGAAAAGAAAACTTAAGACTCATATGAGTTATTGATTGAAACTGATAAATTTTAATGATGTGGTGTTTTTAACAATATAAAAGAAAATAATTCAATATTTGTTTTACGGATTATTAATGAAAATAATTAATTTTTATTCATTTATTTTTACAACGTTAAGGGTTTGTTTAAATATTTTATTTTTATGAAATATTTATTAAAAAGGTTTTTATCCCATTCACAATTGTTGTAGTTAGAGCATACCACATTCTCTAATAGGTAGTGTTTCAAATAAAGTATTGACGTGTGTTTTATATTCCAAGCATATAATGTAAATGTAGCTAATGTTAGCGAGTATCGAATGATTCTATAAGGATTGGTTATTGACTACTTATTCTACACAAATTTAACCATATAGACTATCAAGCATGAATGAAAAAAAGAAAATAGAGAATCAATTCTAAAACATCAATTACATCAATTCAAAGTAGTGATCAAGATTAAACTAATCAATAGAAAAAACTGGATTTAGGTAAGATATCTCTTAAGACTTTGTATTTTGATTTCATTTTTTTTCCTTAGTTTAGTAAGTGATCATAAGAAACAATTATCTTCTCTTTGGAGTAACACAATCCCTATCCTTAGATTGAATTAACAGAAATCTCTTTTTAATCAATATAACCTAAGAATGTATTAATCCATTATGTGAGTTCTCATGATAGGTTTTACCCTAACATGAAAAATTATGTAATTCTTTCTCGAGTAACTCTTGCAACCCTTATTGTCCTTGTTATGATCTAAACATAAACAACAAAAATAACAACAATATCAACATCTCAATGAAAGACCTGCTGATCGCGGGGTCTAGAGAGGTCAAGAAATATGCAACCTTACTCTTAATTGATTGATAGACTATTTCCAATTTGTTATGATCTAAATGTGGAAATTATTTTTTTGATCTTAATGTATGAATTTAGTTATTGAATATTCAACTTTCTTTTCTTAAATTCAATCAAGACAAGAACATGAACAATTTTCAGAAAACTAGGAATTTTATTGAACCAAAATATAAATTCATAAGATTGCATCCTATGATCCATTCTACCTAGATATATACCTAATTAGTTCATGAATAAACAAGAAAGAATAACACAAAAACAAGAGAAAAAAAAAGATAAAGAAAGCAAAACAAATGATCAAGAAAGCATCTTCATGGATCTTGAATATTTAAATTATTAATTATCTTTTTGAAATCCATTTTCCTCTTGCAAAATTTTCTTTCCACTCGATCTCTAGCTATTGTATTTAGCTTCTAAATGAATTTTTTTATTAAAAATAGGTTTTTTACTAGTTAGAAGTAAGACTATTTACTTTTAGACTTCCCCAGACCTCTAGCAATGGGAATTATACAGAAATGTTGTTGTTGTTTCTCTCATTGAATGTTTAGCTTAAAAACTCATTTGTGTCAAAAACTTCCCACTTTTTATCAGTTTCCTCCTATTTTAATAAATTAATGCCTAATTTTTATGTCCAACATGACCCTAACACAAGGTTGCGTATGTATTATGTTACCTTGTTTAAAATTTTGTAACCTTTTATGTAGATCATAACTGCTAAAACAAGATTGAAAACGAGACCATATATGCCCTATAGTGATGAACATAAGTTGAACATAGGGTCATGTTAGTTGTGTGAGGAGAAATGGAATGTCACTTATTGGAACATAATCCCTAGATGAAATATTTTGTAGAGAGACGGAATAGGACATGATAAAACATGGTTAGTAACAAGGTTCCATATTCTTGAGCGCTTATTTACATCTTCTAAAGTTCTCCAAATTGACTAAGTTATTCTCCAAAATATCTTCTTTTCCTTAGAGAGGATACAACAAGTCTTGAGACAAAATATGACTCATTTTGAGTATCAAACCTTATAAGAATATCCAAAACATAAGCACAATGCTATCAAAATTTATGCTAAAGGAAAAGGTCTATCTAACATATATCAAACTCCCTAACACTTAAGCATTGCTTGTCATCAAAGAAATCAACTTCATCATCCTAACTTAAATATAAAGCAATTTTAAAAAACATATTAATTAGGCCAAGCATATGAATCAAGATTCTTCACCACTTATCCAATTGCAAAGGCCATCAAAGTATTAGGCAACTAACTACTTCTATCAGTTTAAAAGTTAATCCATTTTATAAAATTTCAAACTTCAGCCCAAATCATAATTGAACTCCATTTATAAGATGAAAAAGTATGAGAAAAATTGCTTTGACTTTCTAACATATTCTTACCTCTTATTAGTATAAAACAAAATACTGAATTTAAATATACTAAGAGTAGTTAGAAACATGTTTGAGACGTCACCTAGCCTTTTGTGCGAAACTAAACTCCTTTTCATAAATACTTCCGATTATTCAACTGGTTCACTATCTCAAATGAGTACTAAAGCCAATCTTTAACTTTAACCATAGTATTAGTATAAAGTCAGTAAAGTGAAACTATATAATGTTAAATTGTTCACAATTTTACATTTTAGGATAATAAAATGCTCAAAAGAGATCTGATTTGATCAATACATATATAAATTATATGAAAATTATCATAATGCTAATCAAGTTTCTATTCTCTAATGTCATAAAATTCATCAACGCTTATAGCTTGTCACTTATATGGCTCTTTCGTAGGGTAAACTTTATGGTTTTAAAGACCATAATCTGAGAGAATTTAATCAAATAAAGATATCATTTAACCTATCTAAGATAGGAAACTATACATCGAGATTTATCAAATCATACCTTAAACGACCTTATCAAACAAAAAGTAGAAATTCCTATTGTTGAATTCATTATATTCAAAACTAGAATATATTCAAATATACATAATTGCAAAAGAATTTATCATATAGAAGTTCATTTTACATATATTTATCATGTATAAGTTCATTATACATACTTTATGCATATGCAATCTATGTTAGTAATTGTCCTTTTCTAAACTGATATGTGCACCCATATGCACGCACACGCACACGCACACGCACACGCATGCATGTAGACACACAGATAGGTAGACAAGTAGACAGACAAATAGATAGACAGACAGACACACACACACACACACACACACAAAAACAAATGTTTATATTTTTATAGATTTATATTTCTTTTAACAAATATAAAAATATAGTTCATTTATTGTACTTTCATCAACTATAAAAATTAGAAGATGATATTTTCACTCTCAACAAATGCTTTTATACTAAAATTCAAATATTAGTTAGAATCAAACACATATGAGAAGAAAGAAAAAACCTTAAAACTTTAGTTTTTTGATAACTTAGAATTCAACATCTTAATTTTTACTAATTAATTAGTATACTCTTAAAGTTAATCCACATTTTAGTTTTCTCATTTCCTTGATTTAGCATGATATAATCTTCTTTTGTTAGAGAATTAAAAGTAAAGATCAACGAATCTCTTATAAACTTAAAAGAAAAACTTATGATGAATTGGACAACCAATTGTAATCATCATAAGGTGGATAAGTGTAACCTTGAATATTTTCAAGTTAATTCGATGTTTTCATTCAATTTTTCATACCATTCTTAATTCAACATATCTATTTATTAATTTGTTTTTAATATGATCAAGTAGTTAGATAAGATCTTAATGTTTGTTGTAGAACATATTATGAGATAATATTTTAGAGAGCACAAACCATAGTTGTGATAGATGATTGCATATGAATTTATAAGTTAATTTTCTTCGTAAATTACTTTATTTATAGTTTATAACATTATTTTGTATTTTTGAAAAGGATGTTCAATTTAATTGGAAAATCATAAGTCTTACAAATTATCCATGTCATTTTTTAATAATGTTTAATACTTAAAACCTTCTTAAATTGTGATAATGTATATTTCTAACTAAGACCCTTCAAACCCCTCCTTAAAAGTTCAACCCGGAGTCTCTTTTAGAGAACTTCTTAACAATATAAGCAAAGAAAAATGAAGAGTTCAAGGAGGCAATTAGGTAGTTTAATTATAAGGTTAATTTAGTACCAACCTGTACCAAAATGTTAGAAGCCCAAATTGCCCAACAAGCCAGCATATCTAATAGATCGCTTAGTCATTTTCCTAGAAAACCTAATATGTTAAGCTTGGGTCTCAGTACTTATTTCATGGTGACAATACGCAAGGATTGGGTGAAGATCAAATGAAAATAAAATAAAATACATAAAAAGAAGTCAAAAAGTCACGGTTATGACTAAGAAAATTAAAGCTGGTAATAAAAAGTCTCGGTTGTTACTAAGAGGAGTTATGGTTGTAAATAATAAAAAGAATTGAAGTCACGGTTGTGACTAAGAGAAGTCACAACCGTGAGTGAGAAAAGTCACGATCGTGACTTCTTAAGTCACAGTCGTGCTTCAGTCATGCACGATCATGCACTTTTGCTATTTAAAAGGGCTAGTGCATGATCATGCCCTCCAGTCTTTGAAAGGCCAATGCACAATCGTGCACTCCTAAGATTTAAGGTTTCTGTCAAGATCATGCATGTGCACAATCGTGCACCCCTTATGTGCACTCAAACTTGTAAAAATCATAACTTTCAATTATGATGTTCAAAAATTACAAACTTTATGTCGTTAGAAAGCTAAGAGGGTAAGCTATAACTTTTATGCAGATAATTTTATCTAATTCTGCCTAGATAAATACAGTTAATCATTGAAAATTAGGACACAATTTCTGTCCCCCTTTTTCTCTACTGCCTATATGAGCTTCTATACATTTTTCCAAAAGACCCAAATCTGATAATCACTAAACGTACATACATAACTTATAATATAACAGACTCTCAATATAACAATTCATTTCAAAACTATCTAGGGCCATCTAACAACTCGCAATTCCAATTCCAGCCACAATAGCAACTCAACACAAAAGATAATTTTGAACATGTACAAAAGAGAAATTCTTCAACTCTTACTTTCATTTCTTAAACACAATCGAGTTTATACATAACTTTAGTTACATATCAAGGATTGAAATAGTAGCATAATCCAAAAATACAACACGAATGCTCATGCTTAATATACTTGCAAAGCTACCAAATGTATTCAAACTAAATTAGTTACAAAAGATAGATTTCTTGGAGTTTGCCGAAGTTTGCAAGGTTCAATGATCTGCTTGTTCTGCACCTGAGGAGTAAAAAATAATGGGGTGAGTTGCGAAGCTCTGTGGTTAATACGCTTATAGCTATTGGTGACGAGCCACACATGATCAAGCATACATATAAATGTACATATCTCATTTTAATCTAACAATTAAAATATCCACAGTTCTAGCTCAAAGATTTCATAGTTAAAAATTATCACATAAATCATACCATGTATATTCAACCATCAAAACAAAACATTCAAATATTTATCATGCTCAATAAATCAACATGAAATGCACAAACATAATGGCTTGAGAGAGTCCTATGGAACGAAATGAAGAAACTGAAGTTTACACCATGAACGAAATGAGTTTGTTTTTTAAGAGCTCATATGCCACAAAGTCAACGTGCACATGACGAATGAAATGGTATCTCTCTTGCCTACACAAGAAAATTTCAACGCTCAATTTATTTCATCACATGTTCATACTTTCATGCTTCTTGTGCTTTTTCTTCTTTTATTTATACAAAATGCAACAAAATCTTTCAAAGCATAATAAGATAGCAAATCACAGTACATTTTCAAAAAAATCATAATAATTCAAAGTCAAGCAATTTAAGCATATAAGCAAACAAGAATTAAGTCCATCATCACAATAACCATAAACATATTACCCACCTAATTTATAATAGGTCTAAACTTAAGTTTTCTTTTCCTCTTGCTCTTTCCTTGGGTTTTCTTGGTTTCCTTCAAACAAACAAACCTTCATTCAAACTAATATAAAAATAGAAAATTTATAAAGCTTTAATATCCAAAAATGAACATAGACTTAATCTACTCATGGTTTATCGAAGCTAAAATAACTAAGATCTAGTTGAAAATCCATGAAAATCATGAATAGGTTTCTTGGTTCTCTCCTTTCTCCCTTCATTTTCAGCACATAAAACTCATTCTCACTAGTTTCTTCTTCTACCAAAGCAAAAAGAAAAGATTGAGGATACCTAAAAACTTAGCTGAATCATTTCCTTCTTCTTCTTTCTCCTTTTTCTTTCTTTCCTTCTTTTTCTTTTTCTGGTTCAGTTTTCTCTCTTTTTTCTTCTTCTAGTTCCTTCTAGGATTTTATTTCTTTTTCTTTCTTACTTCTACACGACTCTCTTCATCTTTCTTATTCCTTCTCTTATTCATTTAAGACAACTTTTGTCTTTCAAAGCTTACCCTTCCATATTTGATCGAATGCCTACTTACTCTTTAACTTAATTCTAATATTTCTATTTAATTCATGCCAACAATTGTAAATAATATATATTCATAAGTAAACTCCAATAGATTCTAATTTAACAAATTCTAATTTCTAAGAAAAGTTTGGAGTCCAACATTTCTCCCCCATTAAAGAATTTTGTCCTAGAAATTCTCACTTGAGTCTACAAATAGGTGTGGATATTTCTCCTTCATGGCTTCCAAAGGCTATCATGTTGCCTCTTCTCTTGTGTGGTTCTTCCATAAGACTTTAACCAGCTTCACAGTTTTTTTTTCTCAAGATCTTTTCCTTTGAATCTAAAATCTCTACTGGCTATTCTTTATAAGTCAAATCCTCCCTTAATTGAATCTCTGAAGGTTGAACTATGTGTAAGGATCTGATCTATATTTCCTCAACATCGATACATGGAAAACATTATGTATCTTAGACAATTCTGGTGGCAAAGCTAACTTGTAGGCGAGAGGCCCAATCTTCTCAATAATCTCATAACGGCCTATGTATCTTAGACTGAGCTTGCCCTTTTTACCAAATCTTAAGACTCCTTTCCATAGAGAGGCTCCAAGAAATACTTTATCTCCAACTTCATAGTCCATCTCCTTTCTATGTGCGTCCATATGGCTCTTCATCCTATCTTAAGCTGCCTTTGAGTCTTTGCTTCACTAAATTAATCTTGTCAACTGTATCTTGTACCAACTCAGGTCCTAAAAGTCTTCTTTCACCTTCCTCATCCCAACAAATAGGAGTTTTGCATCTCTTACCATACAAAGCTTTTTAAGGTGCCATTTGAATTCTTGAGTGGTAAGAATTATTATAAGCAAACTCAATCAACAGTAAATGATCATCCCATGAGCCCTTAAAGTCCATAACACAAGCTCTTAACATTGCCTCCAATGTTCTTATTTTCCTCTCTGATTGGCCATTAGTCTGTGGATGGAAAGCTGTGCTAAAATGCAACTTGATTCCTAAAGCCTCTAGCAAACTTTCTCAGAATCTGGGATCTCTATCTGAGACTATAGAACTTGGAATCCCATGAATTCAGATTATTTCATCTATGTATTTCTTAGCCAAGGCATTCAAAGAATCTGTTTTTTTAATTGGTAGAAAATGTTTTGTCTTAGTTAGCCTATCTACAATCACCCATATTGCATCATGCTTCCTGCTGATCCTTAGTAATCCCATCAAGAAATCCATTGTAATCTTCTCCCACTTCCATTCAGGAATAGATAAAGGTTTAAGCTTGCTTGTAGGTTCTTGATGTTCTGCTTTAACTTGTTTGCACACTAAGCATTTTCTAGCATACTCTGCAAAATCTTTCTTCATTCCTCTCCACTAGAAGTGCTCTTTTAAATCTCTATACATTCTTATACTCCACTAATGCATTGCATATGGAGCATTGGGTGCCTCATTAAGAATTTCATCCTTCAACTCTTGCATTTCTGGAATACATAATCTATTGCCTACCACCATCAATCCATCTTCTCTTATCTCTATTTCAGAGGGCTTACCATTTTTAATTTCTTCTTTGAGCTTGCTTAAGTACTCATCTTGCTCCTGTAATTATTTAATCTTTTCATTCAACATTGGCCTTACTCTAAAATTAGCCAATATATAACCAGATTTGGCTTACCTCAATGTTAACTTAAGTTTAGCTAATTCCTTCAACAAAGGAAGGTATATTGTCTCCACATGTGCCATAGTAGATTTTCTACTCAGTGTATCTGCTACTACATTAGCTTTCCCTGGATGGTAGTTTATCATCAAGTCATAATCCTTCAGTAGTTCTAACCACCTTCTTTGCCTCAGATTTAACTCCTTTTGGCTGATCAAATATTTAAGACTCTTGTGGTCTGTAAATACCTGGTGGTGACTCTATATAAGTAATGTCTCCATATTTTCAATGCAAAAATTATGGTAGTAAGCTCCAAGTGATGTGCGGGATAGGTCATCTTATAAGGTTTTAATTTCCTGGAAGCATAAGCAATCACTTTATCTCCTTGCATCAACACACACCCCAATCCCTTCCTTGAGACATCACTATATACTATATATCCATCACTACCAGAAGGCAAGGTCAGAATTAGTGCAATTGTGAGCCTATTCTTTAATTCCTCAAAGCTTTTTTGACATTCGTCTGTCCATACAACCTTCTATCTCTTCCTTGTCAATTTGGTGAGCGGGGCTGCTATCATGGAAAAGCCTTCTACAGATCTTTTGTAATAACCAGCTAAACCTAAGAAACTCCTCACTTCTGCTACATTCTTGGGTGCTTCCCATTTAACTATAGCTTCTATTTTCCTTGGATCCATATGTTCTCCTTTTTTAGAAATTACATGTTTGAGAAACACCACTTTCTTAGCCAAAATTCACATTTATTGAATTTGTTCTTCCTTAGTGTCTCTAAGGCAATCCTTCAATGGTCTTCTTGCTCCTTGTCACTGTTCGAATAAACCAATATATCATCAATGAAGACTATGATAAATTGGTCTAAGAAAGGCTTGAAGACTCTATTCGTTAAGTCCATAAATACTGCAGGGGGATTAGTTAATCCAAAGGGCATAACTAAGAACTCAAAATGCCCATATCATGTTCAAAAGGCAGTCTTTGACACATCAGACTCCTTTATCCTTAATTGGTGATAACTTGATCTCAAGTCTATCTTGGAGAAGACTTTTGCTCCTTGCAATTGATCAAACAAATCATCTATGTGTGGAAAAGGATATTTATTCTTGATGGTGACATGATTGAGCTTCCTATAGTCCACACACATCCTCAAGGATCCATTTTTCTTCTTTACAAAAAAAACCGGAACTCCCCAAGCTGAAGAGCTAGGCCTAATATAACCTTTCTCCAACAGCTCTTCCAACTACTCTTTAAGCTCTTCAATTCTGTCAGATCCATTCTATATGGTGGAATTGATATTGGTGCAGTGCCTAGAAGAAGCTCTATGGTGAACTCAATCTCTCTAGGTGGTGGTAATCTTGGTCATTCCTTTGGAAAAACATATGGAAATTCTCTGACCACAGTAATATCTTCAAAATTTCCTCCATCTACCTTCGTAACTACCACATATGTCAAGAATGCTTCACATCCTTTCCTCATCATTTTCTTTTCTATTAAAGCCGAAATAAGTCTAGGTGGGCTTGCTTTCCTGTCTCCCACAAATGCTACCTTTCACATTTATCCAACTCAAACTCTATTGTCTTCTGTTTGCAATTTAAATTGACATTATATTTTTCTAAAGTATCCATGCCTAAAATCACATCTAATCCCTTCATCTTCAATGGTATTAAATCCACCACTAATTTTACTCCACCAAAGTATATTTCACAATCTCTATAAACATAACTAATAATGATATACTAGCTAATTAGGGTACCAACCATCAAAGGGCTATCTAATGGACTCAGATCTCTACCATGCACAATCATACTTGACGAAATAAATGAGTGGGTAGATCCAGGATCAATTAAAATAATAAAATCATTATTAAACAATTTAACCATACTAGTCATAACCTCAAGAGCTGCTTTTACTTCCTCACTTGTCATTACAAATATCCTAGCTGGTGCTTGACCCCTCAGTCTTCCTGGAGGATTAACTTTCTTCGCTGCACTAGAACTTCTCACTTCAGTTGTAGATTTGACTCCCAAAGTCTCAACCCTTTTTAGAGCTTGCATATGAGTTACCACTTGTCTTACATACTGCGAACACTCCCTAGCCATGTGCCCTTTTTCTCCACAATTAAAATAAGATCCAGTTAGCTTATAGCACTCCCCCTTATGGAATTTGCCGCAATGGTCGCATTTGGGAATGGATGGCTTTTTCCCCTCTCCTCTTTTACTGCTTCCAACAATTGAGGCTTGATGAGAAATGGTTCTCCTTAGTTTAGGCCTGCTTGCACCACTACTCTTATTCTCAGACTGTACAGGGAAAGTCCTGGCACTCCTTTCAAGCATAGGAGCATTGCTACTACCTCCCCTCTTGAGCTGTTCTCCTCCTTTCCTTTTTCTGTTTACTGTGCTCTTTATATTCTCTACATTTTCAACCCTTAATGTAGCTTCTACCAGTTATTAGAAGTCACAGAAATTTTATGCCACTACTTTTTCTCTAGTGGCTAAATGCAATCCCTCTTTAAACCTATGACACTTAGCCGCTTCGCTCATTATCATCTCAGCTGCATATCAGGAGAATTACGTGAATTTAAGCTCATATTCACTCACCGTCATCTCCCTTTGGTGAGACTCAGAAACTCCCTTTGCTTCTGCTGGATATACACCTCAGACAAATATTTCTTCCTATAAGCAGCTAGGAAGTCCTTCCATATCAACACTGGCAGTTTTGTTTGAATCCCTAGTACACTTTCCCACCAATGTAGGGCATCTCCCTGTAGCAAGCTTACAGCATACACAACCCTTTCATCATCCTCATAGTCCATCCATTCCAATATTATTTCTGTTTTCCTCAACCAAGTTTCAGCTTCTTCTGGATCAGTTGTACCATAAAAAACTACTACCCCATACTTTCTCAGCTTATCAAATTACTTCCCTTTCCTAGCTGGGGCTGGGGTAGAAGTTTGTGGCATCTGGCCCTTGTCCTGGACAAAAGCCTGAGCAAAGGCCTAGAATAGTCTAAAATCTAAGGGATTAGGAACTAGCTCTTAATAAAGAGGTGACTCATGAGTTTGTGGTCGAAAGGGCTCACTATCCTGCCCTACAGTCGCCTCAGCAATTACTGGGGCCCTAAACTCATCAGTCCTCCTCTCTTAATGGAGAATCAAGTGCAGTAGATCTTTGCAAAACTCCTCGTGTTTTTCTACGAAGTTGCATCTTACTCCTTCAATTTAAACACGAACTTTCAGCTTACATTTCATTTAAATCTTATTTACTATATGTATGCATGATATGCATATCACTCAATGCAACCAATCAATTCAACAATGCAAACAATTAATCACACATCATAATAATTCATGCCACAACATATTTTAAGCCTAAGATCCTTAAAAACTATGGGCTCTGATATCAAACATGTTGGGCTCGGGTCCGGTACTTGTTTCGTGGAGAAAATATATAAGGATTGGGTGAAGATCAAATGAAAATAAAATAAAATAAATAAAAAGAAGTAAAAAAGTCACGGTTATGACTAAGAAAATTAAAGTTGGTAAATAAAAAGTCACAGTTGTGACTAAGAGGAGTCACAGTCAGGAATAATAAAAAGAATTAAAGTCACATACACGATCATGCACTTCTATTATTTATGATCGTGGCCTCCCGTCTTTGAAGGGCTAGTGCACGATCGTGCACTCCTGAGATTTAAGGTCTCTGTCACGATTGTGCACTTATGTGCACTTAAACTTGTAAAAATCATAATTTTTAATTCTGATGTCCAAAAATTATAAACTTTATGTCATTGGAAAGCTAAGAGGATAAGCTAACAAAATTTATGAGGACAACTGTGTATAATTTTGCCTAAATCAACACAATTTAATCATTTAAAATTAAGACACAATTTATATCCCCCTTTTTCTCTATTGCCCATATAAGATTCTGTACATCTTTCCAAAAGACCAGAATCCAACAATCACTAAACATACATACATAACTCATAACATAATAGACTCCCAACATAACAATTCATTTCAAAACTATCCAGGGCCATTTAACAACTCAAAATTCCAATTCCAACCACAATAACAACTCAACACAAAAGATAATTTTGAACATGTACAAAAGAGAAATTCTTCAACTCTTACTTTCATTTCTCAAACACAACCAAGTTTGTACATAACTTTAATTACATATCAAGGATCGAAAAAGTAGCATAATTCAAAAATCCAACATGAATGCTCATGCTTAATATGCTAGCAAAGCTACCAAATGTATTCGAACTAACTTAGTTACAAAAGATAGATTTCTTGGAGTTTTCCGAAGCTTGCAAGGTTCAATGATTTGCTTGTTTTGCACCTAAGGAGTGGAAAATAATGGGGTGAGCTGTGAAGCTCAGTGGCTAATATGCTTATAGCCATTGGTGACGAGCCAAACACAATTAAGTACACATGTAAATATACATATCTCATTTTAATCTAACAATTAAAATATCCATAGTTTTAGCTCAAAGGATTCGTAGTTAAAAATTATCACATAAATCATATCATGTATATTCAGCCATTAAAACATAGCATTCAAATATTTATCATTCTCAACAAATCAACAAGAAATGCATAAACATAATGGCTTTGAGAGAGTCCTACGGAACAAAATGGAGAAACTGAAGTTTACACCATGAACACATAAATCATACCATTTACTATTTTCACATTAAATGGTGGAGTAGTCAGAAGGAACAAGGAGAAGAAAAGAGAGAGAGAAAATGAACCAGAAAAAGAATGAGAAGGAAAGAAAGAAAAAGGAGAAACAAGAAGAAGGAAACGATTCAACTGAGGTTTTAGGTATCCTCTAATTTTCCTTTTGCTTTGGTAGAAGAAGAAGCTAGTGGGAATGAGTTTTATGTACTGAAAATGAAGGGAGAAAGGAGAGAACTAAGAAACATATTCTTGATTTTCATGGATTTTCAACTAGATCTTAGTTATTTTAGCTTAGATAAACCATGAGGAGATTAAGTATAAGTTCATTTTTGTATATTAAAGCTTTATAGATTTTCTACTTGTATATTAGTTTGAATGAAGGTTTGTTTGTTTGAAGGAAACCAAGAAAACCCAAGGCAAGAGAAAAAGAAAAGGCAAACTTAAGTTTGGACCTATTATAAATTAGGTGGGTAATATGTTTATAGTTATTGTGATGATGGGCTAAATTCTTGTTTGTTTACATGCTTAAATTGCTTGACTTTGAATTATTATGATTGTTGGAAAATGCACTGTCATTTGCTATCGTGTTATGCTTTGAAAGATTTTGCTACATTTTGTATAAATAAAAGAAGAAAAAGCATAAGAAGAATGAAAGTATGAACATGCGATGAAATGAATTAAGTATTGAAATTTGCCTGTGTGGGCAAGAGAGATACCATTTCGTTCGTCACGTGCATGTTAACTTAAAGCCTACTCTTGGCTGCCCGCTTGTGGTATATGAGCTCCTAAGATAATGGCTTGAGAGAGTCACGTGCACGTTAACTTAAAGCCTTCTCTAGTGTGTGTTTTTCTAAGTATATGGCATGTGTTTCTTGCATAATAGGTTATTATCGTTGTGTTTTAGGATTTACTTTATATGTTTTTGTTTAGTTTGATCTTCATTGTGTTATTTCATGTTTGATATTGATTTAGGGTAAGAATTGATTATTTTGATGTAGGAATAGAGGTGGCAACCTTTGTCATTGAGCTAGAGACTAAGAGAGGAGAAGAGAAGAGGATGAATTATAATGCAAGAACCCACAATTGTGGGCTTCATGCCAATTTCCATGATCGTGGTTTCACATATTTTTAAGGTTTTCATGACTATATAATGTTAAAAATCCTTATGGACGAGAGAGATTTGGTAAAGAATTGCCTCCTTGAGTAAAAATGTAGGTTTAGAGTCTTGAGAGAGGTAGAGAATCAAGGCTTTTCATTCACAATTGGAAAAATAGCATATCAACACCAAATTTTCCAGATTCGGGCAAAGAAGAGGAGGAGTTTGATTCATTTAAACTTCTTTACTTTTTTTCTCTTCTAGCACTTGTATGATGGAATATTTGATTCATGAGGATGTTAATATATTAAGAGATTGAGTTGGGTAATTTAAGTAGAATTGGCACTCTATAGACTTACATTCATCAAGTTAATTAATTAGTTAGAGAGAGTTCTTAGCTAATTTAATTGATCACCTATAGGATAACTTAATAACTAGTTGAATTGGTGGATTGATTTTGTAGATTGAAAGATTGCTTAATCATCTTCATTTAATTTGGTTAGGGATAATTAATTCCACCTTGAGAGAGGGTAGTTAATACATTAGGACATCTTATGTGAGGCAAAATTCAATTAACAAATTAGGAGGGAGATAAGATAGGGAAAAAGTGATCTTTAGTTGTTAAAATCTTGAATTCTAAGTTTTTGCATTTTTGTGTTATCATTTATGCATTGTTAATTGTTTAATTTAATTTAAAATTTAAGTTTATTTCCATAAAAAATTTTGTTCTTAAACAAAGATCAATCTGAATTAAGTGGTGCCTAAGAATAATCCTTATGGGATTGATATCCGCTTATTACTACAAGTCACGACCCGTATACTTACGATTTCAAGCGTAAAACTAAGAGTCTATTTTCCATTCAACAACAGGTAAGCGATGTAGAAAAAGCTTCGTAACTACTGGTATATAGCGGTTAACCTAGTATGGGTAAGCGATATAGAGCCAACTTCGTAACTAGTGGTTAATCAGTTATAGGTAAGCGATGCAGAACTAGTTCCGTAACTACTAATGTATAGTGGTTATCTTAGTGCCGGTAAGCGATGTAAAACCAACTCCATAACTAGTGGGTAACCTAGTGTGGGAAAGTGATGTAGAACCATCTCCATGACTTTATGCTCGATGGTATCATATGGCAAAGAATTTAGTGATAGGCTATGTCGTGTAAGAAATTTATGACATTTTTAATGTCGCCATTATTTATTTGAAAAGCGATTTGAAAAACTTGATTTTTGGAAGCATATAAGTTTAATATTAGTATTGAATTATACGAATCGAGATGAATTTGTTTTAGGGAGGTTTAAATTGTTAATTATGATTTGAATAGAAAATCTAGCACCCTCTGAGTATGTTTAGCTCACACTCTATTTTTTTTTTAAATGAAACCACCTAGGTGCATACTTAGGGGCTTTAGTATTAGGGACTCCACCTCATGAGTAGTCAACTTCATCATGTGCTACTGTGTAGGCATTTTTCTTTGTAAAAGTTTTTTTTGGGAACATTTGCATTTACATTTTCATGAATATGTTTTAGACTGTATATTGTGTAAAGAATACATATATATGAATGTTTTAAAGTTAAATGCATTAATATGTCTGAGTTTTTTAAAGATTATTAAAGTGATTATTGAGATTACTTGTAAATGGACTTAAAGTCCAAAATTTATATTGGGAATTTTGAGATGATTATAGAAGTGTTTTAAAACTTTTACAGAGACTTGAAAATTTTAAGAAGGTCAAAATATAATCGTTGTGCTGCTGAATTTTTTTAATAAAAAAACTCCATTGTTTATGTCTTTAAATGTTAAGTTGAGGCTTTTAGGTAAAAAGGGCAATAGGCTTAGCTCTGTGGGAGCCTTCCAGTTGGATCAGATATCGACAGGAGGGCTATCGTGGGGTTCCAGGCAGGCCACATAGTCATTTCAGGATAAGAACCTATTAACAAGTTTCATAAGAAAGAAGCTAGACAGGAGTTCAGAAAATCTCCAATAGATGTCAAATTTCCCAAACTGCTTCCCGACCTTCTTTTATAATTACCTTTTTAATCGTTCTCCTATTCTCACTTACACTAAAGTAATAAACCCCAAATTTCCATTTAAGTTTAATAATTTCTTGGTAGACCTAGCAAGTTTTGAGGATGGAGTTTGAAATGCATTGAGAACCAAAGTAAGAGGTACTAAACAATTTATTTATATAAGGAAGCTAAATCTTATTGAACAAGAAATGAAGTCCTTATTCAACAAGAATATGGGTAAAACTCTCCATCTTGTCAACACAACCAAAAGGGATCTTGAAGGTATTTAACATGAAGTCTATCTTAATCCTCGGTCCTCTCATTTGCAAGGATTGGAAAGAGTTACATTGCACTATTACTCTAAAGCTTTTCTATAGGACTTCATTATTAGGAAATAGAGATCAAGGTTAGAATGGATGAGAAGTGGAGACAATAATACCAAGTTCTTTCATAAGGCCATTGTTTCTAGAAGATCTAGGAATATAATCATCTCACTTAAGTATAAATCTCAATTTAAACTCACAGTCCTAGATACTATAAGGAATTTTTTGATTACTTCACTAACCTGATGAACATACCTACTAGAGCTCAATCCATAAAACTCTAACTTAAAGAAATCTTGCAAGGATGTATTTCATCACAAGAAGCTCATTTGTTGTGCAAACTTATCACTCTTTAGGAAATCAAAGAAACTTTGAGATCTCTTCATCCCCATAAAGCTCTAGGCCCTGATGGATTTAACATCAACTTCTTTCTCAAATCTTATACTCGAAGATTGCATCCAATACCTTCTTCCAGCTTGGCTCTTCCTTTTCTTCTTCATTCGATTCCTCACTCGTTAATTCTTCCTATCGAGGAGGTGCTGAACTCAAGCTCACTTGACCTACCCTGGTCTCTACATGTGTCTTCTCATGGAAATCCCGTAGACTCATATTTATGGAATGAATGATCTCTACCTGAAATAAATGATAATGGTTGAGGAAGTCTGGGAGGTGACCTTTTAACCCCCTTCGTTCCACACTAAAATGTTCTGTAATAGCAGACACTATGTATCCCATTCCAAGATGGTTGCTCCACTTGTGCAGAACTGCAGCAAGGGCATTCAGGATATGGGTTGAAGTGCAGACTGGAATATTGTGGTCTATGCACCACAATATGAAAATTTCCTTGGTGGAACACTTGTTGGTTTCTGACTTGTCAAAAACCAGCTAACACATAAATTTGTGCAATAATAAGTGTTCATAGGATCGGATAATGTTGTTGTACGTATTCTTTGCATAGAATCGCTTCATTCCAGTTAACTTATGCCAATATTAAGAGACACAGAAATCATCATGTTGATCAATGATGGTGGATTCGGGGAATCCATACATCTCGCACATGAGTTCAACATTTAATTGATAAGCTCGGCCTCCCAATCTAAAACACAATTCTCTTGTGTTATTTTGGTCGTAGGTCAACGACGTGAAAAATTCTAGTGCAAGCTCTTCATAAATAAGGAACTGGAACCGTACGAACTAGCCCTATTGGATTCTCTCAGTTAGGTTCTCTACCTGCTCACGTAGTTCTACCCTATCTAATTTATCAACGCCAAAATATCTAGGAGCTACAATTTGTATAAAGCGAAGGGATAAAAAATGAATACCTTCCTCCTTAGTATAGATGGGAAATGGTGCTCCAAAGTCTGCCGCTCAGTTCCTTCTACCTCAGCCTGCAACTTGCTATCTTCCAAAGGGTTCCCATCAGGCCGATTGCTTAATGCATTGCATGTTTGAGGTAGGATGTGGAAGAATGTAGGAAGGTTAAGATTTTTGAGTGAGAGGTTAGAGTGTTTGAATGCCTGAATTCTAGAGAGATAAAATAAAAGTGAAAGTGAAAATGAAAAAGAAGTATGAACTGAATATGTAGGTGGTAAGAACGGTAAAAATTTTCATTTAAAACTCGCACCTACCCTATTTCTATATAGTTGCAGGCCACGATCGTGACATGCGGCGTTTTATGCCATAATCGTGGCCTACCCTGTTTCTATATAGTCGCAGGCCACAATTGTGACATGCGGTGTCGCATGCCACGATCGTGGCCTGCTAGGCCATAGTTATGGCCAGCGGCTGTCCTCTAGCACTAAAGTCCTTCGTTTACTCTTTTCTAGTCTTTTCTTTTTCACTTCTTAATTTTTATGTATCCCTTCTTCACTTATCTCTTTATATTCACACAATGTTCCCGTGATTCCAAAATACTATTCCTTTTTCGCTTTTATTAAACTAAAAAAAAAAAAACCTAACTACGAAATTCAACTAATTTAGCAAAATTCGATAAGAAACTAATTTTTCCATGGATTGCATCCCATGTAGTGCTTCTTTTTAACATTAGTAGCTCGACGCTCATTTTACACTCAAGGTGGTTGGAATGAATGATTTTATGGTAGCGTCACCATTAATCTCAAAGTCTGAACCTTCGCTACCATATTGCAACTACCACCTTCTTTGCGATTTTCTTTGCCTCGCCTTCTCCTTCATGAGCAATTCTTTCGGGAAGCATTTATAGGATCCTCGATGTCCTCCCATCTTCCTCAAGGTTCGGTTTCTTTGACATCCACTAGAGGTGAAGGAGCTCTGTACTGTCTAATGGTTACGTTGAAGGTTATATGCTCCTTCCCTAGTTGCAGAGTTAGTTCTCCCCCATCCATATCAATAATTGAGCGCGTAGTAGCTAAAAACGGTCGCCCAAGAATTATCAGGGTGTCCTTGTCTTCGCTGATTTCCAACACTTAAAAATTCGTGGGAAAAATAAATTTACCGACCTTTACCGGCACATCTTGTATGATTCCCATCAGTCTATGCGAGGTCCTGTCGGCTGTCTTAACCAAAAACTCAGTGGGCACTAACTCTCTTAACCAATTTAAGATTGAAAGTGTAGGGAATCATATTTATACTCGCACCTAAGTCTGTAAATGCCCTATCTATAATAATGTTATTGATACGACAGGGTATGAAAAAAGTGCCATGGGTCTTCTTTCTTCGTCACTATGTTGGGGTTTGCTTCCCGTGGTTGCTCCTCAACCTTCTTCTTGACAGATTCCTGTAGTTTAAGCTTCGATTGTATTCGGTCTGTCACTTCCTCAATCATATTATGCTCAATCTCCCGCAATTGTTCTGCTTCCCTCCTTGTATATAACTCTCGCTGCTACGCGATAGGGATTAGAAATACTCGTCGAGTTACTTGAATTGATTCCATCACAGGCTCAGTCAGAAGGTCTTTTTCAACTACTTGATCTTTTTCTCTGTCTTCTACCTTTTCCTGCACTTGTGCGGTTCCTTTATCCTGAGTTTGAGTTATGACCGTGATACGCTCCTTTGGGTTAGACTCGGTGTTGCTTGGAAGAGTTCCAACATTTCGAGTCGACATTGCGTCCACAAGCTGCCCTACTTGGACTTCTAAATTATATATAGATGAGGCATGATTCTTCATAACTTGCTTGAATTTACTCTCAAGCCTCTTATATGCCTCCTTTATACCTTCTATCTTGTCCAAATTCTTGTCCAACTTCGAATCCATTGAGCTTGTCTTATCCTGCTAAAAGCTCGATTGCCTTTGAGGCCTGAGCTGCTCTCCATTACTATTATTCGACCAAGAGAAATTGGGGTGATTCTTCCACCCAGGGTTATATGTGTTGGAGTAGGGGTTATTACCCCCTCCTCGTCCAAATTGCACCCCCATGTAATTCACTTGCTCCTGGTTATCCTCTGTCATTAGGTAGCAGTCCACAGTGTCATGATTTACTTGACCACATAACTCACGCTTCGCTTTCATAACGTTAACCGGAGCATATGATGACGCCTTCTTGTTGCTGAGTTGTCGCATCATATTGTTGATCTTAGCTTGCATTTCCGTCATCTGATCAACTGCGACAACTTCTTTATGCTCTTTAAAGGTAGTAGGTTGCCTACTTCTCTCACTCGCCCATAAACAGCTATTACTTACCATCTCTTCAATTAACTCCTCCACTTCATCGACCGTCTTATGCATCAAAGATCCTCCTGACACTACATCGATCATGCCTCTAGTAGGTGGGTTTACTCTGTTGTAGAATGTCTACAGGAGGAATTCCTTCGATAGGTTATCTTTATACTGCTCCCACACTTCATAAATCGACTCCCGATCACCTTGTTGGAAATTGGTAATTTCCTTTATGATCTTTGTGGTCTTCGTTAAAGGGAAGTACTTATCCAAAAAAGCAGGCACAAGCTGGTCCCACGTCGTGATGTTAGCGGGGTTCAATGAGTGGTACCAATCCTTCGCCCTATCCCTAAGTGTAAAAGGGAACAAGCTAATCCTAACAGCATCTTCCGACATCTGGTGATACCGAAAAGTATTACAGATCTCAAGGAAATTGAGGATGTGTGCGTTTAGATCTTTATTCGCCAGTCCATAAAATTAGATGTTTTGCTGAAGCATATTTAGGAGGGCTAGCTTGATTTCGAATGAGACCGCTTGAACAAGCGATCTAGCCACTCCTTAATTCGCTGGGTTAAACCCTGGTCTCATAAAATTCATGAGGTTCATCTATGGTTGCCTCCCAGGGTTAACTTCCTGATCCATATTTCTTTGAAATTCCTCGGCCATTTTTGATTTAACGATCTCTTCTTCTTCCTCTCGGAGCTTTCCTTAAGTTTCATTCTAATAGCTTTATGTCTAAATCTATTGTTTCAGCTGCACGACTCAAACCTCTAGTGACTCTTATGTTCATGCAAGAGCACGATTCCTACGTTAAACGAACGAAATAAAAACAAAAATTAAAAACTACTATGATGCCTTAAACTATAGAACTAAATTGCCTTCCCCAGCAACGGCGCCAAAAAACTTGTTCGCTCAAGTTTATATGCACTAAGTTTTACTATTTATAACTTTGGTAATTACCGCAAGCACACGGGTCGTTCGCGTAGTACCTAAGGTGTCGATCCCATGAGGAAGGGAAGTAGTCCTAAAATCTAAAGGCAGCTAAGTTCTCAATAAACCTAATTAAACAACTAATGCAGAAATTAAATCAACCAATATTCAAATATGAGAAATTAAAGTGCCAAAGAGTAAACAAAATAGCAATATCACTGCCCAACCTAAAATCGACTTAGAAATTACCAAGGGAGAGGAAGAAGATTTTAATTCAAAACTAAGAAAACCTAAGCAATTATGCAATTATTGAATTAACAGGTCTAGGCAGTCCTAGGGCGAATTACTCTCTCTCGAGTTATAATTCTTAACCTTAATTGGTAATCCCTAATTCAAATTATGGGAATTACAATCTCTCAATCCGCAATTGGTCCAAAACCTAAATTAGTTCTAAAATTGCCTATTAACCTACCAAGAATCTATGCTCAATCTCTCGTTACACGACTCTACCAGTTTGACTCAATTTTTTACCTATCAATTCACCTAACTCTCATTAGCCCAAATCGATGATTTTTACCCGGCTCAACCTCTCAGTTTGTTGCCAAATTATTAAAAACAGAATTGAAATCACAGTCAACTCAGTAAAAGAAACACAATAGAATAAATTTTATTAATCTCAAAAGTCAAAATCTGAAGGTGAGTATAAACATAAACTCAACATTCAACACAACGAATTTCAACACCTATTTCAATTATATACATAAATAAAACTAAAATAAATAGAAATAATGTCGGGAGTGGAATCTCAGAAGCAGTGATGGCAGGAAACCACTTATTCCGGTAAGTACTTCGTATCTAGCACGTCTCTGTGTCTCTCTTCCTTCATCTCCATCCTCAATCTCTTGATCTCTCTTTAGGTCTCTCTCGAATTTGATAGAATTTTTCTTTTTTGAACGACTCTCTAATCTCTCTTCTCCCTCTCGGTGACTGTCACATTATGTTCTGTTTATTATGTGGAAGCCTTAGGTCAAAGTTAAGGTCAAAACGGTACACAAAATCTCACAAAATTTGAGTTTTTCTATCAGCCAAACACAGGGAACGATCATAGCCTTGCCTGCCATGATGTTGGCCTATTGTTTAACCTTCTATCACAATCATGGCCTAATGTGCATGATCGTGGCATACTGTGCACGATCGTGGCCTATAATTTTAGGTCAAAACTCCTTGAATCTCTGCAGTTCTTCCCCGTTTACTCTGAAACACTAACAAACGCATCATGATACCTCAAAAATATAATATTTAATCTAAAAGACTTAATCTAACCCACAAAGACATTAAAACACACAAACTAGCATAATTGCATCCTAAATGCACACACACCACTCAAATTCACACTAAATAAATAACAACTTCAACCCTAAAACACATGCAATTACATAACTATCATTGACAAATGCTCCGGCAGCTTTTATGACTTTGATGAATAAGGTATTCAAACCCTACCTATATCATTTTATCATAGTATTTATAGATGACATCTTAGTGTATTCAAAAAGTAGAAAGGAACATTATGAGCATTTGAGGCTAGTCTTACAGATAATGAGAGAGAAGAAATTGTATGCCAAGTTCAATAAGTGTGAATTTTGGTTTGATCAAGTAGTATTATTGGGTCATATAGTATCTGGACAGGGCATAGAAGTCGATCCAAAGAAAGTTGAAGCAGTAATGAGGTAGGAAGCTTCAAGAAATGTGTTTGAGATTCGAAGTTTTCTTGGACTAGTAGGATATTATAGGAGGTTTGTCGAGGGTTTTCATTGATTTTAGCCCCTTTAATAAGACTTTTGAGGAAGAATGTACCATTCTGATGGACTGATGAATGTCAAAGAAGTTTTGAGGAATTAAAATATCGGTTAACCATACCACTGGTGTTAGCTATTCCATTTTGATTTGAAGGATATGTTGTGTATAGTGATGCTTCACACTAGGGATTAGGATGTGTTTTGATGCAGTATGGTAGAGTGTTGCATATGCATCGAGACTGTTAAGGTCTCATAAGTTTAACTATATGGTTCATGATTTAGAACTTATTGTTGTGGTATTTGCTTTGAAAATTTGGAGACATTATCTGTATGGTGAGACATTTTAGATATTTACAGATCATAGAAGTTTGAGATATTTGTTGAGTAAGAAGGAGCTGAATATGAGACAAAGACAATGGAATGAATTGCTTAAAGATTATAATTGCATGATTGTGTCTCATCTTAGTAAAGCTAATGTTGTGGCTGATGCATTAAGCTGGAAATATAATAGTAGTGTGGCTCAAATTCAAACATCGAGGTTACCTAACCAAGTACAACTAAGAGCATTGAATGTTGAGCTGAATTTGGGGCAGAATGAAGCATTGTTAGACATTGAAACTTATACTGGTGTTACATGAAAGGATCAGGAAAGCTTAAAGTAAGGATCTAAAATTTGTGAAGCTTATTGAGAAGTTGAAACAAAATTTGAGTTCTGAGTTTTAATTGAGAAATGATAAATTGTGGTTGAAGCAACGATTGTGTGTACCTAATGTTGATGACTTGAGGAAAGAGATTTTGGAGGAAGCATACATAGCAGCTTATGTTATGCATCCTGGTACTACTAAGATGTACAGTATATTGAAACAGCATTTCTGGAGGCCAGGGATGAAGAAGCAAATGGCTGAATATATGGCTAAGTGTTTGACTTGCCAATAGATTAAGGCAAAGCATTAGGCTTTAGTTGGGAAGTTACAGTCATTACCTATTTCGGAGTGAAAATGGGAGAGAATTACTATAAATTTTGTTATAGATTTGCCGAGAACTTCGATGTAACATGATGCGATATGGGTCATTATTGATAGATTGACGAAGTCGGCTCATTTCATGCCTGTGAAAGAGAACAATACACTGAATCAGTTAGCTCGGAGATATGTGAATGAAGTAGAGAGGTTACTTGGAGTCCCAGTGTCTATTGTATCAGATCGAGACCCCAGATTTAATTCAAGATTTTGGGGTAGTTTATAGACAGCTTTGGGTACAAGTTTAAACTTTAGTATAACATTTCATCCTTAGATAGATGGACAGAGTGAAAGGGCTATTAAAAATGTTGAGGATATGATCAGAGCTTATGTTATGGAGTTTTAAGGAGCATGGGATCAATATGTAGCTCTGATTGAATTTACATACAATGGTGCCAAAAACTTGTTGTTTCCAAAAGGTTATAAAAAGGCCTAGGCTATCCTACTCGCAAGTATACTAGGAAGTTGTAGTGATTACCAAGGGTCATCTCATACGGAGGTGAAATTAATTAACCTAAATTAATCTTGAACGAAAAATTAAAACAGATGCAATCCTAAACATTCTATCCCAATTTGTTGTGTGAAGGTTTTTAAAGAAAATCACAAATAGATTGAAAAGTAAATGATTCAACTAGAAGTAAAGACAAAAACATTAATCGAAATGGAAGACTCTTAATAATTAATTTCACTAATTTAATCTCCTATGTATGATTAAGGGAAATGATTGGTTAATTGCCTTACTAAAATTAACAGTCGGATTCGAAAATCAACTCTAATAATAGACTTAATCTAGGTTTCACATTCAATAAGTTATTATCCGAATTAATTATGGAAACCGGAATACTAATTACCACTTAAGTTAATATGTTTCTAATTCATAACCTAAGCTTCTATAATTTCTAGTTCCATATTAAACTTCTCCTCTCATTCTTTTTGTTTAATACTTTTTTTTCATATTCTTACATCCATTTAGTTTAGAAACTATAACAAACATAAGGCAACAGCACAATCCCTCAATTATGCGTATTTGAATAAAATAGCTACATTAATCCTCAAGAAATAGAAATCAACCCATCATAGCATAAACACAGTTCATCATCTCCATACTCTTTAGTCCCATGTTACTATTAACAGAAGTATTAAAGCAATAAGACAGTGAATACCGAATGGACTATCAATCTTTAAGAAAGACAATAGGTTCAACAGATAAAATATAAAGGAGTTCAATAGATGAGTTCAACAGAAATTTTTCACAACACACCAGCTGAGATAAAAAGAAATAAACAACGAATGGCCTCTCGAATGATGAAACTGGTAATGGATCTCTAGTCAAACTCCACCTCTCTAGTGTTGGCTCTCACCTTCTGTCTCTTGTGTGAGCTCACTTTCTTTGCTATTTTTCTCTCTTCCTCCTCTTTTTTTTTCTTCTTTCTTCTCTCATTCGAAGCTCTATTTCTTTACCTCCATCTCTATCTCTCCTTTTTCCCTATCCGAATGAGTGTGTCTGTGATGTGTGGTATGAAGAGTGAATAAAAGATTGTGCCGCCACCTCCTCTCTAGCTTTTTATTTGTAGTCTCATTTTAGGTCTAGGTTTTCGAGCTACCCTCTTACACATGACATGTAATAAGTTGCTAAATTAAAGGAAAAACTTGTCACAGGGGTGACTTTATTTGTCACCCCCATGAGGGCTGGTCACGGTGGTGACAAGCTTGGTGACTAAGCTTAGTCACCAGTGTGATTAAGCTTGTCACGGTGTGTGACTAAGCTTAGTCACGGTGGTGACAAGTTAGTCACCACCTTTCTTTGTTTTTCTTTTCTTTTCATTTCATGCAAATTATTTAAATGAAATTCCATTTTTTATATAAAACTTTACAAATTATCCAATTAATATGCATGTAATATTCTCACCATTTTCACTCAATTCATCTCTCATTTGGATCAAAACATAAGAATTTGTAACCAAAATCAAGATATGGAGGCAATTAAAAGCAATAGAAAGTAGACATAACAGTGATATAACTAAGTAACCGAAGGCATTCATGAAAAAAAGTTTGTCTTTTTTGAAAGTGCTATAATGACACTCTAACCAAGCTAAATTAAAAAAAACATAACTTAGTTGAATAATCAAGCGACATTCATGACAAGGTATTAGCCTTCACATCAAAAGACTAGGTTATCGTTAAAGAAAATTTATAAAATGTCGTTACAATATATAAAGCATACAAATCTTTTACAAATAGTAAGATTTTTTTGTAAAAGGATACTTAGTGATGGTTTTTCTTTTTAATTGATCAATGATCATAAATGCATGGATACAAGTTCCATAGGTGTATGAATAGGGTGTTAATACTTTGATTAATATGTATATTCAAATCAAAGCACTTAGACATTAACGGAATAAGTTAGTGTGTTGACATTTTTACGTGATTGATGTTTGAGGTTAAGGTAATTCCATAAGTTTGGTTCCATTGTATTATTATTCCATGTTGCATGATTGTGTGATTATATGTTTTTATATTTTATTTATTTCTGCTTTTAGTTTTGATTAAGGATAAGCAAAGGTTTAAGTGTGGAAATGTTAATAGTTGTATATTATCATATGTTTATGTGTGTTTTTAACTGTTTCTTAGATGATCATCATGTCTATAGGCTTAGAATTGTGTTATTTTTAGTTTGTATGTGAAGTGTTTCTTTGGTTTAGATCAAGAATTTGGTCTTAATTTTATGTTTCAAGAAGTGTTTGATATGTTTATCAGTGTATCGAAATAGGAACATAAAGAAAAGAGGAGATTTTGGATACATGCAAGAATGATTTTGACAGGAAAAACTAAGGAATGTTCTACGGCTCTCTCTCACAATCGTGACAAGAAGGAGGATTCACGCGGTCATGATCATCCCTCATGCACGATCGTGACAAGGGTGTTTCCAAACGTAAGATTTTTTTCAAGTTTTGCAAGTTCAGGGTTATCTTTGGAATCGAATAATGTAGGGAAATCCTAAAAACAACCATAAAAGCGTCAACCACTATAAAAGAACATAAATAAAACCAAAAATAGACAGTAGCCACCAGATCAAAAGGAAATCAAGACGAGACATCAAGAGAACTTCAAAAAATACTAGATTTCTATATCAAGAATCCAACTAGTTTTCTTTCTTTTCCCTTTATTTCTTTCATTTTCTTAGATGTATTTGGATTGTTATGATGTTTAAAATGATTATGAGTTTCTAAATCCACATTAGGGATTATTTTTGAATTATTTTGTTGAATTTTATTCTTGCTAATTTCAACACTTCTATAAATGTTTATGATAATTGTTATGCTTATACTTGGTAATAAATTGAGAGAGTGAATCAAGTTACATGTTTTAAGGTACACAATAAGAGTTAGTAGCTTAATAGACCTGAAATTAGTAGATTAACTAATAATTTAAGAGATATCATAATTATGAAATTAATTATCCTTAGGATTACTTCAAATCTGATTGAATAAGTTAAGAGTAGTTTTGTGAATCAAGAGATTATAATTCTATGATTATCGAATTCAATTAGGGTTACTTGTTTAGATCTAGAGAGAGGATAATCAAAACTTTAGGATATATAGGATCAAGCATAAATTGAATCAATAAGATAAAGGGAAAAGAAAACAAGGATACAATAATGATGTGTCTAATTCTGTTTAATTTTGTTCAACATCCATATGTTGAAATTGGTTGCAATGTAATTTAATTTTAATATCACTTATCTGAAAATGGCGCGGAAGTTGTATGAATCTTAATTGGATTATTTTGTGAATGTGGCATGAAAGACAAGAAGATTTATGCATGAAAGAATGAAAGATGGGATGACTTAAAACAAGAAGAATTGTGAATGAAAATGGGTGTCACACGTTAATAGGATGGTCATTCACGTTGAATGTATGAAACATTAGTTAAAGGCATGATCATTCATGTTAATTGCATGAAACATTAGTTAATTGCATGTCACACTCACTTTAGCTCATGCCTTCTCATGTTGATAATCCATCTAATGCTTCTCACGGTGAGCTTCCTATGCATTTCCAGTTGCCATACATCATGGTGATGCTAACACCATGCAACTCCCATGCATGCTCACAGTGCCAACTGCAATGTTCTTTATCTAACCAACTACATGCTTCACATTCTTCACCTCACTAGCTGCCATTCTCTCATCTTTCCATCTGAAATGTTCTTCTTCCATCAGCTATATGCTTTACGCTTCTTCATCCAACCATACTAAGTCACAAGGTCACGGTTGTGACATGTTAAGTCACAACCGTGTATGGTATTAAGCATATCATAGTTGTGACATGCTAAGTGATAATGGGCATGTTAATAGCATGTCACAGTTGTGACATGTTAAGTCACAACTGTGACTTCTCATACTGAGCAGACAACATTCCGTTTAATCTATGTGGTATGTGCAGGTTGAAGGGGCACGAAACCCTAGACCTAGGAGCATACTACAAATAGACATAAGAGAGGGTGGTGGCAAAAGGGACATACTAATTATTCATTCTTCACTCATACTGGAGATAGATTCGGCTGGAACAAAAAGAACAAAGGAAGAGGTGAGGCGGAGAGTCAGAGACAAAAACAAGAGAGCAGAGGCAGGGAAAAAGAAGAAGAACATAACAGGGAGTTGCCGGGTGAGGAGTAGAATAGAGGTAGAAGGCGAGAGCCAATACTAAAGTTCTATGCTGGGTAGGAGATCCACCACCAGCTTGCTCATCCGAGAGTTTATTTTGTTTGTCATTTCTTATTTCATCTCTATTACTATTATTGAACTCTTTTATCTTTGTCTTTTGATAACAACTCTTCTATCTTTGTCTTTAAACTTGTCTTCCTTGCTAAAGATTGATAATCCATTTCGTTATTCACTATTTTATTAATTTGATACTTCTTTGTTATTCCTAAATATGGGATTTAAGTATTTGAGAATGATAAATCGTGTTTATACTATGATGTGCTTAATCTTTTTTTTTAGGATTGATGTAACTATTTTAATCAACTATACATGAATGATTTATGGTTTTGTTTTCTTATTAATTGTTGTGGTTTCTAAGCTAAATGGATGTAATGGCATAACCAAACCTTGCATCATTTTAGTATTAAACGAAGGGTCGAGAGAAGAAGTTTAATATAGAACATGAAACTATGGACGCTTAGGTTAAGAACTATAAATATATTAACATAAGTGGTAATTAGTGGTTGGGTTTTCATAATTATTCAGATGATAACTTATTGAATATGCAGATTAGTTCATTATTTGAGTTAATTTAGAACCCAACTGTTAATTTTAGTAAGACAACTATCCAATCATTCCCCTTAATCATACGTAGGAGATTAAATTAGTGAAATTAATTTTCAAGATTCTTCTATTTCGATTAATCTATTTGACTTTGTTTCCTGTTGAATCATTTTACTTTTCATTCTAATTTCATGATTTTCTTTAAAACTTTCACTCAAGAAATCGAGATAGAATGTTTAGGATTGTATTATTTTTATTTTTAATTCAAATTAATTTTAGTTAACTAATTTCACCTTCATGGGGACGACCCTAGGTAATCACTATAACTACCTTGTATACTTGCAAGTAGGATAACCTAGGTAATTTTTAGAACTTAATTTAGTCACAACAAATTTTTGACGCCGTTTTTGGGGAGGTTAGCATTTAAACTTGAATTAATTTTGATTGCTTTTATTTTCTTAAGTGGTTTTGATTTTTTTTTCATGCATGCATGTTTAGTTATTTTGTTAACGTGTTTCGTAATTTTCGCTATTAATTTAGTGCTTTCCTTAGTTAGTTTGTGCTAGGTAGGAGAACTTTAGGTAGTGAATTCACTTGGTTTATGCTAGGAAGGAGATCTTTGGATAGTGAACCAATCCCTTTTATTGATAACATACATCGAAGACGAAGACCTTAAGGGGACTCTGAAGACAACCGTGAGGAGCCCAAGTATGAAGATCAAGTGAATAACCACAAGATGGGTGAAAGGCAGTTGGTGATGGAGTATGATAGACTAGTGATTGGTACTATGATGTCATGTATATGTTTGGGAGAGGCGGCTAGAAATTAATTGAAGAGCATCCATTACAACACGCTGCCATCTTTTTATGGGGTTCCTAATGAAGAATCTTTAAATTTCATTCAGGAGTTCCCTACCACTCTCCAAACATTCCCTTTGGATGGCCTAAATGAGGATCAACTCAGGATGAGATGCTTCCCATACATATTGAAGGATCGTACCAAGGCGTGGCCAATGACCCTTCCACCCAATTAGTTGACTATATGGGAAGAGGTGTACAACAAATTCATAGGAAAATTCTATTCCCATCAAAATACATCCGAGTTATGCATCAATATAGCTACCTTCACTCAGATGGGGGGAGAACCATTCCACGAGGCGTGGGAACGCTTTAAACTCTTATTGATACAATGTTCATACCATCATTTTCTGCTTCACTTGTTAAAATAATTCTTTTATGATGGGTTGATGTAGTAGTGCCAGTATACGATGGACAATGCAGTAGGAGGAGATGCAGAACATAGGACAACTGAAAAAATGTATGAAATCTTCAAAATGTTAGGTGCTAATTATCAACAAAAGAGCGTGAGGGAAATAAGGGTTGAAGTTCATGAAGTGAGCTTGAATTAAGAATTGGCTATGCAGTTAGCTGAGTTGATGAGACATATGAAGATGCTAACTATAAGGCTACCCAAAAACGTTTTAAATCAAGAGGTGTGTGGTATCTGTGGAACTTGTGGTCATGGAGAGAATGTTTGTAAATATTCTTACGAACCTTTTTATAGGGAGGAACAAGTGAATGCATTTAACGGTTTTCAATCAAGGGAGCAAAATGATCCGTATTCAAACACCTACAATCCTAGTTGGAGAAGCCACCCTAATTTTTCATGGAAGACCAACAATCCACCAATGCAACCCCAACAACAATACCAAAATTTTCAGAGGCCAAATTATTACCAAAGGAAATCCTCAGATCAAAACCCGCCTAGTAAGCCTTCCTTGGAGGAAAGCCTGAATGCCTTTATTCAGGTCATAACTCAAAATCAGGAAACAAATAATAAGTGGTTTGACTCTTTGGAGGTGTCTATGAAGAGGATTGAGATCTAAGAAGGGCAAATCGCTACTCAAATGCACAACAATCAAAAAGGAAAGTTACCTAGTCAACCCGAGCAAGCCCAAGCAATCACTATTCTAATAAGTGGTAAAGTGAATGACAATCATGTTGAGTTTCCTTTTAAGCTATCTGATGCTGATAATCAAGAGAAGGAAAGCCTCACCCAAGAAGAAGATGAGTGAAATGAGAAAAGTAATGGGAGAAACTCTTCAAGTCACATTTTAAAGGGTGAATAAGTTAAGCATGACACCAAGGACAATGAAGGAAAAAAACTACATAAGGCAACGGATCCTTATTAACCACCAATTCCATATCCAAGTTGTCTTAAGGAATCAAAACAAGATGAGCAGTTTTCCTATCTATATTGCATGCGTTCTAATTTCAATGTTAATATGTCCTTACTAGATATGATTAGGAACATTCTGACTTATTTTAAGTTCTTCAAGGAACTAAGCACCAAGAAATGAAAGTTTGAGCCTAACAAAAAGGTGCTAGTTTCATAAGTAGCAAGTGTAATTTTGCAGCCGCATTTATACCCCAAACTAAAATACCTAAGATGTTTTACTGTGAAAGTATCAATGGGTAATGATCGTAAGGTTAAGGGTATGCTTGATCTTGGAGCGATCATAAACCTTGTGCCTCACTCAATTTATAAGAAATTGGATCTAGGATAGTTAAGACCTACAAACATATGTTTGCAATTAGCTAATAGGTCAATCCGTTATCCGAAAGGAATAATGGAGGACGTGTTAGTGAAAGTTGGAGGATCGAGTGGTCCCGTAGACTTTGTTGTCCTAAACATAGGAAAGTAAAGGAGAAAGAAACGGAAAAGGAGCACTCTATACTCTTAGGGAGGCCTTTTATGGCTACCATTAACACTTTGTTCAATGTGAAAAATGGGAAATTGACCATGATCATCTTAGCAGAAATAGTAGAATTTTCAATCTTTAATGTTGAACCTATGCCTACTTCTACTGTTTCTGAAGACTATTCTTTTGTTGATCAAGTTAATGTTGTGGATTTTCATTTTGTCTTGCATGAAGAAAAAGAAAAGAAGCTGGACTTGGTTAAAGAGAGTGATGAATGCTACCAATTGCTAATGGATATAGCTGAGGAAGTGTTTGGAAAATTCTTAGAGACGGATCTACATGAAAGGGAGGAAATGATGGAATCGATCATTTTGAGCTACCTACCTTGAGCATGACCATTGAGGTGTCCAGCTAAAAGATGTTAAAGAAGTAACCCATTTCATTTCTCTTTGTTTTTCAATTATCTATTGGTTGTTATTTTTCTTAATGAACCTTAATTTAATTTGTTTTCTTTGTGTGCACGGGCTTACTCTTCCATCTCTTCTATTTGTTTTCCTTGCATTTGTCTTAATTACTCAATACAGTACACTACGCTCCACACTAGATCAATGCAGTGATCACCCCCACATTCGTATCATATTTCTATCCCTTTCTCTGTGGCTTGTTCGTTTAATGTCTTTTAGTTTTTAAAGCTTGTCCTTGTTTATGTTAATTTGTCTTTTGTCCTATATCCCTCTTTTACTTATATGTATCACATTAGGAATAGTGTGACATTTAAGCATTAGAGGGGGGGGGGGGCGTTGTGTTGGAATAGTGGTAAAAAAAATTGTGTTTGTTATGTGTGTTTTTCCCGTTTAATAGTTGGAGATGCATGGTCATGAAATAAAGTCGATCAAGATTAGAAATGCATAATATGAGTGAATGAGTACACTTGTATGCATAGACTGATTGACTTAGATTTCGATTAAAAGGAAATTAGCTTGTTGTGATAGTTGAATGATACTTTCCATTTGGTAAGAATTTGAGCCTTTTGAAATATTAAACACCAATTTCAAGAATTCTTTGTTGAGAGTGTTCTTTCATGATTAAGGAACTCTAGAACTTGCTTGAAAATACTAGTTGAGATCACGTAATCTTATGAAAATGTTAAAATGATGAAGATAATTAGGATTTACATCTTTTGCTTAAAAGGACACCATGATGTTACCTTTAGTGAAACCCCTTTTAGCTTAACATGAAACCTTTTCTTTCTTTGAACCCAAATATAAGCCTTGACCTCGATTATTTATCCTCTTCGTTACCTACCATAAGGCAAGTTAAGCATTTGAATGGGTGTAATTGGGTTTAGGGAATAAGTGTGGGGTAATCATAGCATGTAGTTGGCTATTGCATTAGGGATGGGCATGGTTGTATAAATTTTTATGTCTCCTCTATATTTCTCTTCTCTTGATTTCCTTGTTTTAGATACATGAATAAATAAGTGGAAAAATGAATGAATGAAAAAAAGGACAGAAAAAGAAAAGAAAATAGTAAAGTAAAAAAAGAGAAATAGAAAAAAAGGAAAGAACAAAAAATAAATAGAAAATAAAAAGAAAGAGGAGAGAGAAAAAGGGAAAGCGTTAATATTGTCAAATTAATAAGAAAGGATTGAGTATTATATACTTTATTTTTCTGTATTACTTTAAATGCTCAATTAGTTCTGTGGTTTTAAAATGCAATTTTTCTTTTTCCTACCCTTAGCTCGGCCCCATTACAACCAAAATAAAGACCTTCAAATTAATGTTTGTGTTTAATGTAAGTGATGGAGATTGGATTAGTAAGCAAGCCTATGGTAGATGCCTTATATGAAATGAATAATGAGTGAATATATACTACCTTTTGATTTCTTGAGAGGATGAAAAGTGGAGTGGGTGTCTATCACACTCGTTAATGTTCTCTGAGTTGAAATATTTGTTAATTTTGGCTAAGTTTATAGAGAATAGCTTATTCATGAAATATTATTAGTTTTAAGTTCTTAGATTGTGTTTGTTGAATTGATCGTTGCTATCTTTGATTATTAATTGGGGAAATCATTGTTTTCATTATTCGTGCTTTAATAGTCTAGTGTTATTTGTTTTGCTTAGAGACAAGCATAGTTTAAGTGCAAGGGAATTCTTGTGTCTAATTTTGTTTGATTTTGCTTATGTCCATACGTTGAAATTGGTTCCAATCTAATTCAATTTTAATACGAATTAAATGAAAATGGCCCAGATGTTGCACGAATCTTAATTGGATTATTTTGTGAATGTGGCATGAAAGACAAGAAGATTTATGCATGAAAGAATGAAAGATGGGATGACTTAAAACAAGTAGAATTGTGCATGAAAATGGGTGTCACACATTAATGGCATGATCATTCATGTTAAATGCATGAAACATTAGTTAATGGAACAGTCATTCATGTTAATTACATGAAACATTAGTTAATTGCATGTCACACTCACTTTAGCTCATGCCTTCTCACGTTGACATCCTATCCAATGCTTCTCATGGTGAGCTTCCTATGCATGTTTCCAGCTGCCATACATCACGATGATGCCAGCACCATGTAACTACCATGCATGCTCATGGTGCTAACTGCAACGTTCTTCATTTAACTAGCTGCAGGCTTCACGTTCTTCACCTCACTAGCTATTATTCTCTCATCTTGGCAGCTGCAACGTTTTTGTTCCAGCAGCTACATGCTTCATGCTTCTTCATCCAACTATGTTAAGTCACAAGGTCACAGTTGTGACATGTTAAGTCACAATTGTGTATGGTGTTGAACATGTTAGGTTTGTGACATGTTAAGTCACAACTGTGACTTCTCATGCAAAGCGGACAACATTCCATTTTACGTGGCATATGTAGGTTGAAGGGGCACGAAACCCTATACCTATGAGCATACTACAAATAGACATAAGAGAGGGTGGTGGCAGAGGACATACTAATTATTCACTCTTCACTTATACTGGAGACAGATTCAGCTGGAGCAAAAAGAAAAGAGGGAGAGGTGAGGCAGAGAGATAGAGACGAAAACAAGAGAGTAGAGGCAGGAAAAAAGAAGCAGAACATAACAGGGAGCAGTCAGGTAAGGAGTAGAGTAGAGGTAGAAGGCCAGAGCCAACGTCAGATTTCTAAACTGGGCAAGAGATCCACCACTGGCTTTCTCATCTGAGGGTTTACTTTATTTGTCATTTCTTGTATCATCTCTGTTACTATTATTGAACTCTTTTATCGTTGTCTTTTGATAACAACTCTTTTATCTTTGTCTTTTGAACTTGTCTTCCTTGCTAAAGATTAATAGTCCATTTTTGTATTCACTGTATTTTTGATTTGATACTTCTTTGTTATTCTTGAATATGGGATTTAAACATTTAAGAATGATGAATCATGTTTATGCTATGATGGGCTGAATCTTTTCCCCGAGGATTAATGTAGCTATTTTAATCAACTATGCATAAATGAGTTATGGTTTTGTTGTCTTATTAATTGTTGTGGTTTCTAAGTTGAATGGATGCAATGGCATAACCAAACCTTGCATCATTTTAGTATTAAAAGAAGGATCGAGAGAAGAAGTTTAATAGGAAATGAGAAACTATGGACGTTTAAGTTAAGAACTAGAAATATATTAACTTAGTGGTCGGGTTTTCATAATTAATTAGGATGATAACTTGTTGAATACGAAAGTTAGATTAGTTCATTATTCGAGTTAATTTAGATTCCAACTGTTAATATTAGTAAGACAACTATCCAATCATTCCCCTTAATTATGCATAGGAGATTAAATTAGTGAAATTAATTCTTAATAGTCTTCTATTTTGATTAATCTATTTGTCTTTGTTTCCAGTTGAATCCTTTTTTTTTCATTTTCATGATTTTATTTAATGCTGTTACTAAACAAATTGGGATAGAATGTTTAGGATTGAATTGTTTCTATTTTTAATTCAAAATTAATTTTAGTTAACCAATTTCACCTCCATGGGAGACGATCCTAGGTAATTACTACAACTACCTCGTATACTTGCGTGTAGGATAACCTAGGTAATTTTTAGAACTTAATTTATGCACAACAAATAATTCCTAAGTCTTCAACTTCGATCAACCTTAATTTTATTGGTAGCTCAATTGTTCAATTATTTACGTGTTTAGTTTTGTTAGTTGTTTCAATTTCAATTATTTATTTTACTTTAAATCAATCTTTAGTACCTTAGATAAAAATTTTTTCAAGATGTTAGGTGTCTATTCATCCTTGTGGGAATGATACCTTTTGTAATACAAATTACGATCCGTATACTTGCCGTATTGAAAGTTTTCATTATAAGACTTGTCAATACTTGAAATTAGAAAACGTACTAAAGAATGATGTATATAGAAGGCGTTATGTTGAATTTCAAAAATTCTTTCGACAAGCCATTTCTCTTTGTCTTCTACTCCTTCTAAAGTCACAAACACAAGCAAAACAAATGTAAAATACACATGAAACATCTTGCCTAGCTTAAGGAAGACAAAGACATTATTGGAGTAGTTGAAATACGAAGATAGAACATGAAAAACCAGAGGAGATGGATGATTTTAAGTTACCAATATAAAAAAAATGATGTTGTTTTAGTAGAGAAAATGACATAATTTTCATTGTTTTTGGATTCTTCTTTTTTACACTACAAAAATATTATTGTAACTAAAAATTTTTAACTACGAAAACTTTAAAACGTAGCTAATAGTTTTGGTATCTAGAATAGGTTTGAGTTTTTTCATAGCTAAAATTTTTTTCCTACAAAACTAGGTTCATAGTTAAAAATGTCACCAAAAGTTATTAGCTACAAAATTATTTTCGTGGCTAAAAACTTTTTTTGAAAAAAGGTTGTTCATAGTTGGAAAACATGGCCAAAACTTATTAACTATGAATATAAAACATAGCCTATACTAAACGTAGCTAATGGTTTAAAAAAACCTGTGAAATTTTTATTATTGGACATACTGCTTTAATAGGCTGCCAATTTGAAATTTTGTAACCAAATAGTAACTTTTAGCTACAAATTTCAAATTTTAGCATAAGAAAATGTAGCCAAATGTCCTGTTTCTTGTAGTGTTTAGGTTTTTAATTTGATTTAGTTTGTTCCTAGTTTATGCCTTGATTTTCTGCTATGAATGGCTTAATCGTAACCATTTTGACACTATCCCAATGATTATTTATTTATTTATTTAAAAAACAAAATAAACAAAATAGAGCAGTTATGTACATACATAACCTTTCAAGTAATGTACAAACTTCTAATAAGTTAAAAAAATCTGCTAACTAGAAGAAACAATATAAGAAACTTCATATTTATTGAGAAGCAAAAACTATGTCTAAAATATAAAATATAGGTTATTGTTAGAAAAAGTGATTAAATTGTATACATAACAACAATTAAAAAAGGAAATACTTTGATTTTCTCAATTTTTCATGTTTTTGTAATCAATTTGAAGAATGTGTTGAAGATTTCTTAAGTCTTTTTGATGGAAATGATGGCAAGTTCTTTGGTTCTTGTTGCAAGAAATAGATGTTCAAACATCTCCCTAACCTGTCTTGGACCGAAGCTATTTGGTCCATTTACCTTCTACCTTTAGTAGCTTTTACTTTACGGATTACTATGAGAGGCCACTAGGAACAATTGACAGAATTGGCAAATATACATACCTTACCAAACTAGTTTTGCTTATGCAAATCTGTTAAGGAAACAATCGAAGATCTATTCTTCCAATGCCTATACATAAGAGACATTTGAAGGGAACTACTTAGTAGATGTGCGTTAGTTGCTAAGTTGGACAAACTGGATAGTGCTCAAATCTAGCAATTGAACTATATAAACAGTATAGCTAGAAATGTTTTTGGATGGCTTTATCATCGATAGTCACGGCTTCATAGGATGAGAGAAATCTTAGAACATTTCAAGACAAAAGCACTCATTTGGAGCAGTTTTGTAAGCAATTGATACACCATATTCGGCCATAAATCAGCCTACAAAAGTAGCAACTTTAGCATCAACAATACCTCCCCACCTATTGGAATGTGTAGATGTCTAGTACTTGATTAAGAACTTTTTATTTGTACTTTTGCATGTCTTGATAGTCACTACTATGGAGTATCATAACTTGTACATTTTCGAAACATTTTGATTTGCCTTAAAGGTTTAATACATTCAAATTTTTTGAAAAAAAGAGAGAATTAAGTGACATGACACTCCATATGTGCATTTTTATTAAACGAGTTAACTAAAAACACTATATGGGATAATTTTCAATCTTAAAAGGACCGAAATAAGAAAATTTTAAATAAAATGACTTGAATGAGAAATCTCCTACAGAATAAAAACGAAGTATATCATTATCTATGTTTAAAACTATTGCATATATCGATTCCACACTGTTGCATATATCGGTTCCACCCAAAGAATTAACAAAAAAAATTGTTAAAAGGGATCGTAAAGACTATTTAATTAATCATGAGAACTTCTTATGCAATATTATGTAGGATTATGTATGGAAATCAGGTGAATATAACGGATTATTTGGCAGTTTTTTGGGCGCCTTCTGTTTTTGATTTTTGTGAATACGGGATATAATTTGTGTGTCTCACAAGCGTAAATAAGACCCGATTTAAATGTAATTATGGTGTCGCGTGATGGTTCGCTAGCCGAAATGTATTCAAATCAGTTTTTGTGGTTTAAACTCCTTTCCCTCTAATAAAATATGTGGACATTAAGGATATGATGGTAATTAAAGGAGGGATTAAGTATTGGGAATAAAAGGGGAAGTTATTTGGTAGAAAAACTTCTTATTTTTTACATTTAAAAACAAGAAAGAAAAGCCAATAGAGTGGTACTTCTTCCATTTCCATTTTTCCTATTTCTTTACAATCATACAACCGGCTCCATCGAAGGGTGTCCGCAATCAAGGTTAGAAGGGAAGAAATCGGGTATTCCTATTGTGACATTATGGAACCAGGTATGATGTGTTTCTGTAATAATTTTTATTTATTCTTCAATCTCATTGCAAGAGATCCGGGGCTTCGCCTATTTTAGGAAAGGTCAACAATTGGTATCAAAGCCAGGTTGCCCATGAATTAAAGATGAATTAAAGGCCAAATATATGGTGGATTGAAATTCTATAAGGAATTTCGTAATTAGGGTTCATAGGACATTTGGGGTTTTCCAAAATTGAACGGATTCCCATAAAATTAAAGATGTATATACAAACAATTTAAATTACATTTGAATTTCTTGTTTGATTGAACATGTGACCACATAAACGTTGAATTGAAATTGTTTGTATGTTATTATGTAAGGTATATGCATGTAATGGAGTATATAATTGTTTAATACATGCATGGCACTTGATATTATGCATGTTGGTAAAGTTTTAACGTGTAGAAAAGAAAATTTCAAGATTGCATGATTTTGTCAATTAAGGTTTAAATGACATTTGGCATGTTAGTCACACCACAGTGGCTTTGTCTAATTTAGTGAGGCATTCAATTAAATCTGTGTATCTAATTAATTATAGTAAAGAGAGAATGTTAGTCTCCAAAGAGACCTTTCTTGGCTTATAATTATATAGAAATGCAGGAATCAACTGTCTTGCAATTATGGTTTACGTGTAGACAGTTAAGATCATTAACCATAGTTCTAGGAGATTACTCAAAGGTAGATCATTGGCTATGGTTAATGGTGTTATGGGATTTTATCATCATTGTTCTGTTTTAGCATGTATATTCTGCCCAAAGGTGTTGTATGTGTTAAGGCATGACATGCATGACAAATCAATTAAAGTCGTTTATGGCATCAATTAAAGGAATGGTCATGCATTTAATTTTCTACCCAAAGGTGATGATTATATGCATGAAATTACAGGTTAATCCATTTATGTTTGAATCCATTAAAGCTAACTCATAACATTACGGAAGCATGTGTCCTTATTTCTATGCAGCATCAAAGACTCTAGTGGTTGGTGACACGACTATCGTGAAGTTTAATGGCCTGAACTTCTCCTAATGGTACGAACAGGTCTGCTATCATTTGGGGTGTAAAGGGTTCGAAAGGGCACTGAGTGAATCCAGACCGATGATTGCAGATGACACCGACGCCAATGCTCGTAAGGATCTTAAGCATTGGGAAAGGTCGAACAAAATATGCATGAGCCTACTCAGGATGTCAATGGTCGAAAACATACGACCACGAATGCCAAGTACGACCGTGGCGAAGGAGTTCGTGGAGGAAATAGAGAAAATTATTCAGTTGGATGTCGCAGACAAGTCGAGAGTTAGGTTTTTAATAAGGGAGCTGGTGACAAGGAAATTTGACTGGCATGTATGACCATCTTACTGAAATGAGCAACTTGTCGTCCCGACTATACTAGCTTGGGATGGAGATCAAGGATGAATTCTTGGTCGAATTTATGATGCTGTCTCTTCCTCCTGCTTTTGGTCAGTTTCAGATCAATTATAATCCTCAGAAGGAAAAATGGAGCAGTACGGAATTGAGAACGATGCTGATGCAGGAGGAATCAAGACTGAAGCATTGCAAGGATGAGTCCGTCCACCTCACATTCCATAAAGGCGGATCTAGTAGCAAAGGAAAAGGAAAAGCCAACAAGAAAGGTAAGGGAAAAGAAAAGGACAAAGGTAAAGGTCGCATAAGGATACAGGAGGGGCAAATCAGAAAAGAAAAGAAATGCTTCTTCTACGGGACCAAAGGGCATATTAAGAAGGAATGCCCTCACCGTAAGGAATGGTTCAAAAAGAAAGGTAAATATTTTATTACCGTTTGCTTTGAATCATATTTGTCTGAGGTTCCTTTAAATACTTGGTGACTCGATTCCAGAGCGACTACTCACGTTTCACATGTTTTACAAGGATTCCTTACAATCCGACACTTTAGGGGAGGTGGCGAGTATCTATACATGGGGAATAGGCAAAAAGCAAGAATAGCGGGTGTAGGAACATACAGATTAGTCCTAGACACTGTTTGTCATTTGGACTTAGAAAATTGTCTATATGTACCCGATATTGCTAGAAACCTTGTCTCAGTAGGAAGGCTAGATACTCATGGATTTGTAGTACAGTTTTCTAATTCCAGTTTTAGTTTATATAAAAACAAGTACAATTATGGTTATGGTGCTTTGTTGGATGGTTTATATAAATTAAATCTTGATGTTAATTTTATGGAATCTCTATTTACATTTGAACATATGGCAGGTTGTAAACGTGGCAGGGGTAGTATACACGAATCGTCTACATTCTTGTGGCATCAAAGACTTGGGTATATATCCAAGGATAGAATATTGAGGCTAGTGAAAAGTGAAATACTACCTCAATTGGATTTTGCTGATTGGGATGTGTGTGTAGATTGCATTAAGGCTAAGCAACCTAAACACACAAAAAAGAAGAAAGCCACAAGAAGCAACAATTTACTGGATTTGATACATACTGATATCTGTGGTCCCTTTGATGTACCCACCTGAAATGGTGAAAAATATTTTATTACTTTTATGGATGATTATTCAGGTTATGGTAGCTTGTATTTATTGTTTGAAAAGTCTCAAGATTTGAATGCCTTCGAGTCATTCGTAAATGAAGATGAAAGACAATTAAATAGAAAAGTAAAAGTTGTAAAATCAGATAGAGGTGGTGAATATTATGGTAGATACACCGAAAGTGGACAATGTCCTGGTCCTTTCGCAAAGTTCCTTGAAAGTCGTGGCATACGTGCACAGGATACTATGCCAGGCACACCGCAATAAAATGGTGTTGCCGAAAGGCGGAATCGCACTCTAATGGAAATGACTAGGAGTATGTTAAATAATAGTACGGTTCCCTCTTCATTATGGATGCACGCATTATTGACTGCTGCATATGTTTTAAACCATGTTCCTAGTAAGGTTGTCCCAACAACTCCATATGAGTTATGGACGGGTAGGAAACCGAGTCTTAAACACCTTTACGTTTGGGATTGCCCAGCGGAAGTGAGGATATATAATCCACAAATAGGTAAGTTAGACCCAAGAACGGTAAGTGGATTATTTATAGGATATCTAGAAAAATCGAAGGGGTACCGTTTCTATTGTCCTAGTCATTCCACGCGTATAGTTGAGTCTGGCAATGCTAGGTTCATTGAGAATGGTGACATCAGTGGGAGTGGGGAACTACGTAAGGTGGATCTTGGGGAAGTGGAAACAGGTAAATCGGTTAAACCGAGTTCCATAGGCATTTCCAATTGGGATAATACACCATTGAATGTATTACGGTGTTACAATCCAATGGTGCAACAACCTGAAGATCCTATCCTAGAATTAGAGGATGTCGTAAATGAACCTGAAAGGGTACAAGTCAATAATGATCAAGTGGTAACGGAAGAAATAGCTGTAAGGTAGTCGTCTAGGCCTAGACGAAAGGCTATTTCTAACGATTACGTATTGTACACACTTGAGCATGAATGCGACTTAAGCATTGATAAAGATCCAGTCTCGGTCCGTGAAGCCTTGGAAAGTGGTAATTTGGAAAAGTGGTTCAATGCCATGAAAGAAGAAATAAATTCTATGGGTGACAATGGTGTTTGGGATTTGGTAACATTACCGGAAGGTAAAAAGGTAGTCGATTGTAAGTGGGTCTTTAAGACCAAACGCGACTCTAATGGTAATATTGAAGTTACAAAGCTCAACTCGTTACTAAAGGATACACCCAAAAGGATGGAATTGATTACAAAGAGACCTTTGCACTTGTTTTGAAAAAGGACTCTTTGCGAATTATCTTGGCTTTGGTGGCTCATTATGATCTTGAGTTTCACCAAATGAACGTAAAAACCGCATTCTTGAACGGCAACTTAGAGGAGGAAGTATTTATGGACCAACCCGAGGGATTTAAGTCCACAGATAATGAAGGTTTGGTATGTAGGTTAAAGAAATCAATATATAGACTTAAACAAGCATCCCGACAATGATACTTAAAGCTTAACAGTGTCGTTGTCAATTATAGTTTTGTAGAAAACACCGTAGATCGGTGTATCTATATGAAAGTCAGTGGGAGTAAGTTTATCATGTTGGTCCTATATGTTGATGATATTTTACTTGCTACGAATGATTTAGGAATGTTACGGGATGTGAAGTCCTTTCTCTCGAAAAACTTTGACATGAAAGATATGGGTGAAGCTTCATATGTGATCAGAATTGAAATATTCCGGAACAGGTCATAAGGAGTTTTGGGGTTGTCCCAGAAACGATATATCGAAAAAGTTTTGGAGAGGTACCGTATGGAAGGATGTTCACCCGAAGTAGTTCCAATCAATAAAGGGGACAAATTCAGCCAATTACAGAGTCCCCAAAATGATTTGGAACGAGCAGAAATGGAAAAGTACCCTTACGCATCATTAGTCGGTAGTCTAATGTATGCAATGACTTGTACGCGACCGGATATCAGTTTCGCTGTTAGGATGTTGGGGCGTTATCAAAGTAATCCGGGAATAGGCCATTAGAATGCTGCAAAGAAAGTATTAAGGTATTTACAAGGCACTAAAGATCACATGCTCAGTTACAAAAAGTGTAGCCAATTAGAGGTTATTGGTTATTCAGATTCAGACTATGTAAGGTGTGTGGATACTCATAAATCCACGTTTGGCTATTTTATCTCTTGGCCGGGGGTGCAATATCATGGAAAAGTGAGAAGGAGTCTGTCATTGCTACTTCCACCATGGAGGTAGAGTTCGTAGCGTGTTATGAGGCCACGATACAGGGCTTATGGTTGCGGAACTTTATCTCAAGGCTTGGATTAGTCAACAGTATAGTCAAGCCACTGAGATTACACTGTGATAATGCTGCAGCCGTCTTCTTCGCAAAGAACGACAAGTATTCCAAAGGTGCCAAGCATATGGATTTGAAATACTTAGTTGTGAAGGAGGAAGTGCAAAACGGGAGAGTGTCTATTGAGCATATTGGCACCACATCTATGATAGCGGATTCGCTAACTAAAGGTTTACCGGCCAAATTGTTTATTGGCCATGTAAGGGATATGGGCATTATAGAAAAGTCCTTGTTAGCGTAAGGTCTTATATGTACATACAATTATTGCAAATAGCTCAATTAAAGTTTATGACACTTACGGAATTCCATTACAGTTTTGTTTTGCACATATGTATATTTGTTATCCACATATTTATTTGTGCACATTATTGTTTATATATATGTGATGACATGATGGTTTGCTCATAGCATTATAGGTAGTTACATGTTTTTACACTGAAAGGATTAAGGATTCGGATGATTTGTGGTACTTGGAAGGGAACGGGACAAATTTAAATAGCCTGCAACCGCCATGACTCGATTGCTTTGATTCTTGTAAGGATATATATGTGGATTCGTTTGCGAAATTATGTATATTTGTATGTGTGTGTAATTCGGTTACTTGCACGTTTATTTACGCTTATAGTACAAGTGGGAGATTGTAGGATTATGTACGAAAATCAAGTGAATATAACGGATTATTTGGCAGTTTTCTGCGTGCCTTCCATTTTTTGATTTCTGTGAATACAGGATATAATCCGTGTGTCTCACAAGCGTAAATAAGACCCGATTTAAATATAATTGTGGTGTCGCGTGATGGTGCGCTAGCCGAAACGTATTTAAATCAGTTTTTAGGTTTAAACTCCCTTCCCTCTAATAAAATATGTGGACATTAAGGATATGATGGTAATTAAAGGAGGGATTAAGTACTGAGAATAAAGGGGGAAGTTATTTTGGTAGAAAAACTGCTTCTTGTTTGTTAACCTTTAAAAACAAGAAAGAAAAGCCGATATATATGTTCTTCTTCCATTTTCCATTGTTTCCAATTTCTTTACAATCATACAATCGGCTCCATCAAAGGGTGCCCACAATCAAGGTTAAGAAGGAAGAAATCTGGAATTCCTATTGTGACATTATAGAACTAGGTATGATGTGTTTCCGTGTTAATTGTTATGTGTTCTTTAATCTCATGGCAAGAGATCCGAGGCTTCGCCTATTATAATTTTTTGTCCAACAATTGAAACTCCCTTAAAATTGTCAAAGCATGAATTACAAAAGGAAATAATACCATGCAATCAGGGGTAAAAACGTCCTTATCCATAATTCAAGATAAACTCATCCACGTCCTAAATATACGAGGCAGAAATTAGTAGTTGCCTTTATAACACAAATAAAAATGAAAATTTAACAATTCGGAAAGTTTAGATTGCCAAATCCAAGAGCATATATATCATCACTTTGAAAATTAATGAACTGTGTTGAACCCAGAACATTTCTGCATTTGGTCAAAGATATATACAGAGAGAAGCAGACCAAATGCCATAGCTGTCCCGCTGTTAGTACCACCAATGGAAATCTACCTTATAGTAACAAACTTGTTGGTTCCATGTTTCGCCCAGTGACTCCTCAAATCAAGTGGGTTAGTGAAGTTATATCCTTCAGCAGCAAGCTTCTCTAATACCTTCTTAAAAGCACCCTGGCTCATTTTCCTTCCAGCAATCCTTGCGCCACGCCTTTTTGTACTCATTGGCAAGGGATACATTGACACATTTGTAGTACAGCAAGCAGACTGCCATCCACCACAGCCCCATCGGTAACACTGTTGAGGAGTCCCGGTACAGGAGCAGACTGGAATAGGAATACCAGAAATGTCCATACCAATCCCATTGATCGTAACATCCAGACTTTTCTTTGCTGGCTTCACACGCTGAATTGGGTTATTGTTATTATCCTTTGGCTTTCTAGGTTTCTTTGCTTTTGGAGCTTTTGGGACACCTCCACCCTGTCTTCTCTTCATCTGGCTACCCTCCTTGGTTGTAATTGGTTCCTGCACCCTATTCACCCTCTCATCCCTTGATGAACTAGGTAGTTGCAAAATTTGCAAAGAGTGAGCTCCCGAGGATTCAGGAAGAATAGAATAACTAGGATTTGGGGGTACCATGTTTAAAAACTTCTCCCTTGGGTTAATCCAACTCTCTCTGAAATAATTTATAGGACCAGAGGCATCTGAAACCACACAATCCCGTGGATGAAAGGCTCCATTGGCATTAACCATAATGTTATTCGGATCTCGACCAGGTAGGAAATGTTTCGCATCACGGTCTGCTATACTCGACATGAGCTGCAGACCAAGGTGCCCCTTAAATGCTGGCTCATAGTAGCCCCAGTTACGAATATTCAACGCATCATCATCCATGAGAACTACAGGTTGCGATAAAAAAAGAAGAAGAAGAAGAAGAAAGGAGATTCGACATCAGTCATAGCTCTTATATTAATCCACAAATAGAATTGCGAGACCCATTTTAGTTGCCAAAATGTGAACAAGTTACTCCCATGTCACGAACCAAACAATTCGTGGTTCCCAGAACTCAGCTACAATAAATTGAACATTGATTAATAACAAAAGCAAGACTCTCTACATTGTTACAAAACTGAACGTGCTTCTCTGAAGACATTAATGCTCAAGCCAAGCCACAAAAATGACACGAGAAGAGTTACGCAAAACGACATCACAGAAAACGCACATTTAGCTTTTGTTTTCTCTAAAAAGAAAAACATTTCAGCTGCTATGTTTTTCCGGATCCATAATTAAAACACAAAAAAGAAATTCAAGATCCACATAGCCAAAGTCGAAATACCAAATCCCATCAACCGAAAGGGGTAACTTCAAGAGATTAAATATCTCCTAGTCCCCGACATTTGCTTTGGCAGCAAGCATACCAATTACCAGATGCCAAATGTTCTAGCTAAACTCGAAACATTTAACAAACTAGGATTTCGAAAAGAAATCTTGGCTGCTGTATAATTGTAGATCCACGTAATCTGGAGTGGAGTCGGAAGTTCTTGATCTGTAATATGGTAAGTAACTGTAGACATTCGTATACAGATACGTATAAAAGCCAGGTTTAAAAGTACAAGGACACATATTCAAATTTTAGAAAGAGAGAGGAGAGAGAAAACTTACTTGGGGTTGGGGTGCAAAGTGTAAACGGCTCTTTAGGGTTTTGCTCTTCTGGAGAGAGGAGAGAGAAAGCTCAGTGAGAGAGAGACAGAAAGAAAGAGAGGAGAGAGAGAGAGACCTAAATTTATGTACCTTGATAAGGATATATATTATTTCGTCAAAAGCTTATTTTATTTTATATTTAAAAATAGAGCAGATGAAAACGTATATCAACAATCAAGACATCAGATGGATTGTGTGGGGCATACTTTGCCCACGTGACAGCAACAAGCCCAAGTCTTATCCTAACCCTTTTAATCTTTTCTTCAATTATTTTATTCTTCTTATATAAGTTCGATTGCGTTTTGGGTTTCTTTCCGACTTATTTGTTTTTACATGTACTTTACTCGACTTACATGGACCAATGCGCTGTTTCGACTGGCGTTAACCAGACTCCCACAAGTGTAACCAACAAGAAACTACTAGTATCTTTGACGGGACCATGGTCTGCAAATGTCATTTTCAGCTTTTTTATTAACCTTGTATGCTTTAAACGAATTGAAAGAACATGGAAAATTGATAAACAACTTTAATTTTGATGGTATTTATGAAGATGTCTCCCTTCTTTAAGTTAAGAAATAGAAAAACTAGAATATGAAATTCTCAGCCCAAATGAATGAGGTGCCTTTATATTTCTTATATAGAAAAAAATAACAATTACAAAAAGGGTTCTAGAACCTTTACAGCTGCTCATGATTTGAATTATGTTACAAGAAAATTAACAAAGGGAATATTCTAACAAATTGTGGGTGCACTCACTATTGTATTGTACAATCTGTAGGACCATATTACTATAAGAAGCATATTATATTAGCAAGGCTAATATAACTCATTTCCTGACACTCCCTCGCAAACTAGGCGGTGTTGGAACCACGTCGAGTTTGTCAACAAGGAAATGGAACCTCATATGAGTGAGACTTTTCTTAAAGCACTCTATAACTTGGTCGTAAGAAGGAATATATCTTATATTGAGTGACTTTTTCAGCACCTTATCTCGGACAAAGTGGACATTCAATTCAATGTGTTTAGTACGTGCATGGTACACTGGATTGGAGGCTAAGGCGCTGGCTCCCATGCTATCACACCAGGTGGCCGGTGTTGATGGTAAAGGAAATCCAAACTCATGTAGGAGAGCTCAAATCCAAGATATTTTTGCTGTCACTTGAGCTAAAGCTACATACTCTTATTCGGTACTAGACCGAGATACCACTGCCTGCTTCTTTGATGACCAAAAGATCAAAGTGTCACCAAGATATGCACAATAACTAGCAACAAACCGTCGATCATCCGGACAACACGCCCAATCAGCGTCAGAGAACCCAGTCAAGGATAAACAGTCGCAAGGTTTGATATGCAGCCCATATTGTGGTATGCCTTTCAAGTACCTTAAAATTCTTTTGGCTGTTGCCCAATGGCTGGTCGTTGGAGCTTTGAGAAACTGGCTTAATTTGTTGACTGCAAATGCTATGTCCGGTCTGGTATGTGTGAGGTAATGGAGTCACTCTATAATGCTTCGGTACTCTATAAGATTTTGAAGAGGTTCACCATCCGTAAGTGACAACATTTTGCCTACTGTCATAGGTGTTGGGCAAGGCTTAAGATGTAGCATTTCTGTTTTTGAGCAGTTCTTCTATGTATTTACCTTGAGTTAAGTACATTCCAATTGCATCTCTACGCACTTCTATTACGAGAAAGTAATGGAGGGACCCAAGATCTTTTAAGGAAAAAGTCTAATTGAGTTGAGAGGTGAACTGCTGTAATTTTTCAAAGTTATTCCCAATAACTATATGTCATCTACGTAGATGAGCACAAAGATAACTTGAGTTGAGGACTTGTAGAAAAATAATGAGGGATCGGCTTTTAAGTTCTTGAAATCCCAATTAAGAAGTTCAACCTTCAATCTGTCAAACCAAGCTCTTGATGCCTGCCGTAATCCATACAATGACTTGTTTAATTTACAAACGAATTTTGGTTTAGTTGCATCTTCAAATCCATATGGTTGTCGTATAAACACATCCTCATTTAGGTGGCCATTGAGGAAGGCATTATTGATATCCAATTGCCTTACATACCAAGATTTCGCTACTGCAATTGTCAAGATAACACGAACTGTTGCAGCCTTTATAACGGGGCAAAAATTTTCACCAAAATTAATTCCAGGCCTTTGAGTGAATCCTTTTGCTACTAGCCATGCCTTACATCTTTGAAATGTTCCATCTGAGTTTCTTTTCGCCTTAAATACCCACTTATTTCCCACAATGGTCATCTCAGGAATCTTCGGTACTAAGCACCAAGTGTTGTTGTCCATGAGTACTTGATACTCTTCCATCATCGCTTCTTTCCAGCTAATATGAGAGAGTGCATCTTTGACATTCACTGGTTCTTCACTAATTTGTTCCCAAGTGGATTGAGTCATATATGTTTTTGGCTTGAATATTCCAACTTTGGAACGTGTGACTATAGGGTGTGTGAACTGGTTCTGAGTTGAAATTGGAATCGTGGGAGTTGGAGCATGAGAAGTGGAAGAGCATTCAAGTTATGCAGGTAACTCATTAGATATTTCAAAACTTTCAGAACTAGCAATAATATGAGAGTTATTTCTTACCTGATCAGTACATAAAGGAAAAGATTGCAAGGCAGATGGTACACGACTTTCCTTTGGATAAACCTCATCAATTTAAGTACCTGAACCAGAAGAAGAAGAAGGCGACGAGACACTAGTGGAAGGATTAAACGAGACAGACCAATAAGGAGTTGAAAGTGAAACAGGTACCTCGGAATGGTGAGTGTTTAGAAAGCCAAGTTTGAATGGAAACTCACTCTTATTGAAAGCAACATCACGAGAAATATATAGATGACCGGTACCACTCAAACATTTATAGCCTTTGTGACTGTCACTATAGCCTAAGTTGACACACTTTGTAGAGTGAAATTGAAACTTGTAAGATTGATAGGAGGGAAGGCAAGGAAAGCAAGCTGACCAGAATACTTTAAGAAAGCTATAGTCCATGGGTTTTGAATGAAGAACCTCAAATGGAGTCTTGTTGTGAAGGACGGGAGTAGGCAAACGATTGATATGATAAACAGAAGTTTGAAAGGCATCCCACTAGTACCGTTGATGTTGGCCCCCGAAATATTTTTGTCGAATTAAGCATGATAGTCATGGAATAAGCATGGAATTTGAATTTTTGCCTTAGGATGAAGTATGAGGTCATGATAGAATTATTTTTTGGAATTTAATTATTTATTCCAATGTTAGTAGGATTTTACTTCACTAGTTAGTGAAATTAATGTTGATATTTTCTGATACGAAATCACAAAAACTATTAAAAAAAGAGAGAGAAGAAGAAGAAGAAGAAGAGAGTGGAACATCCAAACCCTAAAACTATAGAGAGAAGAAACAGAGAAGATGGAGAGAAGAAGAAGAAGATGAAGTAGAGAGTTTCAAATTGAGTTAAAGTTAGGTTAAGTACCCTTAAACCTAAAGCTCAACCACCCAAATTTGGTGTGAGGTTGAATCTAGTTAAATTACACAATGTCTATTTACTTTGCGTCATATTCAACTGTACGAGGTTTAGGATCTTTTTTTCATCTATAATTGCTCCATAATAGATTTTTATTCTTTTTTAAGAAAAAAGTCAATTTTAACTTTAAATTTTACATCAATTGATAAGGTTAATCTTAAAATTTAAGAGAGAACACTTAAAACTCTAACAGTTAGAAAACATTAAAATTTGACCCCATCATAACAGAATTAATAACAGCCATAAGTTAAATGTTAGGTCTAACTTGACACTTTTTAATAAATTTTTATTTTGTTTATAGATTTCATAATATCATGTCATTTGATTTCTGACGTGATAAGGTCATCAAAAAATATTAGTATTTTATTTTATTTATAATAGTGAATCCATCCCTTCCCAAAGGGAAGCCTCAAGTTCTTTCTCCATCATTTATTTGTCTTCTTCGTTGAAGAGCAAACGTTTGTACTGTCTGCAATGTAGTTTCTATTGTTTCATCAACTATGTTGGCAAAGCACACCCTAAACCAACCAGGTTCAATGCAATGAAAGGAAGATCCTGGAGAGATATTGAGCTTCACTTCATTGATAGTCACACATCATAGCTTCATTTCACCTTTAAGTGTTGGGTCGTTAAGAGATGGTGTAAGTCCATCCAAATGTAAAAACCTGCATTGCACTTCAAGCAACTAATACCCACTTGTTGTAGTGCCTCCATAATGATCTTGTTCCTTTTCCCCGACCTTTTAGACAAAAACTTTTTGATGAACTCCTTTTCAGAAAGCATTGAAGCAAGTAGAAACTAATTTTATGAGGACACTAATCCAAAACTTGACATTTTACAGGCATAGTGCATAACTGCATCATTGTATGAGTAAACAATTCCAACTCTGAAGCCTGGAAGACGCATGTCCTTGGACAAACTATAAACAATGTGAAAGAGATCCTTGTTACACTCTATCTCTTCTATAACCTCAGTGATGCTCGTGATGTAACACGTATCAGGAGCCTTAGTACGTGTCCTGGATTAAACGTGAAAAGGAAATAAATGAAGAAATGTGAAAAATACCTGATTAAGTTACATGACTTCGAACAAGCTTTCCAAAGTTGAAACGAACACAAATCACCGCCACCTTCATAGGATCTGCTCACCGGGATGCATTAAAGCCTTTTTGTAGCTTTCTATATATGTGGACTTCTGAATGGGTCAAAGTATCCTTATGTTCACAATTTGCTACAACAACTACATGATACCTTAACCTTCTTTATATAGCATCCATATCAGGCCTCCCTATCAAGGATTAATATAGGTCCGGTCCATACTAATCAGGGTCCATTTTCCTTTTGGACTTCATTTCATTAATCCAGATCATTTATTGAGTCACTTTATTATCTTCGTCTTGATCAAATTATGTAACCTAACCAATAAGCTATTGAAAAACCAAAAATTACAATTAATTATTGTCTACTAAATGGGAAATTTTCTAACATTCTCCCCCTAAGATAATAATTAATTGCGTTATTAACTTAAGATTAAAAACTAGTTTGAATTTTGGTTAAGTCATGCTACTATATTGATCGATCAAGTTTAATGTGATGTGAAAATCAGCGGGCATCGAAAGCCATCAACCTATTTAAAAATGTAGGAAGAGCAGAGATTATTTTGAGAAATTAAACAACCAAAAATTCACATTACATAATAAGATCAAGTAGAACCCAAAAGACTCAAGCCACAGGAAAAAAATAAAAGAAGAGTAGCCTTTAAATCCTGAATATAATGCTCACTCCTAGTTTTTCAGTCTAGATCAAAAGAATGGGAAGAGCAAAAGAATGTACCTTTTGGGAAGAAACCAATGCTGAGAGAACTGTAGTAGCAGGAGAAGAAGAACATAGTGAGAAGGGTTGTGAAGGAGCTGAGTTGCAGAGAAACACATGATTACTTCCAATAACCTCGTTAAATACTAAATAATAAAGTGAAGAGAAAAGGAAGAAAAGATAAGAAAACAAAATGGAGAGAGTAAAGATGGAGATGAGAGTTGGGACAAAGAAATTACAACACGTAACTAAAGGGTGATTTAATTGTCTGTTTGAAATATGAAACCCTGACTTCTCTCGTTGTCTGTGCATGCATTGCATGCACTAGCTGTCAATTACACACACCGTTCACATTTCCTTTGATTTATTTACTTTTTTTCTATTCTTTAAATTTTTCATCCACTTTCTTCTAGGTACGACTGATAACAAGAACTATTTTTAAAACTAGGTTTGATATAAGATAATCCTATTTTACTAAGGAGAGAAGTGATCTAAAGTATTTTAGTAATAGTTACAGCAATACTTCCATATTCAACGTCATTATTAGACTTGGTAATAGTAGGTTATTTCTTGGAGCTCTACATAGTATTAAAACCAATAAAGATACATTGGTCAAATGTAAAACAATGATCATCAATTTAACTAACCTAGTTAGTTTCATAGTAAGCTTGTAAGGCAAATAAGGCTTTAGTAAAATAAATGGCATAAGAAGTTGTTGATTAAAGATACCGAAAAATTTGTTTAACTATAGTCCAATGAATATTAGTAGGACAATATTAAATAGGGAGACTTTTTTACTGCAAATTAGATGTTAGGGTGACTAAGGCAAAGGTATTGTAAGGTGCCTATAGTGATATGGTACTCAGTGGAATTAGCAAGCAAATGTCCATGGTTTTTAGGGAGAGGGAGGGTGGGAGTAATAAGTTTGTTAGCAAGTTTCTAGTTGTCAAGGAATTTGTGAAGAAGGAGAACTTTAGTATATTGTGTTTAGGTAAGAAGAAGAAAATTGGAAGTGGTTGTGGTTTTGATATTAAAAATGATAAATAGGAACTACGTCTTTAATAAAGAAGGTGTTATTAAGATCATGGATAAGTGAAAAAATGAAAAAGTTAACTAAGATACTTATTTCGTTGGTATAGAGTATAAGTTCGAGTCATCTGCTAGTGGTTAAAGAGGCCATCAACATATCTATTGAGATTTGAGGTAGTTAGCATAGTGTCAACTTGATTTCACTAAATAAAGTGATTCATTGAATCCAAATATGTAAGAAAGACATTAGTGATTTGATTGAATAGTAAGATAAGAGAATTAGTTTATGTCATTATTAATTGGATGCTAATTTTTTTATTGCTTATTTGTGATATCAGTAAGTGATAAATGCTTAATAGATTATACTTTTAATAAGAATTTTATTGCATTTTACTTGTGACTTTTAGTGAATTTGTTTGGTAATGGTACTTAGTTCATTCATATTATGTTTTATCGAAAGGAATAGAAATTGAGCAAAATTGAGGCAAAAAATTTAAGAATTGAAGTTGTTTATAAAAGACACGCCCATGTTGGTATTGAAAAAGCCCATGTTGATAGACACTGTCGTATCTATAAACTGTGATAAAGCCTTAAAATTTTATTTCTACATGACTGGAAAATATTAAAATGAGATTGAGGGACATGAGCAAGAACACACATGTGTCCAATGACCTTGTCAAATACAGAACCCTAATCTTCAAAGTATAAAAGGGAAATATGAATGCAATTAAAATAGTTTAACAATTTTGAACCACAGAGTGGCAAAGACAAGAATATTGACTTAGAGATTTGAACAGAGAGTATATTTTCATCAAATTTTAATGGATTTTTATTAAAGAAAAGGGGGTTTATCATGAATTATTTTTGGTCCTTTTTTTTGAATCCTTGGTTATGTTTTTTTTGTTTTTATGAAGTAAATTTATTTAATACCGAGGCAGGATGAGCCTTAAGATGGATTCTATGATTTAACACCTTATTTAATGCAATTTTATTGTTGATTCATTGGATTCAATTATATGCTCATATTATTTCTTAAATTGATATTTTTATATATTGATTCATATATGATTTCATACAAATAATTTTTTTAATTTAAAAGAAAATTATTTAAGAGCTTAAAAATGAGCATCAAATGGAAAAATATAAAAGGATAAGGATCGTGCTAGTGTACAACACTGATTCTTTAAGCACTTGTTATATTAAAGAGAATATTTGAAATAATTAAAAATCATTCCAAACTCAATCTTCTCCTCATTAAAGCTTTCATTCCTTTAGTCTTATAAGCCAACAAGATTTCTCCTATCCAGAAATAGACCCTGTAAGCTTGCACATATCTTATCCATTTTGTAGTTCTTGAATTGCATTTTTTTTCCTCTCTCCAAATGGAATAGACTAAGCAAGTTATGCAGAGAATAAAACTTGGCTGGTCTCTTCTCATTATTCTCTAGAGATTGCCTACCCAACTGAGGATATCTTTCTATTCCAAATAAGGATAGAGATTTTCCATCATATATTACATCCTAGCTCAAAAAAATTTAGTATATTCATATTCAAAAAATAAGTGGTTAATAGTTTCAAGTCTACGGATGCATAGCAAACAGATATGGTCATTTAAACTAATCAACCTATCTTTAGTTTTTAAAATGTGCCTTGTTGCTAACCAAGTAACAAAAGAGGATTTAGGCATCAAAGTGCAATTCTAAACAATTTTAAACCAATGAATTCTGGGCAGCTGAGGCTTGAAAGCTTTAAGACAAGAATGATTGGTGAATTCGCTACATCTGTTAGGTAACCAATGGTTGCTATCCCTTTTTGAAGGAATGGAGGAGTAGTCAGGGAGGTATGTTTGAATTCTGTCACTGCCTATAATGCTAATGGCCCAAGTATCTTATTGAATAACTTATTTAACTTGAGCTTGAATAGGAATTCTGGTAACTATTGATGTTAATTCTTCCCTAATGATTAATGAGCTTTAATTTGACCAATTATCAAACCAAAACTAAGAGGATTGTCCACTCCTAATGTGTGTTTTGATTAGAGGATAAACTTATTTCATTTTGCTTAACATTTGAATAAAGTACTAGGAATGCTCTTTCCTCTCCTTAATATGCTAAAAACTATAAGATAATATTCAATAGTCCATTTGGACCATAAAGCCTCCTTATTAGTACATTTTACATATTCTTTTGGCTACTAAGATTAATTGACTCATTTGTAAGGACAGAAATGAGCATTTATTCCAGCCATCCACCTAAGACTAAAAGAGGACTTCACATCAAAGGAGAAGTATATATTACTCTTGTGTTCATTGACACTCAAACCTCATAGCCTGCAGAACTTCTCAATAGAATTATGCAATATTATATATAATTAAGATCAGCACTACATAATAAGATCAAGTTATTTGCAAAGCTTAGGTAGTGAGCTTTAATATCTTGCTTTTATGATGAAAATGAAACCTGAAATTTCCTATGGTATTCTTCATAATGAGCCTAGTAAGGATTTCCAAAGAAATAGCAAAAAAGAAAATGGAAAGGACGTCCCCTTGCCTTATCTCATTGGTTCCCTTAAATTGTTTGCTTGGAATACTATTTATAAGAATGCTGAATGAAGTAGTTAAAATATAAAATTTAATCTAGAAGGAAGATAAATCTGCAAAGAAAACCAAACCATTTGAAGTAGAAAAGGATAAAGCTCTAATTGATTGTATCAAAGGCTTTTGATAAGTCCACTTTGATATCACAACTTTTGATGTGTCTGCTAGTTTTATAATCCCTCAATAGTTCCTAGATCAACAATATGTTGTAAAAGATATATTTGCCTGGAATGAAGGCACCCTAAGATTGGAAAATTAAAAAATTCAAAATACCCTTCAGTCTTTGTGCAAGTAACTTGGAAAGCACTTTGTTGATAATGTTGTAGCAAGAGATATGGAAAGAATTCTTTAGATTATTAGCATTGGAGAGTTGTGGTACTAGACAGATATGTGAGGAGTTAAGCTTATTCAACATTTTTCCAGCAATCAAGAATTCCTATATAACCTTTGTCAAAAGATCTCTAGTAATGTCCTAAGTAGATTGAAAGAATAGGGCATTTAAACCATCAGGATTAGGAGCTTCATTAGATTTAAACTGAAAAATGTATCCTTAACTTCCATGTAGGTTAAAGGCTTCTTAATTTCTTCCAACAAGTCCTTATGAAAACAGTTTGAAGGACCCATTAACTCTACCAAGTTATAGAGACTAAATAAGCCTGTAGCACTATATCCAAGGATTTTATTATAGTAGTCAATCACTATTCCTTTAATTGAATTATGTCCTTAACTATCTAGTTATCTTTGTCAAGAAAGAAATGAATTTTATTAAAATTTCTTCTAGCAAGTATTAAGCTATGAAAGAACCTGGTATTGGAATCCCTTTCTTTCAGCCAGTTTAATCTAGCTTTTAGTAACAAAAGGGAAATATGATCATGGAGTGCCCTGTTATACACCTCTAAAGACCTAAGTTCCTTCTGTTTCAACTCCAAATTGTTAGGATCCTAATAAAAGAGCTCTTGGACTTCTTTTAGCTTCTCTTTAACAACCTACAAATTTTTAGCAAAAGAAGAATCACTAGCTTTGAGAAAATCCTTTAGCTTAATCTTAAAGAGTTTAAGTTTATTCATAAGCTAATAAAACTTACATCCTAGAACCCAATCGTCCCAAACCTTCTTTACTATATCCAAGATTCCCTATGGATTAGAAAATTGAAGAATCTGAAGGGAGCATTGTTAGGGACTTGAGTAGTGTGTCAATGACTTATGTAAGAGTGATTATAACACAACACAATAAGGGACTAAGATGGATAAAAAAAATTGGAACATGAACCTATCCATTCCTAGTTAACCATAACTCTTTCAAACTTTTTCCTAATGAAGTACCTGCCTTTTTTTAAAAAATGAAAATTTCATTAACTCTAAAAGAGTTACAAACACATAAAATAAAATGTCACTTACAATGACAAGGTTTAAATAGAAAGAGACAAGTATAACTCAGTCAAAACATAAGTAACTAATACATTTGCATCTACGGACTTACAAAAATATCAATCTAAAACTAATCTCCATCCTCTTCTCAATGCTGCATTCATTTTCTTTTAGGCATGGGTTTGTAAAATCTCCCTGATCCAACAACAAACAAAATGAGCTAGCTCATATTTATCTACTTTAGTTCTATTGAACAACCTCATACTCCTTTCTCTGCAAATAAAGTAAAATGAGCAATTTATAGTCAAACTCAAATTAGTATGGTCTCCACCCTTGTTTCTGAAAAGTTTATTGACCCAAACAAGTACGTCGAGTGTAGCACCCCCTTACCGTTGGGTATGCATCGGGATGCCCGCAGGTCATTCCAGTACATATCCTATGATAAGGGTGAGCTACGTGCGATCACTACATTCATTCCACATGGCATCATATCAATTTTACCAA
>JAOQMS010000005.1:36375773-36388345 GCA_027563885.1 Erythroxylum longipes | reverse complement strand
TGAAATGCTTACTGTAAATCTTCCAAGTAATGAGATCCTTACCTTCACAGAAGACTCTTGCTTCCTTCTTTCTTTTTTCCCTTATTGAATACACTCGGATTCTCACGTAAGCTTTACAGAATTTGCAACTTATCTCACAACTCTCCTCTTTCCGCTCTCATCCGAAGCCTCACTACTTCTGTTCTTTCACTCCCAAACACGCTACCTTCTGCCAAGAAGACAAGTCCTCCATGCCTTTCCCAAAAGTCCACTTTACCTTTGGTACTTAAGCTATATACCGAAATCACCCTCAATTTCTTCTCATACATATACTCCCTAAGCTATTATGCTCAAATTAATGGAAAAATTTTCATGGGGCCGACAAACAACTCAAGTGATTAATCAACTAAGAACAAAATAATAAGACACTTAAGAAAAAGAAAACAACTTCCCGAAAGGTTAAGATCCACTGAAATAGATCTGGAAGTCGTCGCAATACCAATAGGCTGACTCACATAAACACCAACACAAAGTATACGCAGCCCACTTCACTTTAATTCCAAGACACCCATGGTGATGCACCAAAAATCCTTGATGACCAGCGTCTTACCTTCTTTACCTTAGCTACAAAAACAACCCACCTGTCACTTTCCTGTGTAATCTTCACAGCCCCATCCACAAAACACTCACAGTTTGATTAAACAACTAACTCTCATAAAATCAATCCCACCATGGCTCATGCAAAGGACATGTTAATCACTGTATCGATACATAAGCACAACACCGTAGCTTCCATCAAAGACACATTATTTAGCTGATTTCGTGATGTGCGCCGCAAGCCATATTCTCTTCTTCATAGACACATAACACTCACTGTTTCACTGACACACGCGCACACCTTCTATTTGCCACACACACCCACCAAAATAAACCATAGGTTTTTCTCCGGTTTAGCTCTTTTTTCCACACTCAAAGACAACCTTCGTATATTTTTGAAAAACCACTCAAATCACAATTAAAAATACCATAATACCCTTCACTTCTTCGTACACGTCTATATCCATTTAATTCAAACTAGAATTTCTTCAATATTCTTCAACAAATACACATCTATCTAAGATAGAATTCTATTCTATCTAAAATATTATCCAAGTAGTATTTGAATCCAAGATGATAAAAAATATGCCAACTTAAAAATATGCCAAAATAAAATGAAATAGATATATTTAATATATATCTACCAGTATTGTCAAACTTTATATTCAGATTATATATAGAGAGTGCTATATATACTTCTGTATCAACTCTGCACAGCTTCTTCTTTCATAGATCTCCGATTGTTAGCTTAACTGTGCATTGCTTTATTCTTTTCTTTCTAGGCTAATCTGCTTATTGTTTTCTCATCTCTTTTTTGACTGCCAATCTTTTCCCCAATTATAGACTGTTGTCCTCAAGGTTGGTATGTCGTGTGAAGGTTGTGTCGGTGCTGTGAAAAGGGTTTTAGGGAAAATGGAAGGTTTGTTGCAATGCATCCTTGCAATCTTTTTTTTTTTTAGTTATTGTTTATTGAGCTTATTTGTGATGATAACTGATTATGTGAAACTATATGGCTTGTGGTCCATAACTGAGACATTTGTTTTTTACAAACGCCAAAATTTTTAAGATGAACCCTACTGACCTCTCTATCTTCTCTCATCAGAAATGCCTTAACTTCTGTTCTAGCTTGCATTATCCGTCTTTGTTTGCTAGTTTCTTTTTTATGAGAAAGCCAAATTATGTTCTTCTTTACTGGATTCCAAATGGAAGAAAACTAGATTATCAAATTAGCATCTTTACGCATCAAGAGTAGTTTGATCTGTTGAGAGCTATGGTCTCTGTAGCCGACTGTGCTTTCAGTTTCATATGTAGCAAGGTATGGTAATTAGAAATCTGAGTAGGAAAAGATATTGTATTGAAACAGAAAGCACATAAGGGAAAAAGTAGTTTCCTTTACTCGCAAATACATAGCTAAATTTATCAACTGAAACTAGCAGTCTGCGAACTCCATATCCATGATAACCAGAATCTTCATTACTTTTAAATTTATTTGGAACACGCGTGCACATATTCGCAGTTATAAATGGAGCATAATGATATACCCTTCTACTTGTTTGTGGACATCCATCCGCTTTCTGGAGTTGTACATGCAATATATATGATATACCCCTTTAATTGTCTTCAGGTGTTAAGTCATATGACATCAATTTGAAGGAGCAAAAGGTGACTGCGAAAGGGGATTTGCAGCCAGATGCTGTGCTTGAGACTCTGTCAAACACTGGGAAGAAGACTGCCTTCTGGGAAGCAGAAGCACCTGCCGAGCCGGAAACCAGGCCTGCAACCGAGACTGTGGCTGTTTCTTAGTGTTGATAAGTGAATTATCTTGGAGGGCATACCTCACAGTCACAGCAGATTATGGTTTTGTTAAATGTATAAGGATATTATTTTGCTCTTCAACTTGTATGGAATGTAACCTACAGTGCTTTCTCGTCTATTATTTAACAGTTGTCTATACTATCTTATGAAATAAATGAAAAGGGCCTGGTATCCATTTGCTTGCTCTGAGTTAATCAAGAACATGTCTACCTTATGGATTTATTTGAACATGGGGGGCGAAAGGGCACAGATGAACCTCCTGGATGTTGGAACTGTGCAAACAGTTTCCTTTAAAAACTATATTTTTTTCTGCGTTTTAGCTAGACCACAGGACCTTATTTCTGATTTACCAAGTTGATGAGCTACTGATATGCTGAACTGAATTAGATATAGGCCTAGCAGTGCCCGGTTAAGTTTGCTCCAATGACAACGCATCAATTTATTTATTTTTTGACAATAACTCATCAAATATTTATTAATTTGTTGTAACCAGCTCAAAACATCCGTACCTGTCAAAAACAAATCAACAATCCATTGGGTTGGCAATGGTCGTGCCACGGCTTGTGATCGAATAATCAAGATATTTCATTTGAATACTAAGTGAGCATTCCAATAGTATAGTATGCAAAAAAATTATATATAAAAAAAAACTGCAACAAAACCTCAATTTATGATTTCTCTCCTTTTCTTCTTTCAATTAAATCTATCAAATTATTATTTTAATTACAAAACATGAAAACCATTAATATAGTATGTTTTAACTAGTAATACTCCACCGAATTTTTGTCCGCGTCGGAGGCGACAAAGTCCCCGCTACTGACCGGCCGGGGTTTGTAAGGCGGTGTCCTACATCTCAACAATGCCCAGTTAACACCATCAAAAAACGGATGATGCTTAACAGCGGTTGCACCCATTGTCGACCCAAGCCTCTTTGATGGGTCCTTCACTAACAACTGTGTGATTAAATCTTTTGCAGAGCTCGGGACCGACGGTTCTTTGGGGAACTCCAGTGCTCGAGCAACTATGTTCGCTAGGGTTAGCTCGTGATTGATTCCTTTGAACGGCGTCACCCCATAGAAAAGCTCGAAAATGAATATCCCCAAGGTCCACCAGTCGACGGCGCTGCCATGCCCCTCTCCGGAGACGATCTCCGGGGCCAAGTACTCATGGGTCCCCACGAAAGACATGGACCGGACGTCTAGCGGTTCCGCCACGATCTCCGGGGTCCCACGGTGGTTGAACCTCTTTTTCTTCCGTCGACGTGTCGGGTGCAAGCACGACACCGCTGGGCCGATGCAGTTGGGGAGAATGCAGGATGATGTGGTGAATTGCGACGGGTCGGCTGAGTGATCGCGGGAGGAATCTGTTGGTGGCGTGCTATGGTGGGAGACGATCTGGGCCGTTGATAGGGAGTCGTCGTCTTTTAGGGAGAGGTCAAAATCGGTGAGCAATATGTGACCGTCTGATCTTACAAGAACATTTTCAGGCTTGAGATCGCGGTAGATAATGGCCATCATGTGTAGGTACTCGAGAGTGGCCACCACTTCCGCAGCATAAAAACTGAAACGAAACCAAACCAAACAGTGTTTGAATTGAATAGGAATAAGTGGGTTTGTATTGGTAATAATAAATTTGAATTTACGTTTCTATTGGCTATTGCCAGACGTTAAACGGACAACCAGCAGTAGGTAGTTCAGATCACCAGATTGATTTAAGCACAAAACGTCGTCATGCATTAGGCATTAGGCATTAGGCATTAGGGAATAGGGAGGAAAGGCTAAGGAAGGAAGCTGGTTCGGCTCAATAATTTAATTAATGTGATTAAAACAAACAAATGATAAAATCCCAACAAAATCAGTAACTTCCATTCCATCATGATTGGATTATGCAAATGGACCCCGCATGCTCTGTAAAGTCCTAAACAAATGGTATAAATTAGACCCAACCCCCACACTCACACTCACTGATTGAACGTCATCATACACCATGATGGACCTGCACCCCACCCCAACCTTTTAATTGTCAATTCCCGTACCCATGTGACTATGCTTTTCCGTGTTTTTTATTACACTACATATCTGTGACAAATTGCAAAATTGTGGGGTCAATTGTAATATATACTTTACCGGACGGCGGTCTCTTCGAAGCGTCTCTCCGGTTGCCGTTGCCGGAGAACGTGGAGATCTCCACCGGGACAAAACTCGGTCAACAAACATGACCACCTTGGAGAGTCCAATGTAGCATATAACTTGGGCAAAAAAGGATGATCCAATACCTCCAGTATCTCTCTCTCAATCCTAGCCCTACTCTCTTTGTTCCTTGCAGCCATTTCCTTGTTATCCATGACTTTGGCGGCAAAGAGGCAGCCATTACCGCCCTTAAGCTCCACAAGGTATACACTCCCTAGGTCTCCGCTACCTAGGCGGTGAACCAAGCGCAGGTCCGCCAGAGTAAGGGTCTTGTTGTCGCAACCGACGCGTCGGATGATATTCCAGCAGAGGTCACAAGTAGGGGCGTTGTAGGGCTTGGAGGAGAGGGAGGCATTGATCCATGTAGCGGCGTCGGACGATGTCCCAGAGCTGCTGACGCTTCGATTGCAATCGAGAGGAGTGGTGGTGGTGGCGGTGCTGGTGAAGCTGATATCGTCGAGTTCGTCGGTTAGGTCGTCGATGGAAGAGTCCATGGCGGATGAACGAAAGAGTTAGAATGTACGGGGAAGACAGTGAGGCTTTGAAGAGGAGATATACATGGGCATTTGAGTTGGGGTCATGGGGACGGCAGAAGGAGGTTGGGCCATGTGGCCGAAAAAATGGGCCCTATAGCTGTTTTCCAAATAAAGCTGTATATAAATAAATAAATAAATGTAATTTTATTTATTTAAAATTTTCATTAATGAGTAATAGTAGAGCACTAGTCAACAGAACAGAGGATTGTTTGGAACATGGTCATCCCCCAGTTGTCAATTCAAATCATTCTCAGCCAAGGAATGATGAGGTTCGGATTTTTATTATTTTTGTGTATTCAAAATCCACAGCTATAGTTTCCATAATCTTGTCGTTTATTTATTTTCTTTTATACAGTAAGATATTAGCTAATTTAGGTGGACTGCATACATAACTTAAGCATGTTTCTGGGAATCATGTTTTGCATTTGTTGTTTTTTATCCGACGGCAAAAGAGAAGGGTTGAGATAGGAGGACCTGAAGATGTACGAGCATTGGAATTTTGTTATAGAAACAAACTTGATAGTGATGGGTATTGAATCATGAACAAACTAGAAAGATAAACAAAGTCAAGCTAGTTTAAGAATATTTCACAAAAATAATTAAAATGATTAAATAAGAAAAGACCAGGTCCTCTCCTCTCGACTTTTGTCTAAAACCAGCAGTCCCTTTTTCTTTGTTCAGCTTGTCTCTTTCATGTGCTGGCTTGATTTGTACTTGTTTTCTATGGCTAAATTGTTTTACTTATTGATTTTAAAATTTCCTTATAGTTTAAAGGGTTAAAGCAATTTCTAACTAAAAAGGACAAGTTGCATTTAAAAAAAAAAAAAGAAACAAATTCGAACGTTTCCTTGTAGGTTTCAATATAAACAATAGTTGTATCAAGTAATTATATAAAACTATTTATAAATAATAGTTGTATCAAATAACTAAATGAAACCCGATATATATTTTAAGAATTAAAACTTAAAAACATTTTGTATTAAATATCTTTAATTATGATTTCAATTTGAAATAATTAAAAAGCACTCTTTATATATCAATTCTTTTTATTTTTTATCTGACAGAATTTTCATGTGCACATTGGCTGTGTTGGGTTGACACTAATGTAATTCATATATTATATAAATTCATTTGAGTGCTTGGCTTGATTAAAATTATACTATGATGTTAGTGGAATTTGATCTAGTAGTTTAATTATAATAATCTTTTCAACTAAACTTAAATCACAAAAGAAAAAAATTAAAATTAATAATTATATAAGAATGATAGTGTAATAATTTTGTCGAGAAACCGAAAAGTTGTGGAGAAATAAAAAGTAACATGCTGATATATTCAATGGGACCAACACAAACTAACGTGAAGGCAAAATACTAATGAGTCTCACCACATCGTAGTGTAGTGTTGATCTTTTGAAAGAGTTCATAACAATTGAATGCTATCAATGTTGAATCTTTTCTTTAATTTCCTTTTAGGAATTTAATCTCTCGTCAGTGAACTTCTTTTCTTTTTAAAAAAAGAAATTGCAAGTGTCTCCAATCATATCCGCTAATTCTGTATCGGTAGTCGTTAATTTCTCCGCTTGTCGGTAATTTAGTAGTTAAGGGTGGCGAATATCTCGGGTCGGGCCTGCCAAATATTAATAAAACAACGCCTTACAAACCAAAGTTCCCTATTATAAGTATCAAGCTTTCTTTTGTGGTTTTGATTTAATAAATAAATTAGCAAAATTAAATCATTCAAAAACAAAAGTGCAGGTTGCCGAATTTTACATCGGCATATTAGCTTTAAAAAAATGTCTTTCAGAGGTGGTACACTTGCATTGATTAATTTTTAATTCTAATTCTTACTTAGAATTACTGATACTGTAAAATGGATTAATAATTTTCCATGCCTCATTAAATGCATAATCATCACGACGCAATGCTAATACTTAATAATTGCTTCAACAACTTTTAAACTGGGGACGTGGTTGACACTATAATTCCTTGGTAACTATTGCCATTTCATTTCTCAACAGGCTCAACTCAAATGGGCACAAGTAAATAGTAAAATAAATGTAGACCCCTATTCCTGCCGTGCTGTCATTCATTCTTAGTTATCAATCTCCACACAGAAAGCGAGTCAGCGTCAGAGTTGCTCTATCCTTCCCAGGAGAACAACATACTCGCCCTACCACCATTAAGCTTGCTTAAGTTATCATTAACTGAAATATCACCCTAATGATAGCTCAACTAATCATCAAGTTTCATCATCTCATTCCAGTAAAAGCATCTGAAATGCAGGACTTCTCTGTATGCAATTTCAAAGCTTGATAAATCATATATACAAAAAAGTATACACGTCTTGCATTTGATAATCATCTTACCGAAACGCTGTGATCCATTATATTTACCGGTACATAGATTATTATACAAAGAATAATTAGAAGAGTACATTCATAGAAAGGATATTTCAAGGTCTGTTCTATGTGATAAATGAATAAGGTGTAGAAGAAATTCACCTTATCCACCCAAATCAATGGAACAATAAATGATTACGTTACATGTAACCCAATTTCAACTTAATACCAATGATAATTAGACCTTAGGACATGAGTCCACTTACCCATTTCAAACAGGTGAAGCATATTTGAGCGACTCACACAATATAGGTCTGTTTTGAATTCTTCCTACCGCGTTTTCTTCTAGGGTTGGCACTAATCATGCAAGAGAAGGCGTTAACAAGCTCAGTATCCTCTTCGGTTATGAGCATCTTGGCTGTGCATGGGTCTGCAAGTAAGAGCTTTGCCACAAGGTATCCGGCAATAGACCAGGTCTGGAAAAGACGTGCTTGTTTTCCAATGAACCTCGCTCTTTTCGTATCATAATATTCAGCCCACTTGTCTCGTGATATACGTTTCTCAGCAATCTCAATGGCTCTTGCAGCAATTTCTGGCCTATCCATCTTTATGCAGGCAACTGTCAGCTGAAAACAGCCTAAATAATGTCAGTGTTAAATTCCAATATCTAGCAATAAAAAATATCATTGATTCACTATTAGCCACCTTATTTTGTGCATGAATTACAATTAAGCACAAAGTTCTTAACGGATATCATAATGTCCTTGAAACTCTTCTACAAAATCGCTTGGCCCAGATCTCTGAACCATCAGAATGATGTTTTTGATGCTTTCCTATTTTTTCTTTGCTAATTTAATCTATTATCCTCCCACAAGCTACTTCTGATAAACACGCGCACCATAAATACAATCAACTCACTAACCTGCCATAGCAGAGTTGGCCAGGAACCTCCATTGTGGTAGGACCAAGGCCTGTGTCAATAAACAAAACCATGAGAAAATGAACACGATAGGTTAGCAAAAGTACTCCAATTTCTGAAGGTTAGCATCCTTACGTGTTCTTAGGATCACTACCAGTGATAATCTGCCATTCTTGACCTTCAAGAGCAGGATAGCATATCTTGAATGGCATTTCTGCTACTAAATCCATCCACTTAGCTTCAATAAGATCCAATATGGCATGAGACTGCTCTATAGTTGCCAGACCACTTACAATAGACCATATGTTTCCAAGAGAAAAGAACCGAAAATCCATGTGAGCTGGTTGTAAGTTTCCTATCAGATAACCTCCTTGGTTGGACATCCATTCCACCAACCACGGAGGTATCTGATCTGGGTAAATGTTGAACTTGTTAACAGCATCATAAGAGTACTCTTCAGTCTTGTAGCGGTAAATCTCGTTTAGTTTCTTCAAATCAATCCAATAGTACTCTCTTATATGGAATGACAGAGCTACTAGACGGTTGTTCAACGCTCGAATGAGATCAGCTGATCCATCTTCTGGAGCAAGCATCTCCCGTGCACAAACTAATGCTGAATAAAATAGTGCCTGCAAGGAAAAACAGCATAAAGGAGATCCACATAGACTGCTAAAAATATCAGATTTTCATAACGTATGGCACACAAATATAAGATTTTCACAACATATCGCACACAAAATAAACCTAAAAGTTAACTGATTATCTAGTCAATTTGTCGAGGTTGCCTGTATTCTGCAAATCATCTTTCTTTTGCACCAGAACTGCAATGAACAAGGATGAAGGAATACAGAGTACCTACAAGATAAGAAAGCCAATGATACTGTTCCTTTCCTATTGTGCCCATTTCACTGAGCGCAATAGTCATGAGATTTATCAATTGAATTGAAAAGCTGACTTTTAACAGGAAAGCTTCTAACTGATATAAGTGGACAACAAAAACAAATTACCTGGATTTCTAGAGGGTGACCATGAATTCCCATTCGGCGATCTATCATACAAGAGCCATCTGTCACCAGTAATGTTGGGAACATGTCAAAACCATCAGCAAGACAGAGCCTAAGAATCATCTTAATTCCAGTTTGCACATCAATCCTCTCTTGGACTGAAAGATCACCAGAACATTTTCCATATGCACGTAATAAGATAATCCACCATAGTCCTGACATCAAAACAAAACGACCCATCAGGAAGGTGAAAGGAAAACACCTTTTCAAAGGAAATATATGTATTACAAAATCGTAATACCAGAGTCAACTGGTGCAACACGGCCAATTGCTGCCTCTCCAAAGTCAGGATCCAATACCTCTTCTGTTGCAGATTCATCACCATCTAGAGGCACTGTACGCACCTTGAAACTAGCTGGCATTAATCCCTGGCCAGGACTGTGACAATCCATTGTCTTCTCCCAGCTCTGAAATTATAAACTTAAATATATAAATATGGAGAATAAACATAGGAACATTGTCCCATATATGACATAAAGTTGTATAACATGCTATCACTCTGACAACAAGGTTCGGAAAAAGATGAAAATGCTAAATTTTTATGAAGCAGCTGCCACTGTATCTGTATGAATGTAATGTTCTAAGTTTTGTACAAACATGTTTGTAAGCCAAATCCTGCACAGGTGCTATCATTCTTAGTCAAGCATATAAGGCAAAATTATGTTAACATTACAATCACAAAAACTTTTAACCAAGATTATTTGATCAAATATGTGCAATTAGGCATACACTTGAATCCTAGGTTTCATCAGAAACAATTCTTATTTTTCCACGGTCACAAGAAGAGGATAAAGAAGGCACATTAAGACAAACCAAAACAAGTACTCAAAGCAACTGATATAGAAATTCTCCTCCAACTAATTAGAAAATTAAGAAATAAAATCTCACTGGAAATTTCATCACAACCTTAATCACATATTTCACCAACAATTATCCATTTTCAAAAAAAAAAAAAAGAATGTCAACAAATTAAAAGGATAATTTAACAATAAAAAAAAGACAGCAGTAGAACAAAAACGAAAATACAAAGACAATGCTGATGACCACTGTGTGCAACCATAAATCAGCAATTGAAAGAAGAAAAGTGAGAGTAACAAAAATGCCTTATATGAGGATCTGTTGACAGATAAAGTTGGTAAATTGAGCTATGAATTACCTGCAACTGAAGTGTATGGAGGATAAAGTTCCGAACAATATCATATTCTCCTTTCAGAAGAAAAGCGACACCAGAAGGTATGAAGTCTCTAATGAAGACCTGATCATAATTCAATACACTGGAACTGGTGGGATCGTTGGCGGCTATTGTTCCGATGGGACTGCCACAGTAATAAACCATAGAATCCCGCAATAGTTCCCATGCTTCCTCTGCTGTTGAATCTACACTAACCTTCCCAGGGGTATCTTGAACTGTTTCTACGGGACCATTGCTTGTCAAACTCCCATTTTCCTGGTTGGCAAAGCCATTGGACTTCAAGTCCTGTCTTTCCGGTATTGACTGCTGAATACTCCCAAACTCTAAAACATTCGATGCATCCACAGCACCAGTTACATGTAATGTCTTTGCACTGTCTACAAACCATTTACCGTTTCCATCTTCAGTAGTTAATCCACTAACATTTTCTGCACGCTGACATTTACAACATAGAGACTGCAATCTATCAGCTTCTGCTGCAATCTGAAGCATACCACCATTACTTAACCCTGAAAACCAATAACTTCCTATGTGATTCTGCAAAATTCTTGGACATTTAGACATGCCTGTCCGTCTTGAAGCTCTTTTGCTTCTAGATTTTACACGAAGTTTAGAAGGAAATTTTAAAACTGAATTGCTAAAATATGGGTTTGAAGTAAACATGCAGGGGCCAGCCCCGTACAAAACTTGCAGAACTGCCTCGTAAGTCCCCATCCTCAAACGGCTGTGTAAATCAAAGCGTACAAAAACTAAAAAGTCCTTTACTGTTCGTCTTTATTCTGATAGGAGAACCTGCACAAAAAGAAAAACTTACTTCAAGCTTGTCTCGAACTATTAAGATGCATGTCACACGCCCAAAAACCAATTCTCCATGAGCATGGACTCTCTTTTACTAATAATAGAAGCCAAACAAAATAATTAATTCTTTTTGTTCCACCCACGCCCACCCGATCCTCCTCTTTCTATGGTCTCTCTTTTTCTTTTCTCACGAGACTCCCATCAAGCAAACGAGTGGATCACACTTTCCTAAACTTGAATAAAACATAAAATGAGATATTGGGGAAGAAGCAACAAAAGATCATCATAAAACCGTATAAAATTGCTGCTTAAACCATTATAATCCGACAGAAATCAAAACGAAAGTCAAGACCATGAAACCCACAATTTTAGACATCCACAACCTTTAACGTAAATACTACAAAAGGATCATACATCCCCACGGACCCAAAAACGGAAAGTAACAACAAAAGAAAAGGAACAGAAGAAGGTGAAAGTGAAAACCCAGATGACAGATATCAAAAGAACTTAAACTTGTAAAAAAAAGTGCTTACCTGAAATGAAACACATATGGGGTCGTTCTTCTTTTCCAGCAATTGCTTATAGCTCCCTTCTTTCTTTATTTTGTTAAAAGTCTGAATCGTCGTCCGCCCGATGGATTTGTACGAACTAAACAATCACCATCACAAATTGGATATGTATTTGCTTATATGTTGACATAACTATAAATTTTAACATATAAGCAAGCATACACATGCATGCGATTTGTTTGTAAAAACTCGTCAAAGATGAAAACCCAGGAATATTCTATTCCATTTTCTTCCCACTTTCATTTAATTTTTTTTGGTTCAATGCAATCAGTGATTTTCTTTTTTTCCTTCCTCTTCATTTTAGCTATTTCCATTTAGTTTCCTTTTTTTTCACCAATTGTTTGTTGTCCTTAATTTACCTTTAAAATGCATAAATAATTCAAATGGTTAGAGAAAGCCAATTTTAGATTAATATATATATATATATTGACAATAAGCTGAAAGCAGTCTTTTTACTACTACAAGAGTAAGGTTGCGTATTATCGGACTTTCCATACTCCATTGTGAAATTCCGGCCCAGGTGATGATAATATATTGACGATAGAGATCAGCTACGAAGGGGTTACTGTTACTGAC
>JAOQMS010000005.1:36337982-36359591 GCA_027563885.1 Erythroxylum longipes | reverse complement strand
AGTTAACATGTCATTTCTGACAGGCATGTACACGTGTATCCGATGGACACACGTGCATATGTCAGTTGGGAATGGGGTGTTACATATGATTGTGAGTGACAACTATATTCCATTACGAATACTCTCAAAAGACAATTCTTATAAACTATGTATTTTTTTAGTATAATGGTTAAAAATAAAAATTTTACTTTATATTAAATTTAAAATTGCAATTATTTTTTACTCTAAAGTAAAAATTGTTAAAATTTTTAGTTACGATATTAAAATTTGAATTCATGAATTCTTAATAGTTTATAAGGACTAGCTCAATTAAAAACCATATTTTTCTAGCAAGAATGATAAGAACATAAATATTATTACCTTGGAAATCCAATTTCCCATTTTCATAAGTTAAAATGGGTAAAAGATATTAATGTCTCTTATTCTTGCTTTTTTTATAAAAAAATTCCTTTATATTTAAAATATAATAAATCCTAAGTTAATGAAAATTCTAATATACATCCTTATATTAAGTATATAAGGATTATCATTAAAATAGTTAACATAGAGTTCGCGTGACAAACCATGTCTATACGGACATGACATATATGACATTAATAAACTTATGTTTGAGTGAAGAAATGATTGAGAAATAGTAGACTACAAAGAAGAAATATTTCAATTGGATTGAATGATTGATTTATCATATTTATAAATTATTACTTATAATAAATAATAATATTATTATTAGATACACAAAATTTTATTATTTTATCAAATTATATGTATTAATTATTAATAATACATTTATTAGTTTAATATGATAATAAATTAATTATAGCATTAGATTTTTATTTATTATTTAATGATACTAATAAATGAGATTATCATTTTCTTATTTTTATTTATAATTTAAAATAACGAATTTCATTGATTTTTGCTATTAATAAATAAAAATTTAAAATTACTTTTTATTTTCATATTTACATCTCATTAGTTACATTAAAAGTACAAATAGAATTTAATATGTAATGTTCAATCTTATGAATATCATACCAAACCTAGTATCGATTTTAGTTTTGGTGTGCTATATTATTAGTACTGATCGTTATTGGATACCATTTTAAATAATTATATAAAATTATAAAATATTCCTCCAATTTTATAAAATTTCAAAATAGTCTCTTAATATATGATAGTATATCATTTTTAACTTTAGTTTAGCCTTTTGATATAATAAGTAGCTCTTTTTTCCTAATAATATTATGTTTCACATATTTCATATATAGATAAATATCACTCATGTTTAATATTTAATGATAGCAATAATTAATATAACAGATTGTTTAATTATCAGACAATTACAAATTAATAATAATACAAAGAATTTAAAATGTTAAAATAGATTGTAACAAAATAACATATAGTAAAAATAATAAAGGTCCATAACAATAAAAGCTCATACCTTAGACATAGTAAAGCATAAAGGAAACCTAAAAAATCATTTACATTTATAATTTTTTATTTATATTGCATATACAAATTTTAATATATACATCAAATGCAAGTGAAACTAAATTAAAAGGGAAAAATGAAAAACCATAAACTTCATTTTACAAATATCTGTTTAAATCACATTGGTCTCAATTTTCGTTTAGTCTAAAATCTTCATTACTAAATGGAGTCTTATCATCACAATAATTTAAGTTTAATGCACCAAATGGCATTGAGAATATTTTCTCATCCAATATTACCTTCTTAGTTACTCTTATCTATAAGAATTGGTTTCTTAAAAAATGAATCCACTAAGAGATCAATATGATCAAGTAAATTAGATTGATAGAACTACTTGGTCCATTAAGAATCATAGCAAATAGATAAAATTAAATTATTAATAAGTGATGAGAAATTTTATTTTACTTAATAATGACAATAATATACCTCTTTTAAAATCTTCAAGCTGTATCAAACAAATACCAAAGCATTTAATCTCTTGTGTTACGATCTTTTTTCTTAAATGGATATACTCAAATATGCTTCAATTCCTTTCACACCTAGTTGCACTCACATATTGCCTAAGAATTGAATTGAAAACTTTTGCAATTTTGGAACATCACTTATAAATTCGTCCCATTATGAAACTATAAGACAATAAAAGTGATCTTATAAATAAAATGAAGTGATGATTATTTTTAAACAAGTAATGTAAGTGAAGAAATATGTACCTTGACTAAGTTTGTCTCTTTAACCTATTGCAATAATAATTCCAAAGTCACCACCCACATCCTTATATACCTTTATTTGTAAGCTAAGAAGATCTTGTATTACGTGATTTAAAATAATTATTTATGATGGTTAAAAGTATTCCTCAGTTAATTTCAACTTTCTCCATGAAATTTGGTCTATAATAAACCGTCAGATTCATAAATTCATCCTCAGTAAACAACAAAAAGTAAATTTATTTTTCCTCCCTCTCATTAACGATTGTAAGATAAGGTATGTATAAAGAAGTCTTATTTTTCATATTACCTTTGTTTGTTTCCTTTACCTTTTCCATAACATTATAAAAGTAACTTATGGTTAACTTCTCATCACAATTTACCAGACTGAATACTCTCATCAAAGGCTCATAAACCTTTATCACAAACTAACATTGGGACCAAAATTGATGATCTTCAAGTATAATCCTAGAAACCTCTATTTTAACACTGGACATGACATACTAAGATGCAACTGACTTATCACTTGTAAATATTTATCTCAACTCCTTCTTTAATTGATCAAAACACTAAAGTGATAAGAAATTAGTTGCAAATCTTATAATGGAAAGATAACAGAAATTCCTATTATTTATGAAATCTTTTCTCATAATATTCGGAACCTATACTTAGTCACTTTTCTTACTTTATAAACAATTACATCAATGAGAAGAAACTATCTAATACCTGTTATATTTTTCAGCATCAGGTTAATATAACGTGTAGCATAAGGAGTTTAATGGAAAGAATTTTATATGCTTAGCAATTTCTTCCCAATTGCTTTATAAGTAGTATAATTGTTAATGATGAACTGTATAATATTTTTTTGACCAATTTTATTAACAACTTAAGGCTTAACATATCAATTGACTTGAAAAATATCATCCCCTTAATAAAATAAACTTAAAAATTTGTAATGGATGCATATTTCTTATTTGTCCACATGATTGAACACTCGTAAGTTGCTTAGGTCCTTTTTTTCACTCAAATAACTTTTTATTTCATTAATAGAGTTGCTCAAAAGATCACCCTTATAATCATTGATTGAAGGAGCTTTAAATCCTATACCAATAAAAGATATAACTATATGTTGATAACACTATAAGATTGGGCAATATTGAATGACACACCTGTATCATGCCACTATCTAGCCACTGTCATTTTCACATTATGAATTGTTTCTTTTTCCAATACGTGTTTGTAAAGCAAAATAGATAGGTACTTATCTTTTTCTTTTCTCATATCAATTGTAGCAATCCCTTATTCCTAGGTAGGAATACTACTTCCAGTATTGTTAGTATTATCCTCGCTAATGCAAAATGAACTTCCACTTCCAATTTTATAGTTCAATCTTTTCTTTCTTTGTTCTCATTTTTATAACTTCCAGAGTTTTTAATCTTCTCTTTTACATCACGACTAACTTTCTTGCAAGGTTCTATATCACCTTTAATCTCAACTAAAATTTTCTTTAACTTGTTGATTCATCCACCTTTCAAATGTTCGTCATATAAAATAAGGTTCTTTATAATAGAAACCAATATTATATAAGCCCATACTGGATCATCGAATCTTCCTAAAGAGGTTAATATTTTAAGAGTACTTGAACTTCTTTTCGTTTATCTGTAAAAATAAATATAAATATAATTTAAAAATGATATCTTTATATCAAAATAAAAGTTTTTGCAGATGAAAATAAATTTAATCAAAGAATATTGATCATAGTCATTAACAACTATCTACTAGAATGGAAAAAGTCAACAAGCGTTTGCATTCTTAGAAAATAAAAGAAACAATGTATATTTGCCCGATAATTACTCTCACAAAGACTAATTAAAGTTTAACTAATCTTTTATTTTTACCTTTGGTTTGGTTATGTTAAGGGTTGGAGACCTGCACATAAAAATGCATTACTTGATGTTAGAAAAATGTTACAAGTTCTTTGCTTAAGCAAATTATGGATTGAAGATCTTAAAGCCCAATTTTTTCTCCTTCTAATTAAAGATTATGAAAGGTGTTTTTGTTTTTCTCATTGCTTTAACACTTTACACATGGCAGTGAAGCCCAATAATTAGTTAAACATTGACAATGAAAGTTTTTACGTAGTAATCCCATGAGTGAGGGAGTCCAACAGAAATTGGTAACAAGTTGTGTAGTAAGTTAGTTAAGAACAATGTTTAAATTAGATCAACATTGGCATTTATCTCAACAAAATGGCAATCAATAGCATTATTAATAAGGGCATTAAAATTGAGAAATCAAACATTACAAGTTAGTTCTCATGCTTCCATGTCACCCAAAAGTTTTTTTTTTCCCAAATACTGGAATAAAATAATACAAAAATATTTATCAATTTTCTATTGGAACTAATATGCTTTAAAAACTAATTGTTCTTCATTATGTATATTGAAAGTTCAATAAATGCACAAACTATTATGATCCATATGCCAAAGTGAAAAGTCAATAATACACAAGATGAAGGGTTTGAGATAGCAACAGGTGGCGAGCTGACGATGACGATAGTGAGGAGATGAGAACTTTGTGAAAATATGAGGAAGCAAAAGGCAAAGTAGAGGCTTAAAAGTTAAGAATTACGATAATTATTTTAGCTTAGTTCTCATATTTTAATTTTTTATTTTGTACCATATTTTTTGTCGGTATGACGTGTACTAATCGAAAGGTATGGTACTCAAATCTTTATGAATGTTATTTCATTTTATTAATGGCAGAGACTCGATTTCTCTTTTAACAACATAGAGGAGAAAAAAATTTAACTTTAAAGAAAATTTTCAGAATTTAAAAGTACAATTTTTTTTAAAACGGACAAATTGGATAGAAGGATGATATATTTTACCTCTAAAATAAATTTGGACTTAATTCTTTAAGGTTCTGTTTAGTTGAAAGTTAGTAATGAAACGAGATGAAACGTAACACATTTTTATTATTTAATTGAGAGTTTCATAATGAAATAGAATAGAAGCGGAAGGTTTTATGTTTCGTTCTATTCTATTCTAAACAGTGAAAATAAAAAACCTCAAGTTTAAGAAACAATAATTTTTACATACCGTTAAAACAAACAAACAAGTTTTTCACCTCAAAAATTAATGGAGATACCTTAGCCACCGTTCCACATTCTACCCACCTTCTCTCTGACTGTAAAAACCCAAAATGCCCTCCATTCATAACACCCTCCTAGAATTCTCAACCCTATTCAAGTCTTTTCAAGTTCTCGAGTCCTAAAAATCTCCACTTTTCTCTCAGGTCCTCGCTCTCTTCTAAATTAGATGAAATGAAATGTCCTTTATGCTTTCGGATCCATTGTTCCGGAGGCACGCAATCGGGTCTCCCGAGTCAATCTTTACCCTCCATCACAAGATCCAACGGCTGTAATCAATCTGCGTAGTGGTTACCCGATTACCATCTCTGGGTGGTTTTTATCATAAACCCTAGCCCCCACGATACTCAGGTCAGATGTACAACCTTCTGCCATAGGTACACGCCCCTAGCTCTCTCTGGCTCTATCTCCCTCTTAATATCATCGATTCAACAACAAGATTTACGTGACTAAACCTTAATTCTGTGATCTCCTAGAGAGATGAAAACTTCTGTTTCTCTCTCTTCGTGAAGATACATAAAACCAGGTCCTAATATTTTTGTTCAAATCTTTCTGAGTGTGTTTTCTTGGTACATGACAATTGTAGACAGTGGTTTGTTGACGATTTTGTTTTGGGATTATAGTTTTAAGTTTACGCAGTTGGGTCTGGTTTAAGTGGGTCGGAGTTCATTCCTACAACACACTCACTAGTTGTCGTTTCGATTCATTCCTAGGAATGGCGAGTTGATGTTTAAGTTGTTATGAGCAGAGTGTGTGTTGGAGGAATCGAGGTCTTGGAAATTCAAACGCTTAACCCGTGAATCCAGCGAGTCGAATCGAGTTGTGACTCAGAGACTTCGTGAGCCGTGCATAACGAAGATCGGTAAGCGGGTTAAGTTTAAAAGTGACGGGACGGAGAAAATGCCCACTGTGGGGATGCGCCGAACGACAAGGGTGTTTGGAGTCGTAAAAGGTGTTGACGGAGCTCGGGTGTTGCGTTCTGGCCGACGACTGTTTCCGGAATCCGGTGACAGCAAGCTTCGGAGGGCTAGTGACGGCGATGACTGGTTTCACAACGTAAGCAAGAAAAGCAACAACTTCACTATTAACAAGAAGAACCATCATAACAATAATTCTTTCAAGTCCAAGGAAAATGGTTGCGTTCATGATACTAGAACGAAGCAGCAACTTGTTCATGCTAGTGTTCTTCAAAGGCCCAGTAAAGTAAAGATCGAGACTTCTGGAAAAAACTTATATGATGCTACAAAGAAGTTTGGTAATGTTTACAGTAGAAAAAGGAAGAGATTGGGCTTGGTAAAGCAAGAAACTTTGGGGGATAAAATGTATGGAATTCGGTTTTCGCGTAGGCAGAGAATAAATAAACAAGACTCTGAGTGCTGTTTAGTGGGTCTTCACTCTTCTCCTGTGTTCGGTGCTGTCTGTGAGGGTTGTTGTGATAGTAAATTAGCTTATTTTTTACATTCAGTTCTGAGGTACATGAGCAGAGCTAGCTTGAGGGTTTCTGAACTTGCGAGTTTCTTATTCTCTGAACCAGTTTGTGGTGCTTTTGCTTCAGCTGGCATTCGTTTCTTGCAGGTACCGATTCTTGTTTTAATATGACATCTAGTTGTAGTTTCAGTCGGTATCTAGATTACAAGGAGGGCCCTGTTTTTATCTGATTGTGGTTATTCGGACTGAGAGTTGGAGAACTAGTTTCAATTGATATGATCAAATACCTTCCGTCTTCCGCCCGATAGAAAGTAGAAAGCTTCCCAAGGTTTCTGATTTTGAATTTTGGTTTTGAATCAAATCCCTTCCAGGTTTCTTCCAAGTGCTAACTTTTGGTAAGTTTTTTGAAAAAATATAAACGAGCGACCAATTTTAGGAAATTTTCAAGTCTCACAAATTAAGCTTAATCCTTCTATTTTTAATTATTTTTAGGACTACATTCATTCTTAGAAAAAGGGAAAGACTGTCTAAATTCTAATTAGATATTCATTAAATTAACTTTATTTTCTGTTTCTTTCCATTTTCTTCCAGGGTTGTTCTGTGCACACAAGAGGAACTTGCAAGTTTTATGGCGCCTGGTATCTCGCCCCATTGTTTTCTGTGGACTTCCCAGCAATTCCTTCGTATTTCATCTACATGCACCTTAGTTTTTTCTATAGCTTTAGGGTTCTCTCACTCATACCTGTAAATAACTCACTGGACACCGACACCTCTGACGAATTTATAAAGGAAAGTGAAGTAGACCAATCATGCATTCCCATGATGATAGAGATCTTTGAGGCCAAAGGTCTGGTTAACGAAGTTGACAATTTAGTTAACAAGGCACTATTGCACCCTGATATTAGATCATCCAAATTAGCTGGGCGAAACAATCAATACAGAAGTGGCTTGAATTCTCGTGGTATTCAGAAAAGGAGGAGCTCGCTCAGGAGGAGGAGAATGAGGAATCCTTTCATTGCTGGTGTTCACACGGCTAAGGGCACTTTAGTTTCTGATCTCATTAGCAGTCGTAAACATGGCATTCCCTTCTCTTCTGTAGTATCTAGGAATAAGTTTAGGGATTCAGGGCATTGCAGCTCTGCCTCAAACCATAATGAGGTGACTTCAACTGTGGTTGGAATGAATGATACGATGGACATATCTAGCTGCTCTGCAAACATCTTGGTTGTTGAATGTGATAGATGTTTTAGGATACAAGCAGCCACTGTGATGTTAGAACTCTCTGACTCAGGAGAGTGGATTCTAGTGGTTAAGAAAAATGGATCTACTAGATATACTCATTCGGCACAAAAGATTATGAGGCCTTCTTCTGCCAACCGGATAACTCATGATGTAATTTGGACAGGGGATGAAAATTGGAAGCTAGAGTTTCCTAATCGGAAGGACTGGTTTATTTTCAAGGATCTATATAAGGAGTGTTCTGATCGCAATACAATAGCTTCCAGTTCTAAAGCCATCCCTGTGCCAGGAGTGCATGAGGTGTTGGATTACCAGGAAATTAGCGATGTTCCCTTCACCAGACCCGATGTGTATATTTCCTTGAATGTAGATGAGGTGGCTAGAGCTATGTCAAAGACGACTGCAAATTATGACATGGACTCAGAAGATGAGGAATGGCTGAAGAAGTTCAATAGTGAATTTTTGCCTGAAACTGATTGCCATGAGAGACTTTCAGAAGACGGTTTTGAGTTGATGATTGATGCTTTCGAGAAGGCTTTGTATTGCTGTCCAGATGATTTAGCTGATGATGGAGCAGCTTTAAAACATTGTATGGAGCTGGGTAAAAGGGAGGTTGTTCTAGCTGTATATGGTTATTGGACAAGAAAACGGAAACAGAAACGGACAGCACTTCTTAGGGTTTTCCAGGTAAAAGGTTTGCCGGTTTTAGATATATGATAATGAAAAGAATCTTTTTGATGTAGTTTTTTTTTTATGTGCATTAGTGTTGAGAGAGTTGGTTATTGTGTTGATGTCTTGTTTCTAGTCGAGAATACAATTAGGATGAATTTTACACTAGATAATTGATTCATCTGTATTAACGATTTAGTTTCATTCTCCTGTAATTTATTATTTGTGTCTCTTTTGTTTTTTCATCGGTAACAAAAACAGTTTGTTAAGAAAGAAAAGTGATACAAAAAAGTTCCAGTCATCGAGGCTACAAGTAAATCATGAGGCTTAGACCTCTGTCTTACCTGTCTCCTTTCATTTTACAACATAACTATGGACATCTTTTTTGTGTGCTTCATGGAAGGTACTCTTTGGACCTAGTTCCGTGATAATTTGTGATGTTATCTTACCTAGCCAAAAGAGGACGAATGATCCTCACTTCAATTCTAATTAAATTATCATTATATATATGTGTGTGCGTGCGTGTGTGTATATTACACAGGATTAATTTCCTAATTTGGGTGTATGGGCTTTGAGACTGTTGTTTGTTTCATATGGCTGCTCTTGACATTCAAGCAATTAGTTTATACACTTGTGTGTGCAATACTTTTCATAACAGGGACAACATGCAAAAAAAGCTCCCCTAATTCCAAAGCCTGTTCTGCGTAAAAGGAGGTCATTCAAACGCCAATGCAGCCAACATGGAAGAGGCAAGCAACCAGTGTTGCAAGGTAAAATCCTCCCTTTTTTTTTGGGATATGATATGTTTGCTTCCTAGATCAAGTCCATTTCGGGTGATCTTGAGATTATTTTCTGGAATAAAAGTAGAAAAAATTTAATATATCATCTCATGTTTTACTACAGTGATAACTGAACATGATGAACAAAGTGGTATAATCAAAGTTGAAGAAGCTAAGCTTGCAGCAAAAAGATCTTTGGAGTTGGCCACTGACAAACGAAGAGAGGCTCAGTTACTGATGCAGAATGCTGATTTGGCTACATACAAGGCTGTAATGGCTCTTAGAATTGCTGAAGCTGCTTCTGTTATGAATTCTCTAGAAGCCGTTGACTTCTTTGATTGATGGTTTCTGCTCTTTCTAACGCCAGCTGAGATGTCATCCTGCAGTCACAAAGTTGGAGCTGTTTTTGCCCATCAGTTAATTGTATTTTTGTACAGATTCCACCGATTGTATGTATGTTAATGTATTATTATTATAACCTTCCTTTTTCCCTTTCTTTTTCTTAAATCTTTTGTTTCTTCATTCCCTTGGTAAGAAATCGAAAAATACAGGCAATTTGTGTTCAATCGCATTTCATAAACATCTAGGGGCAAGAGATGTGTTTGTACTCGAAATTGGTTCTTATAGTTCCTTCCACTGAGCTTTGGGGAGGCTGTTTGGAATTGTCTTAATTGAATTCAATTGTAGTCAGGTGTTTGAAAATACAAAAAAGAGGTGGATTTAATTCATGCATGTAATTGAAATCTATTTCTTTTATAAGTTAAATTTACTCTTTTAATTTAACGTTGAAAATAACTTTTCAATAATACTTATCTAAAAAGTAAGAACTTTATTATATCTCTTCACTTCAAGCAATGCCTTCCAACAAGAAAAGCCGTGGAACAACACCTTTTTTATCTTGAATCAGCACCTCCCACCAAGGAAAACAATAGTAAATCAACACTTTGCAAGTTTTGTATCCAAGTTTTCCCTTTTCTTTGTTCATGAGTGTTTTTTTCTTTTTCGTTTTTTTGTCTATGATCATATGATATTTTATGCGTGCCTATATATCCTCTTTATTAGTGGTTATTTGCTTTTAGATGTTGTTTGTCCTATTTTTCATGACTTTTTTCTTACTCAACTAGTTGTTTGCTTTTGCTTGTGGATATATATATGAACGTGAATACTCTAGCAACTCTTTCAAATCTTTTTCTTTATAGCCATATTCTTTATTTTTTTAATGGCATGAAGCAAGTGCAGATGATGCTCCGTAATGAGGACTTTGACCGAATATAAATAATTTTCAAGTACTATATATAGTTAGAATTGTTTTTGGATTAGTTGGTTGGCTAAATTTAAGGAGAACCACTCTTCATTTTTTTTTGTTAAAAATAGAATATCATTTATATAGATAGAGCATTGTTTTTAGTTGAGTTTCAAAAGCTTTTTTTTAATAAAATGGATAGTTTCACAAGCTTAAATCCAATGCTAATTGCGTAATATAAGACAGAAGGCAATGAATCTCAAAGTCGTTTACTTCCAAGTTTTTAGTTTTTTGGGTATTTACTATATGCATGTTAGTTGCTTTATCTTGGGTGTCATTTTCCTGTCTATTCTTTTTTTTAATTCAACTTTCAATTTTTAGCCAATGTCAAGATTTTTTTCTACTTGTTTTGTGACAATAAATAAAATTTAAATGTAGGCGAATGAGGGGATTTGAAAGAAATGCTCTACTTGGTATGGTAGCTTATGTGGGTTTTTTAGTTTGCATGAGTTATATGTATCAATATTTGTCTCGAGCTAATAGACAATTAGTGCATCTAAGAAGAGGTTATAGACAAATTGTACGTTAAGAATTACTAACCACAATAGAGACACATTATAATGCGCGTAGCATTTTACGCATGAGTTATGATGCATTTATTCACTTATGTTCAATTTTTCGTGGGAGGGACTGTTAAGAGAACCAATATAGTTTGGTTGAGAACAAGTTGAAACATGTTTACATATTTTAAGTGGTAGAGCTAGCACTCGTTCACAAAGTTTCTTTTTCTGATGATCTACTGAAACAATTTGTCGTCACTTTCACCAAGTACTCAGAGCAATAATTACCCTTGAGGATCAATTTTTAGTTCAACTAAATGGTTTGGTTGTCCCTCCCGAAATAATCAATAGCAGATGAAGATTTTATCTATATTTTTAGGTATTTTTAAAAAACAATTTATATACAAAAATATACTTTTTATATTAATAAAAATTTCTAATACATTCTATGGACTTTTTAGAATTATATTGGTGCTTTTGATGGAACACATATCAAAGTAAAAGTTTCAAAGGAAAATATATCAAGGTACAGAAGAAGGAAGAGTTATCCAATAATGAATGTCTTGGTTGCATGTACTTTTGACTTGAAATTTACATATGTCCTACTCGGATGGGAAGGTTCAACCTCAGATTCAAGAATTTTAGATAATGCATTAGCTAGAGAAGATAAGCTCATTGTTCCTCAAAGTATCTTTTAGTTGAAGATTATTAAATTCTATATTATATACAAAAAGTATTATCGTTAATAAGTACATAGTAAATTGTTTTAATTTTATTTATAGGTAAATTCTATTTAGTTGATGCTTGATATATGCTGAGGTTCGGATTTATTGCTTCTTATAGAAGCACTCGATATCATTTAAAAGAGTATTCTCGAAAGGCTCTAACTAATGCAAAAGAGTTTTTCAACTTGAGACATGCTTCATTATGTAATGCAATTGAAAGGGCATTCGATGTTTTTAAGTTTAAAATTTTCATTTTATTTGAGATGTCAAGATATGATATAAACACATTATCTGAAATTATATTAGCTTGTTGTATTTTACATATCTTTTTGATACAATATGATCTGGATGAAGAACTTGTTGCAAAAGTTGACAGAGAGCTATTGAATAGTGATCATGAGGATGATAATGTCTTTGGAGGAATTGTTAGGAATGAAGATGGTAGAAAAGGAGAAATAATAAGAAATAGTATAGCTGCACATATATTGAATGATTACATTTCTCGACCTTGATTTGTTGAAATTTTTGTTATTACATTATATAACTTTGTTTATGTAACTTGTAAACATGATTGTTCGTCCTTTGAATGTAATTGTCTTTAAAAATTTTATGCTTGTTTATGTTGTTGAAAAAAGTAAGAATGATATCAGTATAAGATGGTTTGTGTTGGATTGTATTTAGAGAAAAATAGGTGACATGATGGACGTAGAGGTGAATTATGATGAAAAAAAACTGATACATATTTTAGGTGGAATTATGAAATGGATAAGTGCATGCTTAAATTCTTAGGGAGCAAAAAAATAAAGGTCAAAAGGAGGATAGAAATTTTAGTGCTAGTGCATATAGAAAGGTAATAAAGGAAATTAATGAAAAGTTTGGGGTTAAGATTAATCAGAACAAAATTGTAAATCACTTGAAAACTTTAAGGAAAGAAATGCATTTGGCAATATTTCTTGATGGCAAAAGTGGAATTGGATGGAATGATGTTACTAAGATATTTGAAGCTGTTCCATAGGTGTGACAAAGCTTGATACATGTATTTTATTTAATACTTACCTGGTTAAATTTTTTATATTTGTATTATTTTTTATACATGAAGTTTGTTGACATAGTTTCTTATATTTTGATTGATGGCTTAACAAAAAGGTGAAACATATTTGAGGGAAGATTTTCCCTAATTTGGAATTTATTCGCGAGATCTATGAGAAAGATAGAGCTACTGGATCTGAAGCTTTAAGTGCAAAGGAAAAGGTTCAAAGATGGGAAAAGGAAAGGACGGATATGAATATTGAAGACATTGATAATATGCAAGCAAATAATGAGGTTCATTTAGAAAGTTTTTATCCATTTGAGAGTGAGAGTACTCCAACAACACCACCAACTCAAGCTCTCTCATCATCAACTCCTTCAGTGTCAAAGCCAAGCATGAGTGGAAGATAAAATTTCTTTGGAATTACAAGTTACGTTCAGTGCAATAAAAGAAATTGCACAAGCTATTGTAGCCACAAACCCTCGTGCTAGAAAAGAGGAAGAAATATTTGAAGCAATGAAAGAATTAGGATTAGAAGGACGTGTACTCTTGGATGCAATTGATTGGCTTGTAGAGCATCCTAACTTTATTGGTGTGTTTTTTGTATGTCCAGTTGAACTACGTTTAGATTGGTTGTGTAGGAAGATGAGTTGGTGTTAGGTTTTTATAGCTTGTTCTATTTAAGTGTGGAACTTTATGGATGATATAACTTGCTCTATGCAAGTATGAATGCTTTTTTTTAATTTTTTAATGTAATGATGTTATGTCTCCTTATCACAGTAAGACATGTTAAGCTTGTTATGATATTATGTAATTCAGAGTGAATTTTCAAAAATTGATAGTGCCTTGTAGTTATCAACGCAAAAGAACTGTTGCTCGTTCATGCATTTTTTAGCTTCCAAATTATAATAGTTTTCTATTATCTTCATAATTCGGTCTAGCCTAATGTCATTTGCAATCAATTTTTTTTTCATTTTAATAATAAACTTTTTTGATTATATAACTTATAATGATATTGTTTCTTATAACTTGCGTTATGTAAATGTGAATGTTTATTATTTAAGATTTTTTTTAGTCAAGGGTAAAAATGTCATATAAAATAATTGAATTCATTTAGATTGTGTTCCGAACAGTATAATTGAATTCAATTCCAATATTACCGGGTTTGTTCTAAACTGTGTAAATTCAATTCAATTCAATCTCATTAATGTAATTGAATCCAATTCGTTAATGAATCCAATTCGAAGGTTTCGAATGGGGTTGAATAGAATGTCAAATATTGAAGAAAATTTTAAGTTGATAGTTGAACTAGATCTTTAACAAGAGACAAACAAAAGAGTTCCCTGCTGAAGACATTCCACGAGAAAATTTTTGCAAAGCTTGAAGTAGACGATATTAACAAAATACTGCCTGGAAAAGTTTTGGAACAGAATTCAAGAACAAATAGATAAAAGGACTACCTCATCACCTTTGAGTTAGCAGTAGCCAACTCCTACTTATCACCATTTTTCACTGGAGCATTTGCCAACTCCGTAATTTCCTTCTTGCCCTTTATCAGAATCCTCTTCTTGGAGTTGAAGTCTAGCCAGTCCAAGTCCTCAGCAATGCCCATGTAGCCATATAGAAGGTCCTCTACCAACTTGTCTTGCTGCAGTCCTACTTCCAAACTCTTGCTGCTTCGACTGCCACTGGATGCTTCTCGCTCAAAGTCTTCTCTCCCATGTTTATGGTCAGCAAAATACCTGTGAAGCCTCTCTGCATTTTCAAGCCCAGTGAAAGTTCCCAAAAACTTTACCAGCACAACACTTTGGTCAGCAGGTTTCCCTACACAAACCTTGATTTTTACCCCAATAACAACTTTACCTATTTGTCACGGGAAAACAAAGAATAAGATTCATGATTAAACAAAATTTTCAGTCTCACCTCATAGAGATTCCAAAGCATTCAATTATCCTTCAAAACATTTGGTTCACATTGATAACTATTTGATTCAATGGTAAATTTCTAATTGGTCCTTAAAGCGAGACGTATATTCCATGCATTTCCTGATAGAATTCACTTTTACCACCAGTCCAAGTAAGAAATTGAGCATGCACTTAGCACCTTACCTCTAATAAAAGACTCGACCTCTTCAATAGGCACAACTTTCTGTAGTTCTGGAATATTGTTTGACATAGAAATGTTGTGAATGATGAACACTGGAGGCCAGAGAATCAAATTCTCCTTCTGAGCCAAAGCTTCTGCATGACTTAAAACATCAGGAGCCCATGTTATAGTGTTAAGAGGAACATAACTATTCCACCCCATCAGAATACATATTGCTTTGTGAAGGCCCAAGTGCTGCACCCGCAAGCCAGCCTTGGGAGACATAAAGGCATGTGTAACCAAGCGTCGAGTGCCCATGAACTCCTTTGATGAGCTGTCAGAAAAAGAGCGTGATATGTCAAAAATAGCAACAGACATTAAAATAACTTTGTGAAGCTGGGATATACACTAATCACTAAAACACTCCAATGAGATAATCCTCCTTAAAAACATTGTCCAGATTGGTCTCTTAAGAATACCACCGTTCAGAACATGAATCCTAAGCACTATCTCCAAAAACAAAGTAGAATCATGACAAATACCATATAGAATAACCCTGGGAGGGATGTGCCCTTCAGAAGAACTTAGACTAACAAGATAATCTGTCACTTTCTTGGTCAATATCTATCCTTTAGGTTAAAAATGAGACATAAGGGGCATAGTTTTATTTCTTCTTCAGGAAATCAGTAAAAAGCTTCGTCAACATGAAAAAAGAATAATAAAAGTACAAGTCAGAGAGTTGCCAAACACCTTCATTAGACAAAAGAACATAACAAGAAACCTCCACACTCTATCCAAACGTCATGCCCACTCCAGCGGACGCTTTGATGGCCAAAATGATAGAAGATTGATGGCAGCAAACACACAATCCGATTATATGATTATGATTCATAAAATGAATTTATAAGAAAAGGCCTAAACTTTGCCTTGACCACAAACAATTTGAAAGTTTCAGAATCAAGAACTATTAACATGTTTTAAACCTTGTCCTAAACTCATATATAACAGAATATCCTCAATCCAAAGAATAGAATATCTTAATTTGGCTAATTGGAACTTCTAGCCATACTAATTGAACCGTCCACAACTGAAGTCCCCATCTAGACAAGCTGTAAATACATATTTCTTCATTTGCTTCTCCCAACAACAAAACCAAATATCATCTTCCTTCCCATTTCTTGAATAGGAACAAATGCAGTTTTAGAGTCTGTTTCCCAAGAAATTTTTCTTGAACAAAGTTCAGTGGCTTGCTAAACTATATTAAAGTTACTTGAGTCATAATTCTGTCCAGGCATCATTCTAAGGGTAGAAAACAGTAATATCACCCAGATGCAGAAGTTGCAGAATTGCATCCCTAGAATAAGCCCCAGTCATTCATATCTAACAACAGCAACACCAAAGAAGACACTCATTTGTTCCCTACATATACAAGACTAAAGTATGAACTGCATATTAGCATTTCATATTGGTAGCAATAATTCGTATCACAACAGAATCTTATAAGTGCTTATAACTAGTATGGTCGACCTAGAATAAACACATCAATGTAGATGCCTAAACTACTTCACCTTAGCATTTAACTTCTATTTCTTGGAGTTACAAAACTATGACCTCATATAATTCCTTTAATGTAATTGTCCTCAGACAATACATTTTGAAAAGCTCTCAATCAACTGATGAATGGGAGTTGACTACAAGCTCGTGCCCCAGTAAATGGACTTCACACCACAAAATAGATCTCCAAAAATCAGTAACCAACTAAATATTAATATTTATAAATTATTCACGTCACAGAAACTAAACGTAAAAATTCCAGCATTGAATCCTAAAAGTAAGAGTTAACTTGGCACATGCTGCCTATTTCCCACTACAAGAAAACTTTTGAAGCTAAACAACAAATATGTTCTGCACTTGTGAACTGTATGCCATAAGAAAGAAAACAGACCTTCCGCACACAATGCAGAACAGGCCACCTGCTTTTCCTTGCGATCTATATCTTCTTTTGACAGATGAGCTCCAATTTAACTTCTTGGAGTACATTAAGCATGCTTCATCAACCTTTTGTTTAAATTCTTCTGAATCCTCAACCAGGTCAGTATCTATACTATTCATCGAATCTTCAGGCATGGCATCATCATTTTCATGTGCATCCTCAAAATAATCATCAATTCTTTTCCCACTTTTTTGTCGTTTGTGAATGCTACTTCTATCAATTTTCTGCGATTTATGCCATCTCAAAGAACTTGGTTTTGAATGACCCTTGATATATTTCATAGTTGGTTTATAATGTTTCACTGAATTCCTTAGAGCAGGTCTCAAATAATCTTGAGAAGAAAAGAAGTTCTGAAATGAGGGATCTTCATCATCATCATTAGCCTTCCCCTTTCCATAGGCTCTATGGTCAAACCTTTGAGTCCTAGAAGCACGTAAAATGCTTGAGTCATTATTGTTCCACTCCTCATGGTCACAAAATCCTCCTAACTCTTCAGATAGTTTCCACTTTCTTGATGTAGCCGCTCGAATGTCTTGTTTACCTGTGTCTTCATCCATGAGGTAATTTCTTTTAAGAACTTCATCAGGTGGTTCATATGTTGTCATCTCTTCCTTCATTCTCAGCCTTCTGCGAGCAAGTCCCTGCATTTCAAAGTCATACATGCAAAGAGGATCTTGCAATCTTTCATTTTGAAGCTGTGGATTAGGTTCTCTTACAAAGGCGTAATTAGGTCTCAAATGTGATGCTTGGTAATCTGGTTTGAAGCCTGAATGAGTTGCTTCATTCTCTTGGGATTCTCTCCTTGTAAATTCAATTTGAGTATAGCCAGAGCTCAAATAGTCCCCATGGTGGTTTGACGTGTATAATGTTCTACTTGAATCAAAGCCCTTCGTATCCACTTGTTCCTGTATGATAGGACGGTACCATACAGAGTTCTTTCTCATGTTTCCTAAAGAATTCTCATTCTGATCTGCTTTATCCAAAAGAGGGTGCATAACATTTGTTCTTGACAATTCCCTCCTCTCATTATCCATTTCAGAACGCTCATAGTCCATCCAAGAATGAGGTCGAAAAATTTTTGTTCTATGCAAATCATCAGACAGATATACATTGTCTTTGATTACTTCTTGTACTTTGGGGTAATGGTAAGCATCATTCTCTGGACTATACATGCCCAAAGTGAAATCAGTTTCAATGCTCTTTCCACCTTCAAGCCTCCTCATATCTGTGGCTGAGATTTGGCCACAAGTTGTATATTGCATTGGCTCCATGAATTTCACGCTGCTCCTTGGAACATCATCAGAAGTAGGTAAAGGCAAACTTTCCTTACAAGAAATTGGAAACTCACTTCTCGAAACTCCCGAATTTGTGCTGGAGAAATATTGCACAGCGCTCTCAAAATTCTTGGTGTGAGAAGCTGGAACCTTGCCATATGAAACGTCCTTCATGTGAAACTCAGGCTTTTCCCAAATTTCATACGTTTCCCTCATTGGTGCCTTATCTGAGGGTATAGGATCCCGATACTGGAGTTTCTCATTCTCAATTGGGTTAATCTGTGTGTTCCATGATGGTAACAGTAAATGCCCACCAATTTGTTCATAATCTGAAGTTGGGACCAAATCTGGAGATATCTGATATGACCCTCTGGCCATACCAACTTCAACAGGCGCCGATTTATGACCCATCATTTCATGACCATAAATCCTCGAAACCCTTTTTCCGTTACGATCCCTCTCTTTACTGATCCTAGGATATGCACCGTGATGCTCATAAGCATAAACTTGCTTCAACCTACTCCTTTTACCATCATCATAATCAATATCCTCAACATAATCATGCTCCCTGTGTCCAAACTTTTCACCAAAGTGCGATCTTTTTCTCTCTACATGATATACGGGCGAGCCTGACTGGACCTTTTCATTCTTGCCCGCACCTAAATACCAACTACAGTCTCTTCCTTTAGAACTAAACCTACCCTCTCTAAGCTCTACCCTCCTAGAGACGTCCATCCTGGGACGAGGGCTCAAACTCCTCCTGCGAACACGAGGAGGAGACCTCCTTTCAAAGACATCACGGCGGTGAGAAATCGAATAAGAATCACGACCTGATTCCATCCAATGAGTGTAACAAAAAACGCGTCATTGAAGATGAAAATAGCATGTATAAGGCAATCTTAATTCCATGTAGAAAGCATCTAATCCAGTTATATAAGTCTAATCTCAAGGAAAAATCTTCTGGAAATATTTCCTCTTACGGTAATCAGAGGGGTTTTGCCGCTTCATCAACCTTTGATGGAACCCACTGGATGAGTGAACAAATAATTCAATCAGAAATAGAGGGCATCCATCAAAATACTCTTGCAACAATCAGGATATTGGGAAGATTATGTCGGCGAAAACGGATCGGAATTGGGGTTTAAGACAGAGATATGATAAATCAGAAATAAGCAGAAGACAATTCGGATTCCATGATTTTAAAGGTAAGTAAGAAATCAAGCCTTGGGGACAAGCAGTATCAAAACGCCCTGATTTTGATACGTCACAGATGTTAGGTTAGGTTATAGCTTTTTAGTGCAAGATTATATACAAATCGCTCAGTGTGTTGCTGACAAGAAGCGAACGAGAAAGTAGCAGCGTATTAGGCCAAAACGGTGAATTAAACTAAAGTTCATTTTAAATTGAGATATTTTAATATATTTATAAAAATTCTAATATTGATACAATTCACAATTGGTATTCTTTATTAACTTCCTTTAAACTCTTTGTCACATGTTTGTCTTATTTGACAAAGGATCCAATGGAAGGCTGACTCTTCCTAGATGACAGCTCGAATTAGGGATGTCAATTTCTATCTAGCCCGTCCTGTTCGGCCCAGCCTGACCCATAGTCTGACCAGGGTCCGCCCGGGACGGGCATGGTCGGCCCGACAAAACGGCATTGTTTTATCCAAAACGACGCCGTTTTGTATTTTTTATATTAAAAAATATAGACCCGGCCAGCCCTTGACCCACCGAGCCATGGCCGACTACAGGCTGGTAGGCCCATTGGCGGGCTGGGCCATTCCGGCCCACGCGGGCCACGGTCTGGCCCTCGACCCGTCGTTTTTGAGGCCTGGCCAAGCCAGGCCGAGGCGGCCCGGGCTATTGACATCCATAGCTCGGACATGATCATGAAGCAGGTTGTTTTGAGTCCGTAAGAATGGATGGATGGGTTGGTATCACTACCAACATTCTATTTCCCAAATCCTAGTTTCAGAATTTATGAACAAGTATGGCGATAACTAACACAGGATTTTCCTTCAAAAACCAAATGCACTTCGTCTCCAAGACTCTGGCAGAACAAGCGGCTTGGAAATTCGCCAAAGAGAACATTGATCTCATCACAATCATACCAACTCTTGTTGTTGGTCCTTTTATCATGTCGTCGATGCCACCTAGTCTTATAACTGCACTTTCGCTCGTTATTGGTGTACAGAACACTACAGGAAAATCATACATCAGTGGCCGAAATTTACCGATGGAAAAAAAATCGAAGCTAATTATCGACGGAAAAATATTATCCGTCGATAAAAGTGTCGTGAAAATTTTTATTTTGTGACGAACACAATTGTCGTCAGTAAAAGTGGAGGGAAAACATTCATGAAAATTTTCCGACGAAATATAGCGACGACCAAACCATTCCCGTCGGTTTAAATTGCGGGAATGCTTCCTCCAATTAAATAGCGTTGGAAATTTGCCAACAGAAATAGTTCCGTCAGTGAAATATGCTTTGTTTAATAGTCAGCATCGGTTATTTATCGACGGTATATAATCTGTGATTAATTTTCCGACGGTGAACACCCTCTGTCGTTAAAACACTACGAGAAATTACAAATTACAGACGGAATACTGAATCCATCGCTAAATAAGGCGGCAAGATATGGCGTGATATTTGGTGAATTTGAATACCGACGGAAAATATGTTCTATCGATAAATGACGAGTTGTTCATAAATAAAAAGACGTCGTTTGGTTTTAAACCAAATGACGTCGTTTTAGTTATCATCTTAACCCGACCACTCTCCCCCTCTGCTATTTTTCTTCTCTCTTCCTTTGGTTGCGTCGGTTTTTTGCGATTTTTCTTGCTTCAACCGTTGGTTTCTACTTGTTTTTCGACCCATCGTGTGTCATTTTCAGGTAAGCTCTTTATTGGGTTTATTTTGTCTCAAAAAAACAAAGCTCTTATATGGTTATATATATGTATATCGTGGGTGTTGGGTAGTTGGTTTTTGTGTGATGATTGTTGGTGTATGTTTTTTTTGTGTCATTGTTGGTTTATTTGTTGTTTACATGTATTGTTATTCGTAAATAATGGAAAAATGAATTTGTTTTGTGATTAGTTAGAGATAATACATATTGCCTATGAGTTGTTCAATTAAATGTCCCTTAGATAGAGACTTCCATGTTCAGATAATACATGAACTTGTTTTATGTTAATTTGAAGATACAATTGCATTCAAATATTGACAATGC
>JAOQMS010000005.1:36318598-36337882 GCA_027563885.1 Erythroxylum longipes | reverse complement strand
TTCATCTATCTTAAGTCATATAAATGTCTCACAAATAATTGTTCTAGGCGTATGTATAGGTAACAGGATGTTACAATAATTATCTATATATAATAATTTATTGTAAAATAATGAATTTTGAATTATTTTCTATTTTATCAAAATTTTGAATTATTTTTTAGAAATGTTGTTTTTTCACGTTCCATTTCATTTTATTTATTTGAATTATTTTTATAAATTCAAAATTACAAGAAAGTTTGACCCCTCTCTCTACTTTTTTGTTTTCTTTATTTGTATTTTCCATTTTGGGAACTTATAGTGAATTTTAATATATCCAATATTTCTAATTAGAAGTAGATATTAGGATTACTATACTACATTAGAAACTAGAATTCTAAGAAGAATATTTGTCTGGGCTCCACGTTCAGTACAGCTGCATCTAGTAGGCGATCAGCATCCAATGAGAGAGTCATTCAGTTTGAGAGCACAGTACAAATGCTGGCAACTCAGTTGCAATAGTCGATAGAGTACATAGCTCAGCTCCGTAATGAGATAGATGAGTTGAAGGATAGGGGTAGCACCTCATCGCATCAATCAAAGCATTCGTTGTCTCCAAATTAATAGTGTACTTTTGATCATTTTATTAGAGATACAAAAACTTATTATGTACAATTTAATGTTTTTATTATCAATTCAGATATTTTCAACTTTATATCATCAATCAATTTTATGTTTAAAAAATTAAATTTATACTATTACATTAATAGCTGTTTAAAATATGCAAAATAAAATTTGTTGACGATATTGACAGTACATTTTTTAAAAAAGTTTTCTAATTCATTTACCGATGGACATATGAAAATCTATCGCTAAAACTAAAACATCTACCGATGGAATAAACATTACCGTTGATAATCACAGACAGACCAATAATTTTCATCGATAAATTTGCAACAATTTCCTGCACAGTTTGCACAAAAGTACTGACAAAAAGACAGAAATCGTCAGTAATCACAGACGGAGTATCCAACCACATGCTGTCGGTAATCACAGATGGAATGCATACTGTCAGTAATCACAAACGGAATAACCAACGGCTTATCGTCGGTAATTACAGACGAAATAACCGTTGATAATTCAATCCCATGATTCCTAGTGTCTCCATATAATTGCTAATTTATTATACCAAATTTCATGAAACTATCTTCAAGAGGTAAAAGAGTAAATACGACCTCGATGAGACATTGTTTGTTGGGAATTAATTCAAAATTATAGAGCTGTTAAAATTCCTTTTGAATAGCTCTTTAGTTTGTTTTTATTCTTATCTTATAAGTCAGATTTGTTGGCTGAAATCTCTATTCAATAGTTATTGAGTTTTTTGTATTTTACCTATATAAGGCAACCAAGTTCATTATTTGGATGATACAATAAAAATTGAGTATTACGTATTCTTTTATCTTTATCTGATCTCATCTTATATATGTTCTTTCTTTAAAATTTCAACATGATATTAGAGCTTTCAAAGATCTTAAGGGACCTATGAGTGATTAATGCTTTATAAGCTCAAGAGCAAAGAAGGGCAATGAGAAACCAAAAAAGTGAAAAGATGGTAGAGGGAGCTTATCTAACAAAGATTCCATCATCAGAGAAGAAAGAAAACATTCCTTAATGCGACCATTATGAGAAATTTGGTCATAAAGAGAAAAATTGCTGGAAAAAGGAAGTCTCAATGCTTTAGGCGTAAAAGATTTGGACATTTGAAAAAGAATTGTAAGTTTAACAATGAAGAATAAGCAAATACAACGCAAGTGATTGAAGAAGACAGCCTTTTCAAGTTAGTAAGAAGTGCACCAAGACACATCATAGAGAGAGGTGTTATAAGTAATGAGAGAAGTGCTCATGTTGAAGAATAGAGAGAAGTGCTTTATTGAGAAGATTGGAAAGAAGTTCTCTAAAGAAAAGAATAACAATATTTAAGTACAAGGTTGAATGCCCTCCTTTGAGAAACCTTTCCTTTAAATAAGAATTGTTGGACAATATGTTTTTGCTAACAATACATACAAGGCTAATACGTTGACTAATGAAATTCTATTCTAGTTAAGAATATATATAGTTACTAGACTATTTATGGTAAAATAAATCACATAAACATAGCTATAATCTTTGTGATTATGATCCATAATCTTTGCCACTGATATTCCCCCTTAAATTGCCGTTGGATGATCATACAACATCAATTTATCAACAAGAAAGTGATGCTGCTGTCGAGAAAGAGCTTTCGTAAATACATCAGCAGTCTAAAGATGAGTAGTAATATGCGGAAGAGAGATAACACGAGCATCATACGCTTCGTGAATAGACTGGCAATTGACTTTAATGTGCTTGGTCTGCTCATGAATGACAAGGTTAGCAACAATTTGAATGGCACTGGTATTATCAACATGGAGCAAAGTAGGTTCAGTTTAAGGAAATCCAAGCTCACCCAACAATCCTCAAAGATAAATAATTTGAGAACATGCAGAGGACAAAGCATGATATTCAGATTCAATGGAGGATTTAGACACTCAATTTTGCTTCTTGCTTTTCCAAGAAACAAGAGAATCACCAAGAAACATTCACCAACTGGTAATTGAGCATCAAGTGTCAACAACCAACCCAATCAACGTCACTGTAGGCAACCAAATGGATAGGAGAGTTCATAGGAAATAAAAGGCCACAGGTAGAAGTTCTGTGCAAATAGCGTATGATACGACGAACAGCGGCAAGATGAAGGTGCGTAGGTGCCTGCATAAATTGGCTTCCTTGTAGAACAACGAAGGAAATATCAGGCCGAGTAATCCTCAAATAGTTAAGACTTGCCACCAGTTGTCTGTATAAAGAGGGTTTCGAGAGAAAATTACCATCATCACAGCAATATTTAACATTGAATTCTAATGAAGTGTCAACAGAACGACCATCTTGAAGACCAACCAAAGCAATTAGTTCCTTAGTGTATTATGCTAGTGTAGAAAAATACTAGCTGCACTAGATTGCACCTCAAGGCCCAAAAAAATACTACAATGAACCCAAATCTTTAATATGGAAAAAATGCTGAAGACGTGTCTAAAGTTGAGAAATCAATTCAGAGTCATTCCCAGTAATAACAATATCATTAACATATACCAAAAGCAAGACAATTCCCTTGGCAGTTTTGCGAAGAAACATATTGACTTTGAACGAAGGAGAAGCTAAGAAGTGTAGAGCGGAACTTATCAAACCAAGCACGTGGGCTTGTTTTAAGCCATAAAGTAAGTGTTTTAACTTACAAACATTAGAAGATGGAGTAGAAAAGAACCTCGATGGTGGAGCCATATATATGTCTTCCTTAAGGTCTCCATGCAAAAAGGCATTTTTGACATCCATCTGTTTCAGTGACCAACCCTTAAAAGCTATAATAGCTAAAACAAGTCGTACAATAGTCATCTTTGCTACTAGTGCGAATGTTTCCTTATAATTTATGCCATATTTTTGTCGATTACCGAGTGCCACCAACCTTGCTTTATATCTGTCAAGAGAGCCATCTGACTTCAACTTTATGGAATACACCAATTTACAACCAATGGGCTTAGTATCTAGAAGACAGGGAACAACATCCCAAGTGTGATTCTTATAAAGAGCCTGAAGTTCTTCTTGCATGGCGTTTATCCAACATGGATGTTTATTTGCCTGAGAGTAAGAGGTAGGAACTGTAGTGTTAGCTAAAATAGCAGAGAAAGCATACCTCTTAGGAAGATGAATGACACGTGTAGATCTTCAACGAGACACTATAGCAGGATTGGGATCAGGGTTGGGAGGAAGCGGTGATGAAGGGGGGCTATCTACGTTGATAGACAAAACCAGATTTAAAACACTCAATTGGTGGTGAGATATCATCAAAACTAGGAAGAAGGATACCATCAGAATGAGATACATGTTGCTGGAAATAGTACTCATTTTCAAAGAAAATCACTTTTATGGAAATAAAAAGTTGATTAGTAATAGCATCATAACACAAGTACCCTTTGCTATAACCTATAAAAGCACATCAGACTGATTACGCTGTAAGTTTGTGACACTCATGGGTACGCAAGTGAACAAAGCAAACACATCCAAATGTATGAAGCATATGATAATTAGGATGTACACCAAAAAGGTGATAGTAAGGAGAATTCAAATCCAATTACTGTGAAGGCAAACGATTAATCAAATAAACTGCAGTGGACAATGCGTCCACCCAAAATTTAGATAGAACAGAAGACTCCAAGAGCAATGTGTGAACCATATTTAGCAGATGACGATTTTTTTGAGGTGTATAAGGACATGATCTCTAAGATATAATGCCTTTCTGTTACAAAAAGGCTTAAAATTCGTGAGACATATATTCGCCACCATTGTCAGATCGTAACACCTTAATGCAAGTGGAAAATTGTGTTTGAATATAAGCCAGAAAGTTTTGAAAAGCAGTAAACACTTCAGATTTAGTACGTAGAAAATATATCCATGTGAAATGGTTATAGTCGTCAATGAATGTCACAAAGTAACTATATTGTGAATATGAAAGGATAGGAGTAACACCCCGAACATCAGAGTGTATAATCTCAAAACATGTATTGGTACGATTACCATAAGTAGGGAATGGTAATATCTTACTTTTCCCAAGTTTGAAGTGGAACAATTAAGAGGTAATCCAGTAGAAGAACATTGATCGTTTGTACCAAGTAAACCACACTTCATTAAATTAGACAAAAACGCATTATTTGGATGGCCCAATCATTTATGCCAAAGTGCAACCTATTTTCAATAATAATAGAAGCCAAAGACAAAGTTCTAGGAATGATAAACTACAATGAAAATACTCGTCCCACTTTAGGCCCCCTCGCTATCACCGTCCCCGAAACTTGATCTTGCACAAGACAACCATTACGAGAAAAATGCACATCACAATTATTATCTACCATTTATCCAACTAAGATTAAATTAGTAAACGGTTCCGAAGAAATAAATACATGATGAAAAGAAGGTCTAATATCACCAATGGTTGTGATTGTTTGGATATCTTGCGTACCAATATATGGTTGTATATTATGTAACAATTCAAATGATCCTTTCATATAATTGGATGCCCCAGAATTAACAATCCAAGAAGAAAGAACGGTCTTACCTTGACCTTAAAGTCCAAGAGTAGAGAATGCATTGAGACTCATTTTTTGGACCATTTCTTGAGTAATAACAGGTCAATTGGTGCTAGCGGCTGTTGATGTAGAATCATTCTTGTCAGATAAAGAAACACCAGCTCGAAAGCCCTGAACTTTCTTATTTTCAGGACAAGTAGGTCATTCCTTAATTATGTGGCCATTCTGTTTACAATAATTACAGAATTTCTTACTGCAATTGCGAGTAATATGTTTGTATTCCTTGCAACTATAGCATTGCATAGGTCTTTTCCCTCGGTTCTTTCCTTGGCAGTATAAGCAACTTTGATAGGTGCTGATGTCTACTTAGAGTCAATAAAAATAGCTTGAGTAGCCAGTCTTTGTTCTTCACGCAATAATTCTCCAAGACATACATCCAAAGAAGGAACTAGATTTCTATTCAGTAAACCAGTTCAAACAGTCTCAAATTCTGGTCTCAGTTTCATTAAAAACTGATCTCACTTGCTAACTTCATGAACAACTTGAATACTTGTTAAAGCTTCCTTAGATACCTTAGAATAGATTATATCTAAATATTCGCTCCATAGGTTAATAAATCCAGAATAATACTGCTCAATGGAGAGATTACGTTGACCGAACTTACTTATCTCAGATTCAAGTTGGAAGCGTCTTGTAGTATTTTCTTGATGGTATATGCACTTTAAATAATCTCACATTTCCTTCACTGTAACAAAAGAGCGTAAATTGTTCACCGTATGTGGTTCAATGGATGCTAGAATCCAAGAGATGATTAAAGCATCATTTGTTGCCCATTGGGCAAGTTCCTTAGCTTCCTCGTGTGCAATAGATAACCCATCAATATGACCCCAAAGTTCTTTTCCTTTTAAAAACATTCTGAATTGAAATTCCCATGCCGCATAATTCTTCCCTATGAATCTGATAGTTAAAGTTTCTGTGTCTAGTTTACCACTCATATTCTCCATAGCCATTCCAAAAAAAATCTAGAAATTCCTACAATTCTTCAAAAAAAAAACACAACCAAAATCACAGACCAACAGCAATTAGAGTACTCTGTTGTTAGGCTCTGACACCATAACAATATTTGAGTAAAAGGCTGAATGCCCCCTTTTGAGAATCCTTTCCATTAAATAAGAATTGTTGTACAATCTGTTTTTGCTAAAAATACATACGCAGCTAATACGTTGACTAATGAAATTCTATTCTAGTTAAGAATATATATAGTTACTAGACTATTTATGGTAAAATAAATCACATAAATGTAGCTATAATCTTTGTGATTATGATCCATAATTTTTGCCACTGATAAAGAATTGCTATGAGATGTGCTCTATGCCCGTGTAATTTTTTTTTTTACAATTTTGAATTAAGGGAGAATGTTGAGAATTAATTCAAAATTATGGAGCTGTTAAAATTCCTTTTAAATAAGTCTTTAGTTTTTTTTTTAATCTTAGCTTATAAGTCAAATTTGTTGACTGAAATCTCTATTTAACAATTATTGAATTTTTTTGTATTTTGCCTATATAAGGCAACCAAGTTCATTAATCGGATGATATAATAAAACTTGAGTATTACGTATTCTTTTATCTTTATCTAATCTCATCTTATACATGTTCTCTTCTTTAAAATTCCAACATTGTTATAAAGAGTGGGCTAACATTAATTATAATTTGATAACTAATCATTCATATATGTGATCTCTTTTTATGTAACACGTCTGAATATTATGGAACTATTTGTGGGCCCATATTTTGTAACCTGGAAAATTAATCAGAGGCCGATCAGTGCATAAGGTTCCTCTTTTCTTAGTATCTTCACTATTCTTAAATTTAATTATTCTCATTTGAGATAAATATCGACCTCAAGTCTTAAACGGAATGACAATAGGCTATTAAGTGATAAACTTGGCTCCTCCTAACCTAACCGTGTGAATAACATGGACAGCTTTTAGTTTAAGCAACCAGAGGAACCTTCTTTGTCTATTCTTATGATGATAGTAATCCACAGCCTCAATGTTGCCAGAGGAGTAAAACATTAACATCTAATCCAATATACGAGAAATTGACAGTCTAACTACATCAAGCGAAGGAAGATCATTTAGCTCTATGCGACAGTTAAATAGTACCTTTAACGCGTAAAGTAGTAGCCATTTTAAGGTCACTCTTAGGATACGAAGAGCAACTTTGGGACATGATTGTCCTGTCAAGATTAAAGAGTCCACAGCCATAAATCTCGGAATGCCTTTTGGTTAACTAACTTGGGAATGTTTTCAAAAGAAAGCAACAGTTCCGTGGAGCTTATTGGAAATGTAAAGTTCTCTTTGCTTTCTGTGGAATGTTGTTAAAAGCAAGGAACTTTCTTCGCGAGAGTGAATCTTGAAGCAACGGCAAGACCAGCACAGCACAAAGCGAGGGATACAAGGACACAATATAACAGCATTTCGGCGTTCTGCCTAAACACTTTAACTACAACATCTTACAGTAGCAAATGGTAAGTTTGGGTAGGCTATCAATGGAAGAGAATGAGGGAGATCAGGAAGTGTCAAGATTTGCCATATCCGTGTTTCAGGCTAAAGAAGAAGAGATTGAGAGGAAGAAGATGGAAGTGAAGGAGAAAGTTGAACTTCAACTAGGCCGTGCCGAAGAGGAAACTAGACGGTTGACACACATTTGGGAAGTAAGTTCTTGCAAGGAAAAATGGTTTTCACTTTCAAGTATAGAGAGTGTGACCAAATTCACTTGAAAGAGAATTTTGTGATGATGTGATTAGGAGCTTGAAGTGCTAGGAGATCCCATGAGGAAGGAAGTTGCAATGGTTCGGAAGAAGATTGACACGGCCAACCGTGAGCTGAAGCCATTGGGGTTGAGCTGCCAGAAAAAGGTGCAAACAGTTTCTACCCTCGGTATTATTACTGTTGTTCTCGTTTACTTCCTTGATATCTTCGGAACATGGGACATTCAATATGGTATAAATCTAACGCACAGGAGAAAGAGTACAAAGAAGCCCTGGAAGCTTTCAACGAAAAGAATAAAGAAAAAGCTCAGCTTGTCTCCACCCTGATGGAGGTACCCTCTGCAACTATTTTTCTTCTTTTTTTCTTGACTATTTATCTGCTCTCTGGCCTACAAGATGCACTTAGAACTGTATAGGCAAACCTTTAGCGGGATAATATTATAATTTTACGATATAGGCAACAATTAAATGAAGTAAAAAGGCCAGTTTTAGCAACTGATGGCCGTGAAAAATAAAGCTACTCTAGTTGCTACTTTCCCTTTTTTATTTACTTTGTCCTGCTTTACCAGCTGCTAACCGAGAGTGAAAGACTGCGGATGATGAAATTGGAGGAAATGAGCAAGAATATAGAGTCCAGGCATTGAGTTCTTATCCAGTGTATAGGCTTATTACCTCAATCCAATTATGCAAGTCTTTTCATAATGTTCCATGTTGAAAAATAGTGCTCTATGATAACTTTCAGCATACAAAAGGTTAAGCTTATGCAACTGTTTGTGAAAAAGTTTCCAGACATGATTCAAGACAAATGATATTACAATAAGGGAAATGTTGATGCCATGATTTCTCATGCTACACAAATTTAGCACACTGATCTTTAATTGGATGAAAGCTGCTTGTACTCTGCCAGAAGCTTCGAAATATCATCCATACGCAACTGAAAATCAGACAAATAATAAATCTGATGATATATGAAACCTTCCACCGAGACAAATAAGGAAACACATGAAAGGTGTATGATAGTGATACTGTTCCTTGGGTTTGATGATCAAGGAAACATGAGAGATGTAGAGAAACGTTTCCACCAGGTGACACATCATTAGTGCATTGCTTTTGCAGGTCCACAAAAAGTCCAAAAGAAGCATGATCCAAATGTCGTTTATTTATGGTGAGATCATATTAAATTTATTGAATAAAAGACATAAAACTCTCATATGATTTAAACACCTTTTTAATTTTCAAAATTTTAAAAAAAAATCTTTATAATTTTCAGTTTTCTAAAAAAAAACCCTTACAGAACATACACAACACGAACATTACATTTAAACAAATCAAATATTGGTTACAAGACTATCTAACTCTCTTAAATTTGACTAAATTAATTAAACTCGATTCAAACTAATAATTTATTATAAGGGCTAGTTACCAAAAAAAAAATCTCAAACTTGCCAAAACTTTTCAATTACAGCTTAATTTTAAAAAGTGACAATTTTCAAACTTTCAATTTTTTGCAAATATAACTCGACGTTAGTGTTTACGTCAAGGGCGTTGATGTGGCAGACTACATCATATTGTAATAGAACTCTCTCTCTCACACACACACTCTCCTAGCTTCTAAATTCTAGTTTGTATCTCTCACCATCTCTTCTCTAGTCTCTCTTCACCTTCGCTTCATCATATCTCAACTCTCTCATTTCTAAATTTTAAGAAAAATGTACCTATCAATATCAAGAAATATGGCAAGAAGGGTGTAAGAGTTATGAGAAAAACACAACTCTCACTCTGCTTGGAACATGAAACATGAAAGGGCAAACCAACATAGAACTGAGGCTATAGAAAAGGGGGAAAAATACTTAAATTTTAAAATAAAGCATTGCTGTAAATGACCTAAGAATCTTTCCTAAATTTCTCTATCCTCTCTACCTTCTCTACTTTTCCTCTCTCTCCCTCTCTACCTTCTCTGCTTTTCCTTACTCTCTCAATAAAGATAATATTAACTAAAAAAAGAAAGAGTAAAAGAATAAGAGATAGATTATGGTAGAAAGAGAGAGAGTAATAAGTAGTTAACGAAAAAGTAAAGAAACTAAAATGCAAAAAAAATGACAAATGACAGGTGAGGGAAGTGGTGCGGATAAGTCTTGGATTTGTTATACATTAATATTTTTATTAATTTTAAATATTATAAATTATGGTAAATTAATTAAATTAAAAATTGTGTATTTATTGTATAATATGTTGAGATGGAAATTAAAATCCAAGTGCCATCCACATGATAAAATTGTTAGTTGATATGGCAAGCCAAATCAATGACATTAACGTCATAATTAACGTCAAATTATATTTGCCAAAAATTGAATGTTCGAGTATTTAATTACTACTTTTTAAAGTTCAGGCTATAATTAAGATATAACAAAAAGTTTGAATTTTTTTTTGTAATTAACCCGCATTATAATTATCTTAAATTAATAATTTAAGTCAAATTTAATTGATTCAAACCAGTTTTAATAACTGGGTTAGGTTACCATATTAGTGACATTTGCTTGGTGCACATATAATATTTATAAGATGTATTTTTCGTTGTTATTTTTAACCAAAATTTTAAAAAAAATTCGAGAAAATTTTAAAACCAAAAGAAGCTTTTTTTTCCCTATAATTTAAAAGATTAGAGTTTTTTTTTATTTCTTAAAATATAAGGGAAGTCTATGTCTTTTACCCTAAATTTATCTAACATAATTCTACTTCTACAACTTGTCACAGAATCGTACGTACAATGGCTTCATCTAAAACTAGAATCTATGATCAAGCCTTTCATGATTGCATTAGACGATGAGCCGTATTAATATTAGCAATGAAAAATAAATTATTATATTCTCTAAAATATAAGAAAATAAGAATAATGTTTCAAATATGATAAACGTTGGTGGACATGATCCATACCTGAGAAGCATTTTTCGTGTGATAAAAATGATATGTATTTTTCTTAAGTGAAGCAGACCCCACCTTGCATGCGTCAGCTCCAACATCAGCTCTACACACAAACAGCAGATGTGAACCATCACCCCAAAAATGATACGTATATGAGAGTTTTGTATAGAAATCAACAGAAATTGATATCAGAGGTGGCTACAGCAAACAACTCTTCTCATCGAAGTTATCGTATTTATAGCACTCTCAGTATTTGAACACCAGCATGCATATCATGGTTGGGCTATAGTGTGAATACCAAATGATATACCAAGATCTCTAACAAAATGAAGATGATATTTCAAATCAATGATCACACCCTTCATTTTTCCTTTCTGGATCAGTTATTGTATCTAGTTACAGATTCCAGATTCTGTTAAGCTGCTAACTAAAATATTTTTAAACAACCTCTCAATCCAATATAGCCAACTGGCCTTCAGTTACGAAGCAAGGAATCAAGTGAAATAGTACTATAGCTCAACTAACAAGTGGATCAACACACAAACTTTTCTCAATGAAACAGCTTTAAACATGAAGGTGCCAACAAAACCGAAAAGATGGTTACAATTCTAAATGCAACTATTGCAAACTCTAAAATAGCCAAAATTATGGTCAAGTTACAAGATATCCTACTTACAAATGACTACGAGCAATCAGGCGCTGGTAGTCACGAAGCAAAGGTCCAAGCTCCTTGAGTGGTAATGACGTTTGTGAAGACTTTCGCCAGTGTTCACGAACTGCCTGAATTTCCTATTGCATTTGTTTCAGCCCAGATGTCAGTTCAATTGACACATTGATTGAATGTGTATAAAAGCTTACCAGAAAAGATAAGTTTGATGAGCATGCAAAACCTGGCCACTATTGGAAACTTTATACGCAGTCAACCTCTCAGCTAATTCAAGAAGCTCTCTGTCGTCAAATTCATCTACAATTTGAAGTCCAGAACTAGAAAACGAAAGTGAAAATTCTACTCTCCTTTGAAGTTCATTGATGGCAAAGTCTTCCTGTTGGGTTTCCTGCATGGAATGACTGTCATTCATGCACAAAGGATATCAAAAAAAGAAAAAAAAATCAAGGCACTCTGGAAATAACATAATAGAAAGGAGGGGATAAAGATTCAAGTGTAATTCAAAATTAATGGACTGCAATAAACAAATGCTGTTCTCATCATCTGTCGAAGCTTTATAAATATGAAGCATAAGTTGCAAATGAAAATATAACCGTGGCAAATCATATGGAAATGTCTGTCAGAAATTGAAATAACTTCACAAACCCTTACAGTCGTTACAGCCTTAGATATATTGTTGGAATCTAAACAATAAGTGTGATATGCTTCTTTTAATACGTAGGAAAGCACAAGCTTTTACCGGAATTTGAGCCCTGGTGAATGTTAAGGTTGTTAATGTCCTCTTCCATTGAGTAACTGGGCTCAATGGTTCAGTAAGGTATCTATGTTACGGCAAAAAAAATTAAAACATGACACATACATCTAGCTCATTCCTTTTGGCAGAACATTAACAAGTGCAGCAGCTGAAAGAGAAAGTCATGCTATTCCATAAAGTTAAGAGCAAGCTAAGCAGATGGCACCAAGATCTTTGACCAACGAACTAAATGGTTGGGGAAAACATCATGATCTTATTAAAGCGGTTGTTTTGACACCTTAATCGCTGACAAGTCGTTATCATCTGCCTCCTTATTTTCAGATAGATTCCTGGGTGAAGAAGCAGTCAATCTCTTTATAATAGGGTCCCCTGCAAAACATGTAAAATGTGACAACATAGTTATGACAACAATGACTACAAAAAGTTCTAGGTCTATGAGAACTATGCAAAAAGATAAAAAAACGAGATGCAGGTTGTTGTAAATAGAAAAAGACAAATTCAAATCCTCAGTTTCACTATTAAAATTTTGAATTTTTAGATCAATATCATCCTCCCTTGTCTTTCTTCCCACATTCTAGCACAGTACAATCAAATCACCACCTGCATTCACTGGTCTCAGTTCCTTATTTCCCAAGGATAACTGGATAATTGAAGATAGCTATAAAAGAAGAATGTAACAGTCAAGTCAAAGACAATCATGATCATGATGTCATGTTCAGTATATTTTCTCAAATTTTTGTATTAAATAAGGTAAGTGATCTATAATTTTTCCCCTTCTTGCACAGCATTGTGGAACACTATTATCCAGCACAAATAGGTTGTTAGAATTTCTATTTGTCCAGAAGGTCAGCTAAAAATCAAATTCATCACAAATAAGATTGGTTAAAAACTAATTATATTCTGAGGATGAAGGAATCAGTTAAGTACTTCAAATTTTCATAGAGAGAATAGGAGGTACCTTCTGCAACCAACCACCATATATCACCAAATGTCGACTTCCCATCAAAGCCACCAAATAAGAGGTATCGTGAACCAATGCATGTCATAGAGTGGTATGCTCGAGCAGGAGGAGGGTCACCACCAGTTGGCAAGCGCTTCCATTGGGCAGAAACTTCAGATGGGAGAAGAGAAAAGAAACAAACATTAAGCCATAAGCACACAAGTTCGCAGAAGTAAATTTGAATAGATTTACAACCATATGATGTCATAAGATCATTGAGATGGTTGTCAAAATGAACAGCATGAGAACAATAACAAATTAAACTAAATCAAAGAAACAGTCAAGGTCATTGAAATCATCTACAGATGGCACTGTTATGTATGCAAATAACAGCAGGATGTTTTCTTCTCATTGTAATACCCAAATCAGTAAACACTTTCCTCCAAACCTAACATCTTACACAGAGTCATTTAAGATTGAACAGAAATAGATTCGCTTTATAATTCTCAAACAATTAAGTACAAACAAAAACAATTAACATAAGCCTGTCGTAATTAACATAGATTACTAGCTTCCAGGATATCTCTCCTGAATCTCAGTAGTACAAAGTTTAAGCAGCAAAATCTAACATACTTAAATCAAGAAATACAAATGTTAAGACACCCATACCCCTGTCTAGAACTATGCAATCATTGTGATAAATGTCATAACGACTCAACCAGCCACCAGTTCCATGACCTCCAAACAGCAAGAGCTGCAATGAGAGAAGTTTAGCATTCCATTCCACTTTACAAATGAGTAAAAGCACCATCAGAACTATCACGCATGTAGGAACTAAAATAAATCATTCCAAATTTTGTTACTGAATAATATTAAATGCATAAGATCCATATAATTAAGTTGAACAAAGTAGCAAATACTCTCAAAAAAATTATCTATGAAGGTAGGGGATTTAGAGTAGTAATGTACGTAGTGCCCTCCAGAAGTTATAGTGTGGCCACAACGAGCAGAAGGAGCTTGACCAGGAAGCCTCAATTGAGTCCATCCAGGTGCTTCATTTTCTTTCTTCCACAAATACAAAACAACATTTACACAACATTAGGGGACCTAATTTGTAAATTCATTCATGGCTAAGCAAATCATTCTAATTAAGACTCAACAATATCAGCTTAGCTAAGTTTTTCACTTCAGAACTTATAACTATTTCAACAAAAGCAATGGCATAATTCAACCTAGTAGATGCTCAAGATCAGAATAGAAATTCAGTTTTCTGAACGGGTCAACACATCATATATTTAGATTGAAAATTTTTGGCACAAAAATTTAAGGAATTATGCACCAGCTGTAGATACACTTCTAGCAGCCAAATTCTGTTTGAAGAATAGATGAAATAACACAAATTTCCAAAGATGACAGTCAAAATAGGAAAATCCCACTCTGAATCTTTATTCCTGTTCAACTATCTGTCCAAGATGGCTAGATTTCCATCCAATCAATGCAAAGAAATAAGCATTCCATATCCCCAAAAAATTTAGGAAACTAATACATAAAAAATATAAATTCGCCTCACTAAGGACCAGAAGATATAAAGACGGTACATAATGATTACAATATCACAAGTTACCTCAAGGGAAAAAGAGCAAAATGTAAGCAAAATGTCAACAAGTCATGTTCTATTAAGTTAAATCAGACATTTGACAGAGTAATTAATGGAGATGAAAATAATCAACTGTTAACCTTCTTCAATAAGACCCTTCAGAGCCCACAAATCACCCATGATTGGCCCACCACCACCTGTTAAAATCAAGATATCTTTTTTATCATGTAAAAGTCCCACAAACAATCGCATGGACAACAATGAGTATCATGGTGGGGTATCCAGGTGTGGATCTCACACAAACCTATTAGACCATATAAAATTCCCTCGAAAAGTTTAAGTGAATTCATGAAAATTATCAATAGTAATGCTCGTTAGCTTCCTACCCAATTACACGTCAATAAAACATGAAGAGAAACCTTTTGCTTAGCAAATAAAAGAAAATAGACAGATCAGGTATGCGTTCAGTGAAAAGTGTTTAATAATGGCATATCTGTTGTTAATTGTCTTTGTTTGGAATGGATTTTGCACCATTATTATTGACAGAGAAAATTTTGAAGAAATGGAAAAAGGAACTAAACTTCAAATACACCCAAACAAATGTAATAAGATGCAGGCATATTAACATATTTCACAGATTTTGACAAAATACTCTCGCTATGGACAAAAACTTAAAACAGAAAAATGCAGTTTTTGAGTTATGTTAATTTCAGATTACTGCATGCTATTTCACCTCTACCACCATAGACAAGCAATCGTTTCTCAACCATGGTAGCTGTGTGCCCACATCTAGGTGGAGGCAATGCACCAATAACTGACAGCTCTATCCATTCAAGTGAAACTGTTAAAAGAAGAAGAAAACAAAACTCATTAATCGATGTTATTTGGAAAGCAATAGTCTAAGATAGATAACACATCTCAAAGAAAAAGAAAAGAGGTTACTTGTGTCCAAAACGTACACATCTGACAACCACTTCTTGCCATCCCAGCCACCATACCTGCACTCAATAGATCTTCATAAACTAACCTTAGATGACAGAACAATTTCAAGCTCACAAAACAATGAAATCAGCACCCACATAACAATCTTTCGGTTTCCAATAGATGAAGCAGCAGCAAAGTCTCTAGGTGACGGCAAATCACCAAAACTGGTCAGCTCTGACCATTGCCATATATCTACAGCAAATGCTAATCAATGATCCAGAAGTTTAACAGAAGAATTCAAACAAGTAGAACGCCAACAACATTCAAATCTATTTTCAATATATGCGAACACCCATGAAAACGGAGTAATACATTACAATAATTTAAGGTTGTCGTCATTGCCGCAAATGGAACCAAAAAAGAGTTCTTGCCAACTTCAATAAATCTGATAACATGCCCTGTTTTAAGCAGTTGAATAGATAGGCACGATTCTTACCTGTATCTAGAACCCAAAAGTCACCCAACCTGAAGACCCAACATCATTGTCAATAAAATGCCTTAGAAATTAATCCCCAAAGCGTGAAACTGGCGTCTGATAGGATAGTAGCACAAGTATCTGCAAATTCATCTTTGTGTAAATTACAAACCTTTTGGCACCCGATCGGCCACCAAAGATGAACATATGACAATCAATAGAAACAGCAACATGAAAAGCTCGTGGGCTGGGACCCAATTGTCCATCAGAACCATTTCCACTGCACTCTGGTTGAAACCATAACTTGTTCTCTAAAACAATGAGATTGGAATAATTATATAGCAGAATTGACTTACAAAGAGCAAGGAAGAAAGCGAGTCAACAAAGTAACAAGTGAAGAATAGAGAAAATTGAGTGAGCACCGATATCATAGACAAAGATGTCAGAGAGGAATTTCTTGCCCACAAGGCCACCGAAGATCACAACCTTGGATTTGCCAATCAAAACAGCAGTGTGGCCACTGTACCAGGAATTCAGTTAAACAAGGATACAGAGAGGGGATGAAAAACAGAAACTTAATAGTATACACCTGCGAGGTTGGGGAAGAGGTCCAATGAAATCTGAGGACGACGCTTGAATCCAGTAATGCATTTCTTCCTTCTTTCTCATTCCCTGCGTCTATTATTTTGTTGAAAACAGAAAAAGCGTCTTACTTGTTCGAGCGGAGCAAGGAACCACTTCAAATATATTGCTCTATTCTAAAACTAATATCTAGTTATATATACATGACTCCATTCTCTGGGCTGGGTAAATTTCACAAATTAGACTAGATTTTGTTTAATCCAACTTGAAACCAATAATGATGCAGGTCCAGTTGCTCCTTTATATAAAAATCATGAGATGGTTGTCATAATGATATTTCTTCTTTTAGATATTATTTCACTGTGACTTCCATCATTTCTTTGCAACCAGAATCTACAAAAGAGAAGACCCAAGAATAGAAAAAGCTAGCATTTTTACATAATTTAAGAAATTAAGAAATGAAAAGGAAGACGATAGATTTTAGGGTTTCTAGTAATGATGGGCTTACATCGTCACTTATTTTCAACCATTCTTATGATCTTTTGCAAGGAGTCAGAGGTCCAATGACTAGGAAAAAGACCAAATACATGAAGATAGCTTTGCAAAGATTAAGCATAATGCTTATTAAAAAAAAGAGAGGAGGCTATTCAAGATAAATCAGATGCATCATTAAGATTAATCAATTTTCTATATGTTGTTGAATGTGAAATATGCTTAATATATAATGAACAAGCTTGGAGAATATCTAACAAAATTGTTCTCTTATGTTGAGTTAAATGGATCTTAATTCGCATAATTAAGATGTATTTAATAGCTTTAATTTGTTTTGTTTTATTATTCACCTTATTTTATTGTAGTTACGCTATACCTTAATTATAAAGCCTAAAGTGTGCTAATATTGTTTTGTAGTTGTTTTCTAGTTTCTTATTTGAGATAAGACTTGTTATGGGAATAATTTCTAATATGATTAAGATTTCTTATGACAAAGGTTAATAATTGAAATAGGATTCTTAGAGTCTTAGTTAAAGTAGTATTATTAGTTAGTATTTTAATCCTTGTTACATTTGATAAGGAATGTTATATTAGGACTCTAGTTTTCCTTTTCTTTTAAGATTCTAACTTTTAGGGGGTTTATACCTATAAAAAGTTGTCTTGTTGATGTTATTCGTGGATTATCAATATAGAAATCAATCAAGAATGTTCTTCACTTTGTGAGAAGTTCCTTATAACTTTGGTTCTAATCAGTAAGTTTGGTTACAGTCAAGTTTCTTTTCTTGATTTGAATATGATCATAAGATTCTAATTCATTGTGATTTGGGTTTCAAGTTATTTCCAACCTAAAGTTCGTACTATTTGATATCGGGGCTTTGACTCTTGAAATCAAGTGTTATATGTCCTTCAAGTATATATTTCCTTTCTTTTTATATATGATTATATCGTTCATCATCCATTGTTTCTGATTCTTTCTATCCATATTTTCCTTTTAATCCATCATCCACTTTGTGCATTTTTATTCAATCAAAGTTGTTTTATATTCTTTTATATGCTTTTGAGTTAGTTCACATCATATATACATAAAATCAAATGAAGAGAAAAAAATAGAAAAGTTAAAAAGAAAAGAAAAATTAAAATCAAACGCACGCATCAAAACCTAAATATCTTATTGTGTGCAACCTAATTATAAAGTGTTCTAGTATGTTATAAAGTATTTTAATCTTTTTCTAGTTAAAAAAAGATTCTTATTTTTGTTTCATCATTGTTACCTTCTTATTACTTTGTTTCCTTTGTTCTTCCTTTTTGATTTCGCTTCTATTTTTCCTTCTCATTGATTTTATTAGCCTATTTTTAGTTTCATTTATCCTTATTTCCTTTTTATTGATTTTGTTAATCTATTCATAGTGTCAGTTCATCCTTATTACCTTCTTATTGATTTCACTTCCTTTGTTCTTTCATGTTAATCATAATTTTCATCAATCAAAGTTATAAACTTCGTTGTTGCTTATTGTTTTGGCAAGACCATTGATAACGTTCTTCTTAAAGGGCTTGCAAGGAGAAATTGAGTAGTAAAAGGCAATAGTGGTGAGAATACATCGAGAAAATCCAAAATTGATTGAAACACAAGTGATTGAGAGACCTAATCTTTACTTTAAACATGTAAGAGAGTTATGAGGAAAACCAATCTTTGCTACTAAAATCTTCTTTACATATTTAAACATGGGTAGTGGTGGAGATAATGTTGAACTTGGTCTCAAGTTATTCATGAAGGTTATCTAAGACCAATTCAAGGTAACAAATATGAGTTTAGATATTTTAGAGTCTCCATCTGGATCTAAATGATAGATATATACTATTAACCATGCAAATGTAATAGTATAGTTTTTGGATGTTTTCATTGAACAATTATTGAATTGTATTCAATTGGAGATTTGCATAATATGAATATGAGTTAGTACATTTTGTATGTATCTAACTGGACCAAGTTGAGAATGGTTGTTTTATACTGACTATTAAAACATATTCTT